>OY757935.1:9097999-9380499 GCA_963585895.1 Sepioteuthis lessoniana
TGATAACAGAGTGACTCAAGCTAAAGCATTGGTTGTAGGCCAGCCAGTCACGAGTTAATTACTATGGTTATTAGAAATGACTAGAAAAACCCCCAGAGGTTCCAAATCTTCTGCACTGGTGTGGAACAACCAGACACGGATATGGTTTCCCTACCCCCGACACTAAGCGGAAATAAGTGGATGACTCGGGTTTGAAAGTGAATTTGTAGCCGGACGCAAAAATCAGTCAAATACCAGCCACGAATATGTAAAGATAGACGAAGATTTCGGCCCCCATTTTGGGATGGGCTCTGAGAAGGGGTCTCTAATCAGACGCCAACATGTGAAGACGAAAACAGTGAACAAGCGTGCTCGAACTACAACAGAAAGACAGGAAGAAAATTCAAAATCTATGTCTGCTCTCCCTCTCCCTCTCCCCCTCTCTCTCTTTCTCTCTCTCTCTCTCTATCTATCTTTCTTTTTCTCCTCATGATATGTGTTTTCTCTTTGTCCAACATACGTTTGGCTCATCATTCATACTCTCTTTCTTTTTCCCGGTAACTACTAAAAAATTGTTTTAGCGAATAAACTTTTGTGTAAGTGAACTATAACAAAGTGTTGTGTGTCCGCCAACTTGTCCCACTGCGAGGTTACAACAGGGTCCAGCTATTACTAAAGACGTATCGATGCAGCCATTAACACGTTCGAGCACGTGGTAGTACAACGGTATATTTTGGTGTGTTAGTACAACCTACTACCCGGTGCAGTAACTTTACAACGTACTATTTATACAGTTATGGTATATATATATATATATATATATATATATATATATATATATACGAGTCTGTTCCTATCTATCTATCTATCTAAGTTGTTAGCTATCTCAGTCTCTCCTCAGTTATCTATCTATCTGTTTCTATCCCCCCAACTCTCTCTCTCTCTCTCTCGCTCTCTCTCTCTCTCTCTTTATCTATCTATATATATATATATATAACAACTAACCAGCATTATAAAAAGACACATTAAACCTTTTGAAAAACCAATAAAACTTATCATCTACGACACTAAATTTAAAAAAAATAACTTGATCGTTAAGAATAACACCAACTACGTTAAAATACACCTAAACCAAACCAATGTAGTTTATGCATTTATATGTCCATTTCGGGAGTGCTTCCAGGAAAACAAAAATAATTCTTACATTGGCTATAAAACCACAACATTATCTCGTAGTCTTACTTATCCCTTTTCTAAAAATAGCCACATAAAACATTTAATTATAAAATGCAACAATTAACGCAACATTTAATTATAAAACGCAACAATTGCACTAAGCTACTTACATCTTCCGATGTAAGGAAGATTCACACAGATAATTCAATAATGATATACAAAAACAATAATAAAAAACGATTACAAATCCTAGAAGCAATATGCATTAAAAATAAAAAATAAAAAACAAACATAAATAAAATAGCATTTAACACAGACACCAACACATTAAATATTTTTAATAACTAGAAATCACTAATTCCGTTAGTAAACCCTTTTCCAACCGAACATTTTAAAACAAAACGCTGAAAATGGTCCAACCGACAACCTCAAAACAAAACGCAGCAAGTTATTATAACAGTAAAAACTCAACAGTCAACCCAAAACTACACTACCCCTCATGACGACCAAAAGTATGATCAAAAGTGCTTTGGTGGAAGATTTGGGACAATTCCTTTACCATCTAGATCTCGACACAAGAAAAATAACAAAAATATCTGTCTGTCTGTCTGTTTGCCTCCCTCTCTTTTTGTCTCTCTCTGTCTCTCTATCTCTCTTCATATAAACACACACACACACACATATATATATATATATATATATATATACTAGTCTCTATCTATCAATCAATCTATCTATATATATATATATATATATTAGTCTATCAATGTGTGTCTGTTAGAATCTGTTTGTTAATCTATCAATCAGAATATTTCTCTCTCTTTCCCCCCTGTCTCTCTTACACACACACACACAAATATATATATATATATATATATATATATATATATATATACCAGTCTCTATCTATCTATCTATCTATCTATCTATATATATATATATATATATATAAATTAGTCTATCAGCGTCTGTTTGAATCTGTTTTTTTGATCTATCAATCAGACTATTTCTCTTTCTCTCTCTCTCTCTCTCTCTCTCACACACACACACACAAAGATACTCTCTGTCTCTTTTAAAGAATTCCTTCAGCAATCTGTCGATGGAATTACAGATTTTATTATAACCCACACTTGATCATATTCGCATGTAACAACAGTCAGAGCTCATCCCTAACAAACTGCAACAAAAGCGAGATTTATTTTTACATGGAAAGGTTTTTCTCTCTTTTATTTTCAAGGGCAGTTAACAGCCTCAAAAATGCATTTTCAAGATAATGTTGCAACCTAATCAATCCCCCCTCCCGTCGACTGCAGATGGAAAAGTTCAATGCACTCATAACATTGTTAGGTAATCGATCGACTTGCTACGTTTTTACCTGTAAATCTAATATCGAATTTCCATGTCGCGCTATTGCCAGCCTCGTTGTCGTCACCGTCGTCGTCTGTCACGTTGTCAACCTTTTTGTTTTTTCTTTGTTTGTAGTTTCTTTTTGCTTTTGCTTTTTTTTTTTCAGTCACAACCAGCTTAATTCATTATTTACAGTGCCCGTTTTATTGCATCATTGTTTCCTATTTTTTAAAACATTGTTTCCTTGGTGATATATACGGTAACTAATTATATTTCATTCTCAATACATGGAAACATTTACCCGTTTGCAATCAAACGAATAATGTTAAATGACTACTATTAAGCACCAAACTTGAAACAATTTAATTTGTCTGATAAAATTTTAGTTTAAAATAATTAAAATTGAATTCATTTAACTGTGTGCAAACAAATAAAATCTGTCTCGTCGCAAAATGTCACCAACAAAACAATTCTTTTACAATATATATATATATATATATATATATATATATATATATGCATATATACGAGTGTGTATATATATATACGTGGTGCATTCAATAATTTTCCAGGGTTTTTTTTGTACAGGCATTTAAAATTGTTGTAGACTCTTGAACATTCAGTATGTTATTGCTATACATCTTATGAGATGACTGACCAATTTTTGTGATTTCAGGTTCAAACGAACAGCTACACCAGCAATTCAAATACGCCCTACTAAAACCTGGTTGTCACAGCTGGTAAATATCAAAGATGCATTCTGGACGTGAGGACACATTAGAAGAACGATATGCAATAAAATACTGTTTTAAACTTGAAAAAAATACCACGGAAATGGATAGAATGCTTCAGACTTCTTTTGGAGCACCTTGCATGAATCGAGCATCAGTTCTTGAGTGGCATAAGAGATTCAAGGAAGGCAGGGAGTCTGTGAGGGATAATGGGAGGTGTGGGAGGAGTAAGGAAGTCAATACACCAGAGTTGATTGGGTTAGGGTTAGGGTTACTATGCGGAGGCTTTAAGGGAGTTCAAAAAGAGATTCCTAGGGAAGAGGCCAGAACTCTTCAAATCGAGTCAGTGGCATTTCCACCAGAACAATGCACCAGTCCACAACTCCATCCTTGTCACAGACTATTTGACCTATAGTCCAGACCTTACTTCCGGTGACTTTTGGTTATTCCCTAAGCTCAGAGGCTGTCGTTATGAGACAATTGAGGAGATGAAAGAGACTGTGACGAAGGTCATTGACACGCTCACACAAGAGGACCTCCATGGGGCCTTCTAGAGGTTGGTGGAACGATACAACAAATGCATTGCAGCCGGAGGAGATTATTTGGAAGAGGACTAGAGTTTCATGTGTGTACTATCAATAAAAGAGCCCATACGAAAAAAGTTTGGAAACTTATTTCATGATCCTCGTATATATATATATATATATATATATATATATATATATATATATATATATCCTTGGTATAAAAGGAATACATCATTATCAAAACAATATTCACTATAAAAGTACCAATAGAAGAATGGAGGTGGCCTCTTGGTGTAATAATTACTGCTCTGGACATCGGTATCGTAGTAAGTGATTTCGAACACCAGTCGTGCTATTACGTTCACTTTCGGGCAAATACCCTTGGGAAAGGTATGAACCCCCTTATCCTCCCAGCTATAGGTTAAATAGTCCCAGTACTGTTCTTTTATATGGGTTGCTTTGGCATTAAATAACCTACATAAGTTAATATGCATCCAATAGAAGATTGCCGAACAATTATAAATCGCCTGAATAAGGTGTCAGATCTTTAACACGTGTAGAGCACAAGTGTACCAAACTCAAAATCTAATTCATTTTAATATATATATATATATATATATATATATATATATATATATATATATATGAAGAAAATAGAAAAACAAAGTAATCTAAAAGTGAGTAATTTATTTTAATGGAAATCAACGTTAGAATGTTTCGGTTTTAATACGCCTTCCTCTGGTGCAAAATGTTGCTTGAACAATATATTTTAATAAAATAACTGGAGAAAAAGGAAAAAGAATATATACAAAGAAAGATCACACAACCGTTCAATCAACGTTCTCTTTTGAAAAACTATCACGTGATTGGCTCGGTTTTGTATAAATATTTTCTTTTTTCTTTTGTTATGTTATTAAAACATCCATCGCTGTTCTTGCAATATTTTCACCATCTTAAATCCCTGATGAGGGTTTATTAAAACCGAAACGTCCTGACGTTAACTTACCATCATAATAAATTCATCACTTTTGGATTACCTTGTTTTTGTTTTTTCTTCATATTCTCGGATTTATTTTCATTATTTACTTCGAGATATATATATATATATATATATATATATGAACTGAATTTGTCTTAAAATAACTGACAATGGTTGATATGCTATGAAATACAACCAACCAAGCGACCAACAATCTTAATTTTCGTGCCCTATATGTTGAGTGGGTAAGAGTGTTCGCCAATGGTCCGGAAGACCTGGGTTCAATTCCAGGTCCCGTCATACCAAAGACTTGAAAAATGGTACTTGATACCTCCTTGCTTAACACTCAGCAATATAAGGTACGTATCGAGGGTAAAGTGGAGCAATCCAGGGAAAGGAGTAGCGCCCTCTCCTACACCCCGGTATAGTAGCTATTGAAAAGGGGAGCGTTCTGGTCGCCCTCGACTAAAGGGAGACAACTTTACTTACTTATACATTGAAGAGTAAGGTGTCCTTGATATGATACTAAACTGTATTTGATGGTGAGGCCCCTGTTCCAGGTAGTGTGAAGTACCCCTTCAATGAGGAGTGTTTGATTACCTTTTTATTGCTCTTACACCCAGGTTAAGACTGACCTGGGGGTGGTTATACCTGTTTGTAACCCGTCACTGGGTCCAAAAGATCTATTCGAGATGGTGAAATGTTTACTGCTTTAAAAGGATTTTGAATATTCAATTTTGTACCGGCAGGAAGTTCCTTTGGCTTGAGGTTAACGAGCTGAACAGCGACATTGAGGTTAGCAAGTTCAAACTCTTGTCACGCTGTTGCTTTCGCTTTCGGACTAATCCACTCAAGAAAGCATGAACCCACCTTATCCATCAGCTACCGGTTAAATATTACCGCTGGTGTTCTTTTGCAAGATGGTTTTGGCATTAAATAAACCACGAAGGTTGATACGTGATAAAACGAAGAAACCAAACAAAACTTTTGTACCGTATATGTATTTCCCAAACCCTCCATTCGAACAGGATGTGACACAAGGGCAATTTTTAAACTGAGTTTAACAGGTTTAAATTCTATATCTTCCTTGTCTTGTGAATATTCTCCCTCCACCTAATTCCCGTCTCATACTCCTAGAAAGGTTGCTAGACCAAGACTGTAGAGCTCAGTCTGCCCTACTATTTAACCAATAGCTGAAGGGAGAACAATAAGATGTATACCTTTCCCAAGTGGTGTAATGGTTAAAGCGATGAACTGCGGAATCGTAGTACGCGAGTTCGTACTCCAGTCGCGCTATTACGTTCACTTTCGGGCAAATACCCTTGGGAAAGGTATGAACCCCCTTATCCTCCCTCCAGCTATGGATAAATAGTAGGACGGACTAGGTTCTTCAGCCTTGGTGAGGCAACTAGTCTAGGAGAAGGAAAACTCTGAATTCAAACCTGTTAAACTCCGCTTAAAAATTGACCTTGTGTCATATCCTGCCCGAGCGGAGGGGTTGGTAAATAGTACCTTTCCCAAGAGTATTAACGCTATGGGAAATGCCAACAACATCATCCTGGGTTTGAACCCACGTCACAGTATCCATTTCCTACGACAATCACTTTTATATCACCGCTGTATATAAGTGGAATCTGTGATTGTTAATCTAACTTCGGCATAAAACACGGTAACCCAGGTTGACATGCCTGCAAATCGGACAACAAACAAACCTACAACAGATATAATGAACGTATGATCAGAAGGCAACCGTAGTGTTATATATATCGTCTTAGGATATGGACACGGCGAGCCGAGTTCAAAACCTGAGCGAGGCTGTTTGTATTTCACATTGCTCTAATACCCTTGGGAAAGGTATGAATCCAACTTTTCATCTTCCAGCTTTGGATAATTAATAGGGCAGACTTTGATCTTTAGCCTTAGGATGGCTATCGGTCTAGGAGAAGAGAAAAAAAACTCTGAATTTAAACCTGCTAAACTCCCCTTGAGAATTGATATTGTGTTGAATCCTACTCGTGCTCAGTGATTGGTAAATAAATACATTAGATCATCTTTGGATAGAGTATGTTTTCTGCTATAAGACATCATCTTTCCACATAAACGATACCACTAGCTGTGTATTTTCGCCCGTGATGGAAAAATCGCGCATGTTATGTTGGTAAAAATTCTTTACAGGCGAACCCACTTTTCCATGGCAATGTTGACAGAGTTTTTGTCAGAATAATGCTGTCCGCTTAACCCCTCATTCATCGACCCGATTCAGGCGTATGTTGCACGTGATGTGTCTGCAATGCTAAAACAGATTACCCACCGTCTAACTGTATTCTTAATCACAGTTCAGTAAGCCTTCATCAAGTTTCTGTATCAAAAACTTCAGAGCCATCCCTTTGCTTTACTGTCAGACGCCTGTTTTGCCAGATAATGTTCAACCTCTACTATCATATCATCAACATCCGCTTATGACAAGGTGATGTAATATAATAAGATACAAGGCATTACTTTCGGCTGAAAATGTGATTGATAGATTTATTTTAACGACATGTAAACTTGTCTTGGAATATTTTTTACCTGAAGGTTTGGAAATCGCGTTCATTTACGTTCATATCAAAATTTTTGGCAGATTTATTTGACCCATAGATAAGACCTCAGCAGGTACCCCCACTCCTGGTTAAAGTGGACCTGGGAGCAATAGTAATTAGTGGGATACTCCAACACTACCCATAGTGCCAAAACAGTAACCTCACCATCTGAAGTAGCTTACTGTCATACTTTGGACCTTCCTATTTTGGGAGTCTTACCCCTCTGAAAGGGAAACAGTATATTTCATGCCTTACCAACAGGCTGGTATGAGCATAAAATTGCTTTGTAGCTGAAAACATACTCTATCTAACAGTATGATGTGCTCCTTTTATCTATAGCAGTTTCCTCAGAAATGATTGCGTGTCTCTTTTTTGCTATCAACACTACCAATCCCTCTAACTCTATCCTTTCTCTTTGCATGGAGTCTTTTGGAATCATTTTTCAGTTGCAAGGCCCTGCACATTATTATTAATCAGAAGCATGTCAACTGTTACTACGAGGACGCCTGACTTTTCGAGTCTCCGTTAAAAAGAATAAAATCAATTATTTTTTTCTCTTTAAATATCAAAATTACAGTATACATTTAATTAGTTACAAAAAAACATGAAAATTTCACGGGTTTTTCTTGGATTAATATCTAATATGTATTTTTTGCTATCTGCACTAGTGAGTCCTCTAACTCCAGCCTTTCTCTTTACATAGAGACTGTTTGAGTCGTTTCTCATGTATAATGTCCTGCAAATTGTATTCATTGGAACAGTTATCATTTTCAGCAAATTCATTCAAGTGATGCCTTTACCAGATAAGCTATAATTATTTCTTGTTTACGCGAGTCGTATCGAAGGAAATAAATGACTTTTAGCTTAACGTCGTCAACTCCTACGCTTAATAATGTCGATTGATGTGCAGAAGAACAGCAAGTGCTTTTTGAGTTTTATTGTATATTCTCTCTCCTACCAATTCCTTTTTTTTTAATTCTATTATGTAAATGGCATCTTATAAGAAAAAGGAAGTCACTTGAAATAGGTATACAGCTTTGATGTGTCGTATCTCGACAGATCAGGAAAGATTTTTATTGTTTTTCGTGTGTCTTCTGAGCAGTCATTGCGTACATCGTCGTAAATAACCAGAGATATTTTGGGGACGACGACTGACGATCTTAGGATAAAATAATATCATGTGGAAAATAGCCCTAGGCTGACCACCGAATATACTTCCTTAGCAACATGCGAATATATATATATATATATATATCGCTGAGTAACGATACCATAACAGGATTATCTATTATCTATCGTGGATTAGAATATATCTAATCTCTGCCTTGTGTCCGGGTTACTACACACACTTCTATCTGAGATCGGTCACTGTAAGTGTAATATATATATATATATATATATATATATATAACAGATAAACCTGTTTTAAATTAGTAAAATACAGAGCTGAAAGCGTAAAAAAGCATTTGACTTCAGATTTTATTTATGTACCTCGTGATTAGGATCGTAAAAATGAGACGAGATATGAGTTTTATTTTATATTACTGTTGAAATATCGTATGTGTGTGTGTGTGTGTGTGTGTGTGTGTGTGTGCGCGCGTGCGTGTGTGTGCATATGGATTCACCTAACCTCTCCGCACTGTCAATATTCAAGCGGAGTTTACCGTATTTCCCTTCTACACAGTTTGCTTAACTAAGGCTAACGAAACCAGTCTGACCAACTAATTAACTATAGCTGGATTAATACTTTACCCAATGATATTAGTGCCATGTGAAAATCAGTTAGCCATGTCCAAGATTTAAACTCGTTTCAGCGTTTCCATTTCCCACAACGATAGCCCTAGCACGACAGGCACCTATATATATATATATATATACGTGGTGCATTCAGTACGTTTCCAGTTGTTGTTTTTTTGTTTTTTGTACAGGCATTTAAAATTGTATTTATGTTATTGCTATACATCTTATGAGATGACGGACCGATTTTTATAATTTCAGGTTCAAATTTACAGCTACAGCAGGAATTGGAGTACACCCTACTAAAGCCTGATTGTTACAGCTAGGGAATTTCAAAAATGCAATCTGGAGGTGAGGACACTTTAGAAGAACGATATGCAATAATATTCTGTTTTAAACTAGGAAAACATGCCACGGAAACGTATGGAATGCTTCAGAATGCTTTACGACCATCTTGCATGAACCGAGCATCAGTTTTTGAGTGGCATACGAGATTTAAGAAAGGCAGAGGGTCTATGAGGGATGATTAGAGGTGTGGGAGGAGTAAGGAAGTCAGAACACCAGAGTTGATCGGTTAAAGGCTTAAGGTTAGGGTTAGGTTTGCTACGTTGAGGTTTTAAGGGAGTTCAGGAAGAGATTCCTAGGGAAGAGGCCAGCACTCTTCAAAACGGGTCAGTGGCATTTCCACCCGGATAATATACCAGTCCACAACTCCATCCTTGTCACAAACTATTTGACTAAGATGGGTATCAAGACAGTTTCTCAGCCTCCCTATAGCCCGACCTTGCTCCCACTGACTTTTGGTTATTCCCTAAGCTCAGAGGCTGTCGTTATGAGACAATTGAGGAGATGAAAGAGGCTGTGACGAAGGTCATTGACACGCTCACACAAGACGACTTCCATGGGGCCTTCTAGTTGTTGGAATGGTGCAGAGGAGATTACTTCGAATGGTACTAGAGTTTCATGTGTGAACTATCAATAAGAGTGCCCATACGACAAAAGTCTGGAAAGTTATTTTATGATCCTCGTAGTGGGAAAAAGAGAGAGAGATTACATATTACTTATATATACACGGAATAATGACTTTAAAATTATGAACTGATTAAACAATATTGAACCTACTATAGATCTTATTTATGAATTAGAAAAAAGGAACAGCTTACCTTTCATGGAAATCGTAACTTTTGAGTTTGTCTACTTCTCCAGCAGAGTCCCACATGTTCGTCTAATATGGATTGTTGGAGGTTTCCGTGGTGTAATGGTTATCGTCGTAGGAAATGGACACGGCGACACGAGTTCAAATACTCGATGAGACTGATTGCGTCTCACATAGCACTAATACCCTTGGGAAAGGTATGAATCCAATTATTCTCCCTCCAGCTATGGGTAATTAGTAGGGCAGACTAGGTTCTTCAGCCTTGCTGAGGTAACTTGTCTAGGAGAAGGAAATCTCTGAATTCAAACCTTTTCAACTCCACTTAAACATTGACCATGTGTCATATCCTACGGGAGGGGAGGGGTTTGTAAATATGGAATGTTTTAGAAATGAGATGTCGGTGGCAATACAGCTGCTGTTTTGTGGAATGTTGTTCATAAACGATGTTCTCCGTTGGAGCGCTTCATACAGACTGGTAAATGTTGGACGATTAGCAAGAACTTATATACAATAGGTCTGCACAGACACAGGATGTAGTCTAGAAGACCTGCCGAAAGCGATGGACGATAGAGACGTGTGGTAAGAGAGAGAGAGAGAGAGAGAGAGAGAGAGAGAGAGAGAGAGAGAGAAATCCATGCTAGCTGCACGACACCATAATGATGAGAACGACCTTTCATGGATATTTTACTAATTAAGATTAACAATTCACATTAGATTGGTTTGGTTTCTTTGTTTAATGGCATATCAACCTTTGTAGGTTATTTAATGCCAAAGCCATTCTCCTAGTAGAACAGTAGTGGTACTATTTAACCCATAGTTGGGAGGATAAGGGGGTTCATTACCTTTCCCAAGGGTATTTGTCCGAAAGCTAACGTCATAGTGCGACTGGAGTTTGAACTCGCATCCTACGATTTCACAGTTCATAGCTTTAACCATTACACCACGAGGCTACCCCCAATTCACATTAAACTAGAATCCAAAGTTCATGCTAAATCCAGCTGGGGCTGCAGAATAGACTGACTGAATCTCTGCAGAGGGATAAGACTACACCCCCTCAACAAGTGTCCTTGATATGACACTCAACAATCTGATGTAAGGTTCCACTAATGTCGGAACTTTAGAGAACACATAATACCCCTTCATTGCCATCATCCCAGGTCCACTCTGCTCCAGTGTAGCAGCACCTGATAGGGTCCTATGAATGGGTCAAATAGAACTAAACTGAATTATTTGAAATTGAAGTGCTTTTACATTTAAATGTGTGTTTAAACTACGTCCTTACGCTAAACTGAATTGTTTGGAATAGAACTGCTTTTACATTTAACTATGAGTAAACAAAAAAACTATATTTATACTAAAGTGAATTGTTTGAAACTTTTATTAAAATGACTAAATTCGGCGATAAATGACCCGAAAACTGGTTGATACACCTTAAAACAAAACAACCAACCAATCAAGCAATCATGGCAAATCCACAAATGAAAAAAAGGGTGCACATTTTCGCTCATATCATAGCACCAAAATGAAGAGGTGGGGGATAATCATAGATTTTTACCAAAGAGTCTTTAAGATTTACACCCTCGAATTTTTAAATGATGAATTTGACTATATAGAAAATTCGTTCTCACAATTTCATTATACAAAATCTTTTATACAACATGCCAAAATAAAAGCTCTCAAAATTCATAAACAAAAAGGTTCTGCTGTGATATAAAAGATTCATTTTTCGAACAATAATACATTAGAGAGATATTCATTTTACCTGAAAAATTCAACAACAAACCTCATCGAAAAAACAACCTTGGAATTAAAACAGTCACGCAGTTTTCAAAGAGAATTAGGAACTTAGTTCTTAAAAAAATAAGAATATTCACATCAAATCTAGATTAGGGGTTTATGAAATTCCATGTCTGCATTGTTATAAAATTATATGGGAAAATCTTCTCATAATTTAAAAAAAAAACGAATTTGGGAGCACATTAGAGACTTTGATTTTAAAGATATCGAGATTTTATTTTACATGCATAAAAAAACACACACCAGAAAATCGTGACATTTCGAACCACAATGCTATTGAGCAGCATTTTTTTTTCAATTTGTCTCCTTATTTGGTCATATTGGTGCTGAAACATTGCAAAATCCCTAACTTAAAATGATTTAGCTACATCGTTTGTTTATTCTTAAATCGATAGATAAAAAGTTGAACTAAACAGATATATTTCCCAGTCATCTGGGGCTGTAGAATACACCGACTGCATCTCTGCACAGGGAAAAGACTTCTCCAACGATTGTCCTGGATGTCACACTGAACAATCTGATGGTGAGGTTCCAGTAAAGTTGAATACTCCTTCAACGCCATTACTCCCAGGACAACTCAGACCCGGAGTGATTGCACCTGATAGGATCCAATCTATGGGTCAAATAGATGTAAACTATGTATTTTTGATAAACTGAATTATTTAAAACTAATTAAAATTAACTGTTTTTACATTTAAATATGAGAAAAAAATGTATTTATGCTAAACTGAATAGTTTGAAAGAGAATTCTTTTGACATTTAACTGTGTTTAAAAAATGTGTTCAAACCAATGACCACTCCTCAAAATATGTAGAGAAATCATGTATAATATATGGATAAGAAGGACTTGGTATTAAATTACCTACAATGGTTGATATGTCATAAAACCACACCAAACCAAATTCTATATATTCAGCATATATTCATTAAGAGAATTTCGCAGTAAATGACCCACAATGGTTGATATGTCATAAACCCTATCAAACCAAACCCTATATATGTATAAAAACGATTTGGCATTAAATGACCCACAATGGTTGATTTGCCATAAAACCCTACCAAAAAGCCTATATCTTTAATATATATATATATATATATATATAGAGAGAGAGAGAGAGAGAGAGAATTAAATGACCTACAATGGTTTATATGCCTAAAAACCCTACGAAACCAAATCCTATATTGTATCAATATATATGTATAAAAAGAATTTGGTATTAAAATAACCCACAATTGTTGATATGCCATAAAACCCAACCAAACTAAATCCTATATATTTAACATATATTTATAAAAAGGATTTGTCATTAAATAACCTCCAATGGTTGATATGCCATAAAACCCAACCAAATCAAATCCTATATATTTAACATATATTTATAAAAAGGATTTGGCATTAAATAACCTACAATGGTTGTTATGCCTTAAAAACCAAACCAGCCAAATATTATATTTTTAATATATATGTATAAAAAGGATTTGATAGTAAATGACTAACAATGGTTGATATGGCATAAAACCAAACCAAACCAAACCCAACCAAACCAAATCCTATACATCTAATATATAATATAAATATATGAATAAAAAGGGTTTAGTATAGAATGACCAACAATGGTTGATATGCCATAAAACCCAACTAAACCAAATCCTATATATTTAATATATATGTATAAAAGGGATTTGGTATTACATGACCTAAAATGGTTGATTTGTATTAAAACCCAAACCAATCTATCCAAAGCAAACCAAATCTAAACGGAGATAGAAAGAAGAAAGGTAGCAATGTTAAAGACGGATAAATATACAATGGAATATTTAAAATGGATAAATATAAACTGAATGATATAAAATTCGAATAGAATGTTTTAAGAAGATATCGTCTCTTTTGTTCCATTTGACTCGCATGCACTGATGAATGTCTAAAAAGCCTAAATGTTTTACGCCGGCAAATGATTCAATGAATAACATTATCCTCTGCTGATCTTGTGTTTTGTTTATCTATTGATCAGACGGTTAACGCCTTTCCCTCTTATCTCTATATCTAATCTCCTCGTTTGTTTTGTTTGGTATTTAGTTAAGCATCCATCGGTGATCTAACGACACCTCTTAACATCTCTCCTGAATCCTGATGATGGTTTTCCGAAACCGAAACGTTATTACGTCGACTTTCTTTCGTATTTAATTCTTCATTTTGGATTACTTTCTCTTTCCATATTTTTCTCCTCTTCCTCGGATTATTTTTCATTATTCACTTCCATACTTGAATATGTATACTTATTGACAGTATCCCCCACCACACACAGGCGCACACACACATATATATATGTTGTATATTGGCTCATACCACGTGACTTCCGGTATCGCAGAAGTATAAAAGACGCCGTGTCTCTTAAGCGCGGTGAAGCAGAAGCTAAAAGAGAAGCAGAGAGACAGCTCTGAAAAGACGTCGGTCAGCACTAAGACCAACTTCGGACGTAACAGCAACAGCGCGAGACTTATAACACTAGACGGAATGTACCACTTGACTTAATAAATAATTAACTCCATTTCACTGTGTATCTTTTCCTTACCACGATACAACAATATAAGATGATGGTTTAAAAAACTGGCCATGTCTCTTATTTGACGCACAACAGTTACCTTTGCTTGGGCTTCACCTGAACAAAAACCAAGACAGAATATTCCAGTTGGCTGGGACTGTAGAATACACCGACAGCTTTTCTGCAGAAGGGTAAGACCCCTCCCAACGAGTATCCTGGATATGTCACTAAAGAATCTGACGGTGGCGTTACAGTGATGCCAAAGCTTTGGTGAATGCAGAGTACCCCTTTATTGCAATCATTCCCAGGTCCATTCTGACCCAGAGTCGTACCTCCTGATAGGGTTCAACCTATGAGTCAAATAGAACTAAACTGTGTACTTATGCTAAACTGAATTATTTGAAATAGAGCTGTTTTACATTTGAAGTGTGTACGTATGCTTGACTGAATTGTTTGAAATAGATATTTAACCGTGTGTAAATAAATAAATAACTGATGTTTAATTGAATTGTTAGTGATACGTGGCAATACTTGGAACCATTTAACTTTGTTGACTAAAATGAATAGCTTGAATTAAAGATAGGTTTTTGACATTTAAACTATGTACTTAAGCTAAACTGAATTGAAAAAAAAAACGAACTTTTATATGTATAAAATGGATTTGGCATTAAATAACCTACAATGGTTGATATGCCATAAAATCAAACCAACGAAAGAAACAAACATATAAACTTTCAGGTTTCCTGACTAAACTGAATAGCTTGAAAAAGAAATGTTTTTGACATTGAAACTGTGTACTTATGCTAAACTGAATTGTTTGAAATCGAACTGTTTATATGTAGAAAAATTGATTCGGCATTAAATAACCTACTATGGTTGATATGCCATAAAATCAAACCAAGACAGAAATCTGACTTAGTTCTAGTAGTTTTATAAGAAGTGTCTTTTCATGGCAAAATAGCCTTCTTTCTAGAATAATAAAAAATTAGAGACCATAAAAACGGTAGCATTATCAAGATTTGTTAGAATACTAAGAAAAGTCCTGGAGACTTTAGAAGACTTGTTGTCACTCAGTCAACCACTTAAAACTGGTGTGAATAATTCGTAAGGAGTGATAATTTGTTTGCATTTCCTTTTATGATTTCAAATATTCCTGTTATATAATTGCGGAGCGATCTTTTTTTTATATTATCATTTTTCGTTTTATATATCTTACCTTTCGGTTTAGTTAGGCTGAGAACCTTTCGGCTTAGTGCATGGGTTAGTTAGGTGCACACATTGAGTGCAGATGTTCATGCGCGCACGGGGCGGATGTGACAACCACAGATGTCACAATAAAATCCCCAGATAGGAAATGGAACCGGGGACGTGAATGACGTAATGCCCGGAAGCGGGGCTGAAGATTTTGAGATTTGAAAAAAAGCAGTTAGTTGAGATTTAAAACGCCGAACGAGAGAGTTGAGATTTGGACTTGGACGAAGTAAGTTGATTTTTGGATCTCGCCGAGGCCAGACCAGTAGTTTGCAGCACGTGGTGGGGGTCAGATGGAAAAGTCAGCAGAGACAGAAATTGTGTCTCTCTCTTCTCATGTCTAAAAACTTTAAACTCAAAAAGGTAGTAAAAAGTTTCGTACCAGAACCAATTTCGTGTTTTTCGGATTCCTATATGTTTATGAACATTTGTGAACGTTTTCCGTATCTGTATGAAGATGTCTATTTCACATATTCTTATCTTGGTCGTATTTTTGGACCTTAATGTTACATTCCTAATAATTTTCAAAGTCTTCCTGAAGGTACCTACACTTTTATGAGGGGTCAGAAATCAATATATTCACCTAAATCCTCACCACAATTCAGCCAGGAGGTCATTTTTAACCAAATCAAGGCTTTTTAATTCAGTTTTCCTTCTCCTTGACTGGTTACCTAAACAAAGCAAGGGAATAAAGTCTACCTAAGTATTTTACTCTTAATTGAGGGAGGGGCAGAAATACAACATTTTTTTGGGGATATAGGGGCAATTTGACCAGGTACTCTCACGGTACTGAAGTCACACGACACAGGGTTGTCCTCAATAATCCCTAATTTCATAGTTCTTTTTTTTTGTTTTATTCTTCAGAGATAAAGAGAGAGGCGGGAATCACAGAGAGAGAGAGAGAGAGAGAGAGATGTGGGATGGGAAAGGGTATTCAAAGAGAGAGAGAGAGAGAGAGAGAAAGGAGGGAATTAATCAGAGAAACGGGGGGAGAAAAAGTTAGCCAGGATGGAGAGAGGAAAAAAGAAATGTGAAAGGGAGAGACAGACACACAGACAGACAAACAGATAAAAGGAATCAGAGAGAAAGAAAGAAAGTTAGAAAGAGAGAGAGAGAGAAAGAAAGGGAATAAAGAAAGAAAATGGAATCTGAGAGAGAGAGGGGAGCACAGAAAGAATGGCAATCAGAAACAGAGATGAATAAAGGGAATCATACATATATATATATATATATAGAGAGAGAGAGAGAGAGAGAGAAAGCAAGTGTGTCGGAGCGAATGAAAGGGAAACAGAAAGATGGAGAGTGAGAAAGATAATCAGACAATCAGAGTGAGATGAGAGAGAAAGACAGAGAGAATAAATAAATGAAAGGAAATCCGAAAGAGAAAGAGAGAGAGAGAGAGAGAGAGTGAGAGAGAGAGAGAAATGGAATCAGTGGGAGGGAAAAGGAATCAGAAGAAACAAAGAAAAGGAACAAGATAGATAGGTAGATAGATAGATAACGGAAGAAATAAAGAAAGAAGGGGAAAATATAGATAGATAGATAGATAGATAGATAGATAGATAGATAGATTTATTCAAATAGACAAGAAAATGGAGAAGTGAGAGAGCACCGAAAGGAACACACAAAGAGCTGGAAAGTAATCAAGGTGGATTCTTCGGGACGGAGTGGAGATTTAATGATCTAACCATGTCACTTATTTCCCCGGCCCTAATCGACTCGCGCCAACTGTTCGGTTTTTATCCATATTCAATAGCCTAGAGAACAAATCGTAGCTCGTAACACGTAGACGAGGGTCAACAAGTGTGAATGTAGATTGCCTGAAGTGACTCGCTCGCGTCTAGACCCATTAGAAATATGAAATACGTGAAAATTAGATGACGACCTAATAAAAGGGTTATGATTGACAAAATGGATCAATAAGCCCCAAATCATTGCAAGGGTCTTGCCAAAACACTAATAATAACGAGTGGACGACACGACTAAGATGTATAGAATGTGCAGCTTGAAACGATGGTGCTTATTTTAGCGGGGAAAGGGCAGAAGGAGACAGGAGTCAAGTGCTTCGAGTAACCTTCGGTAATGTTCTCAGTGAACACTAGGACCGGGCCGGGCCGAGCCGGGAAAAACCTCCATCACTGTCGCATTCGCTTATTACGTTTTTGTTCACTTTGTAAGAAGATGGAGAATAGTGAACTAATTTCGTACGATTTTCTTTTCGAACGATCACAATTTCCGTCAGCTCACTTTTACATGTAAAAGATGGCCGATTCTTGACCTTAAAAATCTATCTTTTACAAATATTAAATATATACTTTACTGGATGGGCGGTCGAATATGGACATTTCAAATCAATCTACACTAAAATTTAAAAAAAAATCAACCTCTTTCAGAAACAGTCCAAAAGAACAAATTTAGACTCCTAGTACAGAATGATTGTAGCCATTTACAAAGCACAAGGACTGAAGTATGGAGCACATGGTTAGAATCAAATTCACTAATGTTATATAATGACTTCGACCACTAACCAACTGGATGTGGTAAATCTTGGGTCGGCTTGATTCACAGATGTTGGGTGTAGCATTATTAGCATCTGTCTACCGGGACTCACATTGACCGAATTCCATATCTCTTCCACTGTACTCGCTGTAACATGATACGCTTGATCGATCACTCCGTGACTAATGTAAATTTCACGATTTAAATGTGTCCACCCAGCCAAGGCGGAAGTGCAGGTGACCAGTTCTGTGAACCCCGGTACATATATCACAACCTGCACACAGAGAACAGTCTTTGGGAGGCCATAATTAGAAATGTCAACTCGCCCCCGATGAGGGAGTGGAGAGGCGTGTCCTGTGAACCCCAGTATATATGTGTGTATATATATATATATATATATATAGAGAGAGAGAGAGAGAAAGAGAATCAATTGATTCCCATGTAAAAGTATTAATTTTTGTGTTCAAAAAACTCAGAAAGCTGTAATTTTTTGAAATTGTATTTTTTTTAATTTGTTACCAATCAATGCCTTCATTTGAGTCATTGCCTTTTCATAATTCTTTTGAGGCGGCGGATGATAATCGTGGTGCATTCAATAAGTTTACAAACTTTTGTGTAGAGGCATCTAAAATTGTCGCAGACTCTTGAAAATTCAGTATGTTATTGCTATTCATCTTATGAGATGACTGATCAATTTTTATGATTTCAGGTTTAAATGAACAGCTACACCAGCAATTGGAATACACCCTACTAAAGCCTGATTGTCACAGCTGGTGAATTTCAAAAATGCAATTTGGATGTGAGGACACTTTAGAAGAACGATATGCAATAAAATTCTGTTTTAAACTTGGAAAAAATGCCACGGAAACGTATGGATTTCTTCAGACTGCTTTTGGAGCATCTTGCATGAATCGAGCGTCAGTTTTTCAGTGGCATAAGAGATTCAAGGAAGGCAGGGAGTCTGTGAGGGATGCTGAGAGGTGTGGGAGGAGTAAGGAAGTCAATACACTAGAGTTGATTGGCCAAAGGCTTAGGGTTAGGGTTACTATGTTGACGTTTTAAGGGAGTTCAGGAAGACATTCATAGGGAAGAGGCCAGCACTCTTCAAATCGGGTCAGTGGCATTTCCACCAGGTCAATGCACCAGTCCACAACTCCATCCTTGTCACAGGCTTTTTGACCAAGATGGGCATCAAGACAGTTCCTTACTGTCCCTATAGTCCAGACCTTGCTCCCTGTGACATTTGGTTATTCCCTAAGCTCAGGGATGTCGTTATGAGACAATTCAGGATATGAAAGAGACTGTGCCGAAGGTAATTGACACGCTCACACAAGAGGACTTCCATAAGGTCTTCCATAAGTTGTTTGGAAGAGTACAACAAATGCATTGCAGCTGGGGGAGATTACTTCGAAGGGGACTAGAGTTTCATGTGTATACTATCAATAAAAGTACCCATACGAAAAAAAGTCTGGAAATTTATTTCATGATCCTTGATATTTTAATGACCTCACGATATTTTGAAGGCTCAAAACCAAAAAGAAAAAAAAAGATAAAAAGTCTTATCGCCTTGATTGTTTAAAAATACACTTTTAACTAATCTTACCGAACTCAAGTTAACTTTTATCAATTTGGAGCCTATCCATATCGAATTAATAAAGAGCGGAAGTGGACTAACCTTTCGTATGCAATGGAGATCCGACTTTCCGCAACTTATATTTTTGAGATTATTTAATTAGAGTTGTCTTAATTAATATTTAATTCTTTTCAGAATGAATTTATTTTCAACATCGTTCAATTATTTCTCTACGACGAAAATCTGTGTTTCTGATTTTTGATATAAATCCACCGTATGGATATAACATACCTTCTGATGATTATTAAGTTGTAACATTGCACATACATCATCATCATCATCATGTCGTGCCGCTAGCACGGATATCCCTGACCCTCTCACGCCCCTAAAATTAAACTAAAACAACCCCTCAATACAAGCATTAGGTGTCACTAGATGAGTTGTTTTAAGAATAATTTCATCATCAACATGTCGTGCTGATATCCCTGACCCTCTCTCGCCACTTCTCCCTATCGTTCAACGCCTCTGGCTGGTCTTCAGAGCTACATCCCGTATCCTCACATAGCTGCTGTATGTATGTTCGATCTGGTCGTCCTGCTTTTGCTCGGCCATATGCGGGTGTCCAGAGGAGTACATCACTTATGTGCTCGTCCTTGCTTCTCCAGCAGTGTCCTGCGTGTCTGGTTCGTCTGACTTGGATAGTCTTCGTGATGGGAGGTAGGTGGCCGTATAGTTGGTGTCTTGTGAAGTGCTGCCTTCAGGACTTGTTCAATATTGCTCGCAACATTCTTGTGTAATTACCGTCTAGCTTCTTCTCCAGCCGTTTAGTTAGCGTCCAAGTAGTGCATCCATACAGCAGTATCGATACGACCGCTGCCTGGAAGAAACTGCGTTTCATTTTATCGGTCAGGCTTGATTTCCATATGATCGAAAGCCTATCGATAGCTGTCCAGGCTTTCGTTAACCGTGTGTCGATGTCCTTTTCAGTTGATGAGACGCTGCTTCCTGGGTAGATGAATTTGTCTACCAGTTTACGAGAGGTTCCGTCTTGTGTGGAAATTTGCGTATAAATACACTTCTCTATATAATAACATACACAGATAGGCTTCTTTTACACACACAAAATATATTATCTGGTAGTGAAAATTCATTAAAAGAAATGATGATTTTGCGTAAAGCTTATACCCAAGAGAATTTAACAGAAACAATGAAAACTGAAATTAACTTTTTTATATTTATAATTCCATACTAGAGCAGTTTTACACTTTAACTAAAATCCCTTTTTCTTCCACAAAAAAGGCAGTCCCTTTATTTATTTTTCAACAATGTTTTTCCATTTAAAGAAATGAGCTTTATTGAATTTGTAGAACTGTTTTTTATTCAATAATTTATACACTTTTCTTATATATATATATATATATATATATATATATATATATATATATATATACATATGTGTGTGCGCGCACGCGCGCGTGTGTGTGACAATATACCCGCTGGCCAATCACCACTATCCCAACCTCCTAAACCAATCATAGCCATCTGATCGTCTAGTGGTTTCTCACATCTCCGGCCAGGGGCATTTCACATTTCTTTACAAACACCAAAGACACAACATCCACAGTCGAAAGGTGGAAGAAAAGAAGAACAAACAACAATCACGGAATTGGGTTAGCTCCAAGCGCAAGAAGGGAGAAGTTTGTGACACATTTGTGTAGCTTTCTGTGCATCTGTGAGCTATCGGGAGCGTGTATCCGAGCGAAATTCCCATACAGCCACCAGGAACGCTGACTCATCTTACGTTGGCCAACCCGGCCTTGGGGTCCACAGATCCAACCTCCTCGTCTAGCAGTCGCCTCTCTCTGACTTCTGTTGACTGCCTTCTTCTGTTCACTGCTCTGGGACCTCGCCTTCTCTTGTCTTCTTCAGGTCTCGTAGGAAATCTCACGTGCAAGCCCTTTGTGAGGGTTTCGCACTCAAACAGACAAAAGAATATTCTGACTGGCACTCACTCACAACCACAGAAACGAATGCCACCTCTCATGCCAAATATATATATATATATATATATATATATATATATATATATATATATATATCATGAGGTTTCGATATTCTGCTTCTGTTTCTGTTTCAGCGGCAAAGCTGTAAGGGCTTAACATGGAATCAAATAGTCCCTCAAAAAATGAAGAGTACATCACGTGGTGTCCGTTGTCCATTTCTACTCTCCTCCACGGCCCCGGAAATAGAACGAAGAGTGAATAAAACAAAAAAAGGTCCAAACAGTAAAAGCTGAGTTGGGCGTTTCAGTGTCTTTACTTCCCTGCCGATGAAAAGCCCTCACCTTAGTATCAGCCGCCGCTGATCACACTGCAGGTGCTCATTTGGTGCAAACACCACAATTGATTCGAGTTCAATCCATAGCAGTTCCAACATGTAAACTCATTTCACTCATTAGCTGAGAGTTAATTGATAGAGTTGTCAGTTTTTTAAGTGATGTTCTGAGTTTTAGACGGGAAATAAACGTATGTATTGGGAATCAAACAAAACATTCTCCCACTAGGATACGTCTGAGCATTTTTTCAAGATGAAGATTTGATGGCTGAATATGGATTTTTATATGTCTGACTTTCTTAGAATAATTGAAAGAGTCCAACTGGTATAATAGTTAAAAGACTGGACTGTGGCTTCAAAGTACGTGTGTTCAAATTGTAATCACGCCATTAGGGTCATTTTCGGACTAATTCTCTCGGGAAAAGTACGAAACCCCACCTTATCCAGTCGGGTATTGGTTAAATAGTATCACAGCTATTCCTTTACAAGTAACGTTTTGGCATTGAATAATCCATGAAGGTTGATATGCGATTATACAAAGAAACTAAAACAAGCCTTAAGAATTATAGGAACGAGGTTCATTTTAATTTTCCCGAACAGTTCTATCGTCTGATTCATGTTGGAGCAATCTATTTTCATCGTGTCAGATCGTTCAGGTGTTTAAGAAAACATACTGCTGTGTTGTTTTGCATCTCAAGTCGAACAATGGAGAGTGCTCATGGCAAATTCTGTATCAGTTTAAGAAAAAGAACGCAGGAACTTTTTAAATTTTCAAACAGGAAAGACTGTTTAAGGCGTCGGTAATGATAATTTTTTAGGCTAAGCTCGAGAAAGCTCTTTTCTTCACTAGAAACTTTTTTTTTATTTCACCTGAGTTGAAATTTGTTCTCAAGGATCGTTAATTTCAGACGGCAGAAGAAGTAAAAAAAAAAAAAATCCTCAATGTTACCTGTGTATTCACCATCGAGGAGACTTCTTCAACCCCTGGCAAGAAAATATGGAAGTAACTAACGAAGAAGACATTATCTTGTTTTTCTTTTGTTCTTTTTAATCTTTTTTTTTTTACCGTAAATAATGCTTTTTTTTAAAAAGTGGGGATGCAGAATTTTTCTTTCTGTTATAGCTAAATATTCTGGCGTCATAAAATATCTCTTTAACAAAAAAATGAAATTATTTAAATTTATCGTATATTTCCCAAGCCATACTGAAGAAAATTCTTTGTGTTGGGTTGGTTTGGTTTGGTTTTATGGCACATCAACCATTGTAGGTTATTTAATGCCAAATCCTCTTTACGCATATATATCAAATATATAGGATTTAGTTTGGTTGGGTTTTATGGCACATCAACCATTGTAGGTTATTTAATGCCAAATCCTCTTTATACATATATATTAAATATATAGGATTTAGTTTGGTTGGGTTTTATGGCACACCAACCATTGTAGGTAATTTAATGCCAAATCCTCTTCATACATATATATTAAATATATAGGATTTAGTTTGGTTGGGTTTTATGGCATACAAACCATTTTAGGTTATTAATGCTCAATTTATTTTTCAACACATAAACACTTCTATTTCAAACAATTCAGTTTAGTATAAGTGTAGTTTTTTGTCAGCACACAGCTAAAGGTCAAAACAGTTCTATTTCAAATAATTCAGTTTAGCATACAAAAACAGTTCCATTTCAAACAATCCAGTTTAGCATCTCTACGCAGTTTAAATATCAAACCAGTCCTATTTCGAGTAATTCAGTTTGGCATAAGTCTGCAGTTTAAATGTCAAAAGAGTCCTATTTCAAGCAATTCAATTTAGCATAAGGACACAGCTTAGTTCTATTTGACCAATAGATACGACCCTATCAAGTGCTACCACTTCGGGCGAGAGTGAACTTGGGAGCAATGGCAATGAAGAGGTACTCTGCATTCCCCAAAGCTCCAGCATTACTGGAACATCAGATTGTTTAGTGTCATATCCTGGACACTCACTGGGGGAGGTTGTCTTACCCCTCTGCAGAGAAATAATCAGTGTATTCAACAGCGCCAGCCGACCGGGCAAGAAATACTTGGGAAGTGTGTAGTACACGTTCTTTACCATTACTGCCAGATCCACTCCGAACCGGAGTGATAATAATATATATAGAGAGAGACACACACAAATAAGGTTTGTCTATAAACTAACAGGGCTTTACTGCTCATCTATAAGAGTGGCTTCTATGGATGAGAAATAAAAAAACAGCCATCGAAAGATAACCATGACCCACACTCAAACTTAATTATACGGTCATCTGCCTCCCATCACGAAAACTATCCAAGTTAGACGAACCAGACACGCAGGACACTGCTGGAGAAGCAGAGACAAGCTCATAAGTGATGTACTCCTATGGACCCCCACATATGGCCGAGCAAAAGCAGAACGACCAGCTAGAACATACATACAACAGATATGTGAAGATATGGGATGTAGCCCTGAAGACCTGCCTGAGGGGATGAACGATAGGGAAAAGTAGCGAGAGAGGGTCAAGGATATCCGTGCTAGCGGCACGACATGATGATGATGATGATGATGAAGTGGGCTGTGTGAGTTATGGGCGAGGGATAAAGAGCTTGAGTTATTATCTAACATGATATCTTTGAAGTATATGTTTGTAATGCTTCAACCATTGCTTTCTTGCCAGTTGTTTTTGTTTAGATCTCATTGTTTTCAAGTCGATCAGCAACGTGCACGAAAGAAACGAATAAACCTGAAACTTTTGTTCAGGTTGGGGCAAACTTTGTCACAAGTACTTGAAATCCTTCAGCAAGCAAGTGTATGGGGTTAACACCGTGTCGCTCAAACGTGTTTTTGAATGGCACAAGAAGTTCAAAGGTCCTGAAGAGTTGAAAGAATATGCAAGATACGGGAGGCCTTCAACTAGTAAAACCCTCCGCTCGGGCAGGGTATGACACAAGCAGAGTTAAACAGGTTTGAATTCACAGTTTTCCTTCTCCTAGACTAGTTGCCTCACCAACTATGAAGAACCTAGTCTGTCCTACTATTTACCCATAGCTGGGGGGAGAATAATTGGATTCATACCTTTCCCAAGGGTATTAGTGCTATGTGAAATGATATTAGCCTGGTCCAGGATTTGAACCCATGTCGCCGGGTCCATTTCCTACGACGATAACCATTACACCACCGGCACCTCCCTGGCAGGATATGACAAGGTCAATTTTTAAGTGGAGTTTAACAGGTTTGAATTCACCGTTTTCCTTCTCCTAGACAAGTCGCCTCACCAACGCTGAAGAATCTTGTCTGCCATATTATTTACCCATAGCTGGAGGGAGAATAATTGGGTTCATACCTTTCCCAAGGGTATTAGTGCTATGTGAAATGCAATCAGTCTCGTCCAGGATTTGAACTCGTGTCGCCGTGTCCATTTCCTACGACGATAACCATTACAGCACGGGCAATCGACATCGAGTGTTTAAGGTGGGTGGTGATCATCGTTTGACTGTTTGAATGATTGCAAGTCAGCTGAACATAAAGAATGACCGTGTTTGAAGTCTCATTCATGGGTCAAAGTGATCGGTTTTAAAATTATTTGTGTTCGAAAGTGCCGTGCGCAAGAGAAATAAAATTAAGAAACAATTACATGAAGTTCAATAATCTCTTGACAAAAATAACCCTACAAGGGTTGACATGCCGTTAAATCTGTCAATCGAACAAAATTTAAATCATTTAAGTTAATGAAAAAATCTTTTCCACGCTATATAGAGGAAAATATTTAGGGAATTTAAAGCTTCCTATAATTGCAATTACTCCCAGGTCAACTCTAATCAGAAGTGATTGCACTTGTTATTGTACCATATATGGCTCAAATAAATCTGGAGATCTGGGGAGTGTGGTGTGTGGAGTACCCCTTCTTTGTCATTACTCCCAGACCCACCCTAACCGGAGTGATAGTACTTATTATGGTCCTATCTATGTGTCAAATAGATCTGTTTAAAAATGATTCGTTTGCAAAAAAGTCTCTTAAGGAATTGAAATATGAACGTGCAATGAACCCGATTCTCTAACCTCTCGGCATAAAATAACCCCAGAAAAGTTGGGTATCATTAAAATCAATGAATGATAAATATTTATTTTCATTACTTATTCCTCTGTATTCCAGTAACATTAACGTTTCCATTGTGTCGTTATATTCTCTAAGCATTGCTTAGTTACAAAAAACAAAAAACAAAAACAAACCAAAACAAACAAACAAACAAAGCCAGATAATAGAAAACTGTGAAAGAAAAAACTCTATTGTGCGAAAAGCAGAGATGGTTGTTTGTTGTTTGGGTTTAATGACATATCAACACTTAAGTCTTTATATACATATATTAAATATATATGATTTTATATATTAAATATATATGATTTTCTAAATACATAGTTTGAAGTAACATTTTAAACAGGCCAGTGATATTGTTTCAAGCAGTAGCGACTCTAGCCTATTTTTGCTACTCGTGCCCCCCCCCAACTTCAGTTCCCAACCCGTGGTCCGTGGACCCAAAGTAAGTCATCATAGTTGCTATTGCGTGATTCTCCATTGTATAGCACAGATTGACTAACGTACCTTGCATGGTGTTTTTTTTTGTAAACAATCAAGATACTATATAATTTGTAGTCTTGTTAATACAGTAGATAAGATAATTTTTTTCCTTTCAAAAGTATAGAAGAAAAGAGAAGATGTTCATTCTTATGACGAGAAAAATATGTTTATTAGAATAAAGAAATTGATGACGAAGATTATTTGTTGAAAATGTATTTAAATAAACAAATTTTAGTTACAGAATGTAATATATGCAACATTCGTTAAAGAAATAGAGATATGTTAGTGAAAAAACGAATTAAAACACGCCGTTTAACCAACATTTACCATAGCGATGATGATGACGTCGGCGACAGCTATAATCTGCTATCCCCCCCCCCCTCTCTCTCTCTCTCTCTCTCTCTCTCTCTCTGTGTCCCTCTCCCTCTTCCCAAGACAGCTGTCAACAGTCACATTGTGCTAATTTTTTTTAGGACGGTATTTTGAGTTGCTTTGCTATTGGCTACAGCCAAAAGCGGATTTCTCTAACATTACTGTTTTTATAAGGGCACAAGACCCTTGGCACGGATTACGCATGTTCAACATTATAGCCGATTTTATGGGATGTTCAATGGATCTGACGGTGGCCGGACAAAGACCATCCGTTCAAAACAGCATCGTTGTATTATTCCCAGATATATTTATGAACTTTTGGCTACTTAGTTATCGAAACTTGAATAGATACGTAATTTAATTGAGATCAGACTAAGTATGTTTGCTTGAAATTAAAGGATGATTTTTAATCCATTTTGAATAACATTGACCGAGTTATTGGTCGTGCCGGGCACGAGTAGCACTAGTCCCATCTCCGCCCCTGGTTTCAAGTATTCCTATCTAATACCAATAATTCTATCTAATATTGATAATCTATTTACATACAGTTAAATGGTTTGAATCATTGCAACATAACACTAACAATTCAATTTAACATCAATTATTTGTTTGCACACAGTTAAACGGTTAAACTAGTGTATTTAACTTATAATTGGGACTCTAACAGGTACTATCACAGTGGACCTGGGAGTAATGGTAAAAATGCATTGGGTGGGCTTTTTACAATAGGAATGCATTAGTATGTTTTTTTTACATGGGAAGGGATTTGACTATGATAATGCACTCGAAAGCGTCTTACTATAGAAATGCATTGGGGTGGGATTTAAAATAGAAATACATTAGAATGGGCTTCATATAAGAATGCTTTGGTAGGAGTTCTACTATTGGAACGCTTTAGAATGAGTTAACCATAAGAATGCATTGGAAAGGTCCTGGATTGGAGTCTCATCATCATACAGACCCTACTTATTAAGTTGCTTTGTTCCCCTATTCAGAGAGACACAGCCGGCGTATTTTACAGCTCCAGTCGAGAGAGCTAAAAGCAAGAGATCATCTTCTTTGAAAATCAGCATTCAAGATACCTGCGCCGTATTTGAAATCGAAACCTAATCCTCGGCAACAGCAAAAAAAAAAAAAGCAAACAAAAAAAAACACATTTTAGATATTTCACAAAGTTAGTATAGTCAATAAAATGGGAAACTCTAGTTAATCAAACTACCTAAAATATATATTCAGCACTAAAGAATTTTTGTAATACATTCCTGTAGGAAAATCTTTTTCGAAGATATTTCCATTGAAAAATCCTTTCAATTCATTCATATAATAAAACACTTTTCAGCGTATATAGGATGTAAATCCTTTTCCAAAACGTTCTTATATCCAACCAATTCTAATGTTTTCTTATTGTAAAAACCTTTTCAAAGCATTCTTTTAGTACACCTATTCTAATGCATTTTCTTGTAAAATTTCTTTCCCATGCACTTTCATAGTAAGACCATCTCCAACGCATTCCTATAGGAAAACCCTTTCCCAAGAATTCCTAAAAAAACAACCATATCAGTGCATTCCTAAAGTAAAAAGTCCTTCCAATGCGTTTTTATATTAAAACCCTTTCCAATGCATTCCTATAATAAAAACACATTTTAATATATTCTTAGAGTAAAATCCATTCCTATGTATCCCTATAATGAAAACCCTTTCCAATGCGTTCCTATAGAAAAGCCTTTTCCAATGCATTCCTATAATAAAAACACATTTTAATATATTCTTATAGTAAAATCCATTCCTATGTATCCCTATAATGAAAACAATTTCCAATGCGTTCCTATAGAAAAGCCTTTTCCAATGCATTCCTATAATAAAAACACATTTTAATATATTCTTAGAGTAAAATCCATTCCTATGTATCCCTATAATGAAAACCCTTTCCAATGCGTTCCTATAGAAAAGCCTTTTCCAATGCATTCCTATAATAAAAACACATTTTAATATATTCTTATAGTAAAATCCATTCCTATGTATCCCTATAATGAAAACAATTTCCAATGCGTTCCTATAGAAAAGCCTTTTCCAATGCATTCCTATAATAAAAACACATTTTAATATATTCTTAGAGTAAAATCCATTCCTATGTATTCCTATAATGAAAACCCTTTCCAATGCGTTCCTATAGAAAAGCCTTTTCCAATGCATTCCTATAATAAAAACACATTTTAATATATTTTTAGAGTGAAATCCATTCCTATGCATTCCTATAATGAAAACAATTTCCAATGCGTTCCTATAGAAAAGCCTTTTCCAATGCATTCCTACAATAAAAACCCTTTCTAATGCATTCATCGAGTAAATCTCTTTCCAATTCATTACTATCGTAAAAATTCCTTCCATTGCATTCTTATTGTAGAACCCTTTCCCATTGATTACTATTGTAAAAAACCCTTCCAATAAGTATGTAAAGAGGGTGACCGTAGTTCAGGGTGACCAGAAGGCTCCCTTTTTAATAGCTACTACTCCGAGACATAGGGGAGGGCGCCACTCCTTTCCCTGAATTGCTCCACTTTACCCTCGATACGTACCTTATAATGTTGAGTGTTAAGCAAGGAGGTATCAAATACCATTTTTCAAGTTTTTGGTATGACGCGACCCGGGATTGAATACAAGTCTCCCGGACCATTAGCGAACATTCTACCCACAAGGCCAATAAGCGTTGCTATAGAAAAATCATATTCCTATGTATTCCTATAGTAAAAACATCTTTCCAATGCCTTCTTATAAGACTTCTTTTCAATTAATACTTAAATCAGAACAATTTCCAAAGTTTTCAATAATAAAGTACTTCCCAATTAATTGCATTTGTTAAAGCAACTTGTAATGCGTTAAAACCTTTTAAAATGCATTCTAATATTAACATAATCTCTAATATGATTTTATGTTAATTGTAAATAATGTTTATTGCTATACTTCTCTAGTATAACTATTCCTCGGAATCTTTTAGGCGGGAAACCTGGGTTCAATTCAAAATCGCGTCATACCAAAGATTTTAAAAATAGTACTTGATACCTCCTTGCTTAGCACTCAGCAATATAAGGTACGTATCAAAGGGAAAGTGGAGCAATCCAGGGAATGAAGTAGCGCCCTCATCTACACGTCGGTGTAGTAGCTATTGAAAAGGGAGCCCTCTGGTCGCCCTCGACCACGGTTTCCAACTTTTACTTTAACTTTCTATCCTTTTAGAAAATTGCTCTATTGGCAGGGGCAGTACAATATACCGACTGTTTCTCAGCAGAGGGGTAAGACCCCTACCAACGAGTGTCTTGGATATGACACTAAACAATCTGATGGTGAGGCACCAGGAATACTGGATGTTTGGGTAATGAAGAGTACACCTTTATTTGCCATCGCTCTCAGGTCCATTCTGGCCCGTAGCGGTAACACCTGATAGGGCTCTATCGATGGGTTACATAGAACTAACTGCATATAAATGCTAAACAAGATTGTTTGAAATAGAACTGACTCTTTGCATAAAAATGGATTTGGCATTAAATTGTCAGCAAAGGTTGATATACCAACAAAACCAAACAACCTACCAATCATAGATAAATAGAGACAGACAGACAGACAGACAGACTGAGATGAATAATTAGCTAGATAGATACATAGGTAGAGACTCAGATAGATAGATAGATAGATATCAAAAGAGCGAGATAGATAGATAGATAGATAGATATCAAAAGAGATAGATAGATAGATAGATAGATAGATATCAAAAGAGCGAGATAGATAGATAGATAGATAGATAGATATCAAAAGAGATAGATAGATAGATAGATAGATATCAAAAGAGTGAGATAGATAGATAGATAGATAGATATCAAAAGAGTGAGATAGATAGATAGATAGATAGATAGATAGATATCAAAAGAGCGAGATAGATAGATAGATATTGCTGATTTGCAAGATATATATATAGATAGATAGATAGATATATAGATAGATAGATAGATAGATATGAGTAGTAATAGATAGATAGCAAGATTGATAGATATTGCTGATTGGCAAGATATATATATATATATATATATATATATATATATATAGAGAGAGAGAGAGAGAGAGAGAGAGAGAGAGATATGACCGAAGATAGATAGATAGAAACAGATTGGTCCACTCTGGCCCGTAGTAATAGCACCTGATAGGGTCCTATCTATGGGTCAAATAGAACTAAACTGAGCACTTATTTTAAATTAAACAGCTTGAAATAGAACTGTTTTGACATTGAAACTGTGTACTTATGATAAACTGAATTGTTTTTAATAGAACTGTTTTGACATTTACGAGGATCATTAAATATGTTTCCAGACGTTTTTCGTATGAGCACTTTTATTGATAAAACTCTAGTCCACTTCGAAGTAATCTCCTCCGGCTGCAATGCACTTGTTGTACCGATCCAACAACTTCTGGAAGGCCCCATGGAAGTACTCTTTCATCTCCACAATTGTCTCATAACGACAGCCTCTGAGCTTAGGGAATAACCAAAAGTCACAGGGAGCAAGGTCTGGACTGTTGGGATGCTGAAGAACTGTCTTGATGCCCATCTTGGTCAAATCGTCTGTGACAAGGATGGACTTGTGGACTGGTACAATGTCCTGGTGGAAATTCCACTGACCCAATTTGAAGAGTGCTGGTCTCTTCCCTAGGAATCTCTTCCTGAACTCCCTTAGAACCTCAACATAGTAACCCTAATTCCAACCCTTTGGCCAATCAACTCTGGTGTATTGACTTCCTTACTCCTCCTACACCTCTCATTATCCCCCACAGACTCCCTGCCTTCCTTGAATCTCTTATGCCACACAAAACTGATGCTCGCTTCATGCAAGATGGTCGAAAAGCAGTCTGAAGCATTCAGTACGTTTCTCTGACATCATTTTTTCCAAGTTTAAAACATAATTTTATTGCATATCGTTCTTCTAAAGTGTCCTCACGCCCAGATTGCATTTTTGAAATTCACCAGCAGTGACAATCAGGCTTTAGTAGGGTGTATTCCAATTGCTGCTGTAGCTGTTCATTTGAAGCTGAAATAATAAAAATTGATCAGTCATCTCATAAGATGTATAGCAATAAGATACTGACTTTTCAAAAGTCTACGACAATTCCAAATGCCTGTGCAAAAAAAGTCTGGAAACTTATTAAAAGTTACCACGTAAGTGTGTGGAAGTGCCCGTGGTGGAGTCGTTAACTTCGTAAGAAATGGACACGGCGACACGAGTTCAAATCCTGGACGAGACTGATTGCATTTCACATAGCACTAATACCCTTGGGGAAGGTATGAATCCAATTATTCTCTCCCAGCTATGGGTAAATAGTAGGGCAGACTAGGTTCTTCAGCCTTGGTTAGGCAACTAGTTAAGGAGAAGGAAAACTCTGAATTCAAACCTGTTAAACTCCACTTAAAAATTGACCTTGTGTCATATCCTGCCCGAGCAGAGGGGTTGGTAAATAGTACCACGTAAGAGTGTGTAAAAAAACTATACTTGTACTAAACTGAATTGTCTGATATAGGACCGTTTACATGTATAAAAATTGATTTGGTATGAATGACCTACAATGGTTGATATGCCACGAAACCAAACCTTTTAGAAAAACCAATATTATTTGGGTGTAAATGATATTTTATTGATATTTAATAAAGTTAAATATACGTACACAGATCGACTGAAAAGAATGTATTTTGACAATAACTTTCTTTGCTTCTGATATATTATAACCTGGAACAATCTGTTGCGTGTATCTTGGAAAGGAGATGGGCACCTTCCAGTAAAATACCATGAAGAGGAATTACTCTGTATGACACCCGGACGATCTAATAAGAAATGCGGAACATGTATTTTCTAACGCCTTATATGTCTCGCCCATATTTGTTCTTTTTTAATCTCTTTTCTCTTCTTTGTCTCCTTCGTGTCTCTCTCTCTCTCTCTCTCTCTCTCTCTCTCTCTCTCTCTCTCACACACACACACACACACACACACTCTGTATGTATATATATGAATATATGTGTGTTTATGCATGTCTGCGTGCCTGTGTTCCATAAACAGGGGCGGTGCCTATTTCGAGAAAGGCGTGGATACTGTAAATCTTGAACAGGGTAACAAGTGGTCGTCAAATTGTCACTTTCAACATAGGCTTCTCGCTCGTTAGCTCAATATTGAGTGAGGGAGACATTTGTTCCTGGCTCACGTACCACTACTCTTCCTCCTCACCACCGACGATTAGAATCAATCTGTGGCCCGTGCCAAATAGCTGCCAGCGATTTGATGATCAAGAGGATCTCACAGCTCCCCAACCCCGACCTAAGCAGACGAGAAATCCATTCAGTCTTCTTTTCTCTGCTTATTACAGTCCCGCAAGCCTCCATTTCCTGACATCACGTATAGCGAGTCCCAAAATGAAGATTTCAAATCATCTTAAGAGTTAAAATGGCGCTATCAGCAGTGAAAGAGACATTTTCTGTCATATTTATTGCTTAGTGTTCGTTTCGAGCCAAGTGAGTCAACCTGACCTTTTTTCTTTGAGAAAAAAATATTCTTCCATTTTTGCAACATGTTGATAAAAATGTCGTCCCTCTTAGCGACCTAAAATGTATCCCCTATTTCTATTATCACTTCCTATCATTGCAGTCGAGAAAATAAAGAAAACCACCTTTATTAGACAAAGTTCCACCAGAAGATATATTGGGGCGATCGTGGTGTTACGATTATCTTCGTCAGAATTGAACACGGCCGATTTGAGTTCAAGTGCAGGATGGACGAGTCTGCTTACATTTTATACAGCGCTAATACCCTTATGAAAGATATGAATTCAACTAACCATCCTCAAGCTATGGCTAAACAGTAGGGTAGATTGGGCTCATTAGCCTTGTTATGGCAACCAGTCAAGGAGAAAGAAAGAATTTAAATCAGACCTGACCGATAAAATGAAACGCAATTTCTTTCAGGCAGCGGTCGTATCGATACTGCTGTATGGATGCACTACTTGGACGCTAACTAAACGGCCGGAAAAGAAGATAGACGGCAATTACACAAGAATGCTGCGAGTAATATTGAACAAGGCACCAACTATACGGTCACCTGCCTCCCATCACGAAAACTCTCCAAGTTAGACGAACCAGACATGTAGGACACTGCTGGAGAAGCAGGGACGAGCTCATTAGTGATGTACTCCAATGGACCCCCACATATGGCCGAGAAAAGCAGGACGACCCGCTAGAACATACATTCAGCAGCTATTTGAGGATACGGGATGTAGCCCTGAAGACCTGTCAGAGGCGATGAACGATAGGGAAAAGTGGCGAGAGAGGGCCAGGGATATCCGTGCTAATGACACGACATGATGATGATGAAATTATTTTTAAAACAACTCATCTGGTGACACATAATGCTGGTATTGAGGGGTTGGTCTTGTTTAATTTTAGGGCATATCAACCAGTATAGGTTATTTAATGTCAAATCCATTTTATACATATAAAAAGTTCTAATGCAAATAATTCAGTTTAGCATCACTACACAGTTTAAATATCAAAAACGTTTCTATTTCAAGCTATTCAATTTAGTCAACAAAGTTAAATGGTTCCAAATATTGCTTTGTATCACTAACAATTCAACTAAACAGCAGTAATTTCTTTACACAGAGTCAAATGTCAAAAGACTTCTATTTCAAACGATTCAATTTAGTTTAAGTACGCAGTTTAAATGTCAAAGCAGTTCTATTCCAAACAATTTAGTGTAGCATAAGTATGTAGTTTAAATGTCAAAACAGCTCTATTTCAACCAATTCAGTTTACCATAAGCAAACAGTTTAGTTCTATTGGACCCACAGATAGGACCCTATCAGGTGTTACCACTCCGAGGCAGAGTGGACCTGGGAGCGATGGCAATGTTTTGTGCCATATCCAGAATTCGCGTTCGGGGTGGGGGGGTCTTACCCTTCAGCAGAAATACAGAAATAACTGATTTAGTTATTAAGCAATTTTAACGGCATGTCAACTCGTCTAGGTTTATTTTACTCCTGATGTAAATTAATAATCCTATTTACCAACCCCTCCGCTCAGGCAGGATATGACACAAGCTCAATTTATAAGCGGATTTTAACAGGTTTGAATTCAGAGTTTTCCTTCTCCTAGACTAGTTGCCTAACCATGGCTGAAGAATGCAGTCTGTCCAACTATTCACACCTTTCCCAAGGGTATTAGTGCTATGTGAAATGCAATCAGTCTCGTCCATGATTTGAACTCGTGCCGCCCTGTCCATTTCTTACGACGATAACCATTACACCACGGGCACCTCTGATGTAAATTAATAATGTCCATTAAAGTTCATATTTACACTTTTTGTGTGGTTGTTTCGTAAGAGTTTTTTATTTGCACAATGTCCAATTAAATACGAATAATTTTTAAACTAAACTTTGGTTCATAGATGGGGCCAAAACAGGTTTGGAGTGGACCTGGGAGTATAAGCAATTAAAAAGTACTCGACACACCCTAGATATCTCGAACTGCAGCCTCACCATCAAAAGTGGTTTAATGTCAAGTCTAGGACAGTCCTCTAGTACACCTATTGCTATATCACCTCTAATTATCAAAAACAAACTATCAATGTTTTTCATATAAATGTTCGTAGTTGGATGGTTGGTTGGTAAAACTTTATGGCATATCAACGCTTGTAGGTTATTTAATGCCAAATCCTGTTTATACGTATATTCATATTAATATATGATTTGTGAATTTATAGTTTGTAGATAATGTTTTTAAACAAGCCAGATCTCATTTGTTTGTTTACAGTTAAACGCTTTCAGCTTTTGCAATGTGTCAGTAACATTTTTATAAAAAGTTAATTTCCTTCAAAAAATAAAATGCCATTCAAGAATGACTGTATACTCTCGGGGGAGAAAACGTTCATGTAACTGTGCAATTCTTGTGGGGTCAGTATAATGAAGACTAACAGCAAGAGTAAAATAATTACATTTCACCCCAGTAAAAATTAATTCTTTCTATTCATCATTGAATGTTCGAATTTTTATTACCATAATTCATGCCTGATATCTCTTTTGATTGACTCGACGAGTGTCCTGCATATGACTTTAAACAATCTGATGACGAGGCTCCAGTAATTCTTGAGGTTTGGGGTGGTGGGAAGTACCCCTTTATTGCCATCACTCCAAGGTCCACTCTAACCCGGAGAGGTAGCATCGTACAGGGTCCTCTCTTTGGGTCAAATAGAACTGTTAGACATTTAAACTGAGAGCAAACAAATGACTTATACTAAATTGAATTGTGAGAAATAGAACTGTTTGGTCATTTAACTGTGTGTAAAGAAATAAAAGATGTTTAATTGATTTTTTAGTGATACATAGCAATACTTGGAGTGATTTAACTTTGTTGACTAATGCTAATTTGAATTGTTAAAAATAGAATAGTTTGATCCATTAACTATGTAAGTAAAAGTAAAGTTAGCGACCATAGTCGAGGGTGACCCGAAGGCTCCCTTTTCGATAGCTACTACACCAAGGTGTAGGGGAGGGCGCTACTCCATTCCCTGGATTGCTCCACTTTACCCTTGAACCGTACCTTATAATGCTGAGTGTTAAGCAAGGTGGTATCAAGTTCCATTTTTAAAGTCTTTGGTATGACTCGACCTGGGATTGAACCCAGGTCTCCCGGGGCATTGGCGAACACTCTAACCGCTGGGCCAATGAAACCGGTTAAATTAACTATGTACATCTACAAAACGTGTTTACAAATTTTTAATATATATGTAAAATCAGGATTTGGCTTTAAATAAACAACAATGGTTGATATGCCATAAAACCAAACCAAACCAAACTAAACCAACCTTTTCGTTGAATAACTTCCGGCGATGAATAAAGTTCTAATATCTTTCCTCTAGGTTTGGTTTCTTTGTTTAATTGTAACATACTCATATGCATGAAAATGGATGCAGAAACATATTCAACACAATAAAGACGAGCAGACACAGTTCTTTAGAAAAATATACCTCTCACTTTATTCGAAAGGGTTCGAAAGGGTTCCGAAAGGTATTATCTGTGAGAGGTGAGTTGGAGACTGAACAGAACTGCAGCATATTGACCCCCCTAACACTTCTGGCTATAACAACATTTATTTCCCGTTCTCCTAGGCTGTTCAACCGGGGGACAGGGGGCCCAGCCTCTGCTAGGATATGGTTCTCATTCCAGCATCTTCTCTCCAACTAACTGACTTCCTGTCGTACCCGGGTTATATAAATATGACACCCACCTACTTCCTGTGGCGTCACAATTCACACTCAATTCAACCCGTCGACAGTCAAGGTTATCCCCTGATATCTTCGACCGGATGCACCTGTTATTTACAAAGGTGCATTTCTCATCTGAAAGCCCGGCCGAGTCGGAGGTCAATATGTTACATGATGGCATCTCAATCTCTGTGGATTATTTAATGCAGCCGGGATTCTATGTAGACCATAACTAAGAGGATAAGTGAGTTCTTGTCTCGACCAAAAGATATCAATCGGAAAGGGAGCGTAATCATATTTACCCCCTCCCCCGCTCGGGCAGGATATGACACAAGGTCAATTTTAAAGCGGAGTTTAACAGGTTTGAATTCAGAGTTTTCCTTCTATAATCCGACCTTCAGGTCATTTGACCTTGTGTCAAGTCCTCTCTGGCGGAAGGCAGAGAGAAATATATCTTAAAACCTTTCTGGTGTTTGTCTAAGACGTTTAATACGTTGTAACTCACTGTAATAGAACTTCTTAAGTAACCTAATATCCTCTTTCCAAGCAATTTTCTCAACCAAACACATCAGATTGCATAGAAAGAGCATTTAAATGCTGGGTTTATTGGCTCAAATCCAAAAAACCTTGGGAATAGTATGACTTCAACTATTCTCCCTCCCCTTCTGATTAAATAGTAGGGTAGACTGTGCTCTTCAACCTTGCTATGGCCACTGGTCAAAGAGAAAGAAAACAATATTTGCATTAGAAAGAAGAGTTTTTGAGTTTCTTGTAGCAGTTTTGTTTTGCTTCAACTGGACAGTATATTTTGCACGTGTAAAAGTTCTTCCGATGTGTATGCTACAATTTGACGGGAAAGTAAAGTATAAAACGCTTATGTATATTCGTATATAAGGTAATTTTATCGGCACAATCTGATGATAGACATTAGAACAAATCCTTCTAGAACAAATGTCAGCAAAATAAAAAGGATAATACTTCTTTGTCAAATCAGCTAAGGATGTTTAAAACTATTTAAAAGAATTAAATTGAGTTTTTAAATGCCTATAAATAACAGAATTTACTCATGGATATATGTACGAAATATTCGTAGTCAAATAAAACATATCTGACGTTATCCATATTTACCCCACCCCTCCGCTCGGGCAGGATATGATACAAGGTCAATTTTAAGCGGAGTTTAACAGGTTGAATTCAGAGTTTTCCTTCTCCTAGACTAGTTGCCTCACCAACGATGAAGAACCTAGTCTGTCCTACTATTTACCCATAGCTGGAGGGAGAATAATTGGATTCATACCTTTCCCAAGGGTATTAGAGCTATGGGAAATGCAATCAGTCTGGTCCAGGATTTGAAATCGTGTCGCCGTGTCCATTTCCTAGGACGGTAAATATTACACCACGGGCACTAATAATAAAAATCATTATCCATGACTGTCAGTGATAGATAAATAGAAAGAAAGATAGATGGAAAGAGACTGGTATGTATATCCATATACTCATATATGAAGAAAATAGAAAATAATGTAATCCAAAAGTAATGAATATACTACGACTGGAGAGTCGACGTTAAAACGTTTCGGTTTTAATAAACCTTCATCAGGGTTTTGAGATGGAGAAAAATGAGCCATCATCTTCTCAGCGTATGCGAAGGAATCTTTCTGGTATATATTCACATATACGCTTATCGGTAACCAGAGTGCTCAATTAATAAGTAGAGCTTCGTATTAACGCGTGTGTGTCAGTCGACAGACAAAGAGATAGACATTCACATAGATAGATAGATAGATAGATAGATAGATTAACTGATTGAAAAAAATTGATAGATAGATAAATAGATAGATTAACTGATTGAAATAGATAGATAGATAGATAGATAGATAGATAGATTAACAGATTGAGATAGATAGATAGATAGATAGATTAACTGATTGAAATAGATAGATAGATAGATAGATAGATAGATAGATAGATAGATAGATAGATTAACTGATTGAAATAGATAGATAGATAGATAGATAGATAGATTAACTGATTGAAATAGATGGATAGATAGATAGATAGATTAACTGATTGAGATAGATAGATAGATAGATAGATAGATAGATAGATAGATTAACTGATTGAAAAAGATAGATAGATAGATTAACTGATTGAAATAGATAGATAGATAGATAGATAGATAGATAGATAGATGGGAGCGGAGAGTGAAATGGGACGATCACTATTAATAAAAAAATCGATATGAATGACAGTGAATGAAAAGTAAAGATATTAATGGCATACCTTCCAGTTAGTATGAGATTAATTTCTACGATCGTAAGATGTCCTTTTCAATAATTGAAGATGAGACAGACTTTTTTTCTAATTAATATGCTAACAATTTGGCATGTAGTTTCATCAAGTGTTAAAATTCCAATTACCTCAGCCAGTTTACGAATACTTTTTTTTTTAATCACTATTTTATCTTTTCGCTTGTGGTTGTACATGAAAAAAAATAGTCATTAGGATTCTTACGTAAAAGTGCAGTCCATACTATTCACTGAAATAATATGAATTTTCAGTAAAGACGCAAAAATAGTTTTTAACTAATACGCTAACGTTTTAACGATATGTTAAGAAAACATTTCGCCTCTCTGAACAAAAAGAAGACATATACATAGATATATACATAGTGAGAGAGATAAGTAACATAATCGTCCATGTATTATTCCTTTTCCTCAGATATTTAGAGGAAAAATTAGAAGTGCGTATAATATACAAAAATAAATATTAGGTCTTTTCAGCCCTATGTTAGACAGTATGACCAAAAGTACAAGTAGTCCGTACTATTCACTGGAATCCTATCAAGAGAAAATCAGTTTCCGGTACTGATCACACTTTGATATATATATATATATATATATATATGCTCCCCTATAACTTTGAGCTCTCTAGCGAGGGACGTAATGGTTACCACTAGCGTACTGCAAGGCCCTTCAAATGAATTGAGCTCTCGGTAGCCGTTAAGCGGATATATGTAAACAAAAACAAATGTGATATATAAGCGTTTAAATTTCCGACGCTGGCCATGGTTTTTTCGTGGCTAAGTAGTAGAATCTTGGATTGGCGTTTCAGTCAGCCTGGTTTCGATCTAGCTCCGGGAATCTAGTCATTCTAGCCACACTGAAGTGTTCTGATAAAACGAAGCAGGTCTGTGGATGAACTTATATATATTTAAAGATGGTTGTCGTAGGTCAAAAGAAAGAATAAGGATATGTTTTAAAATAGGGAGGTCCTTGAAGAGATTTGAATTTTTTGAATTGATTTATTTTGTTCTTACATACATGTTATATATATGCATGTTTTCAGCTTGTTGCTTTCGTCACAGAACTTATGTGGCACAAGGCCTTGTTAATGGGATACTCAATGAGACTTGAATTCTTTCTTGTTTCCAGTATGAATTTATAAATTTCTCTGACGAAAGCAACAAGCTGGAAACATTCATATAACACGTATATAAGAAAAAAATGAATGAATAAATAAATCTAAAAAATACAAATCCCTTCATGGACCTTCTTATTTTAATATATATATATATATATATATATATACGTATATATATATATATATATATATAGAGAGAGAGAGAGAGTGGGGGAAGAGAGATTAACAAGTTGTTGTTGGTGACTGTAGTCGAGGGTGACCAGAATCCTCCCTTTTCAATAGCTACTTCACTAAAGCGTAGGGGAGGGCGCAGCTCCTTTCCCTGGATTGGTCCACTTTACTCTTGATACGTACTTTATATTGCTGAGTGTTAAGCAAGGAGGTATCAAGTACCATTTTTAAAGGTTTTAGTGTGACGCGAGCTGAGATTGAACCCAGGTCTCCCGGACAATTGGTGAACAAATAGGAATGCTTCAGATTTTTAAATTGGATAATCATATATATATATATATATGTGTGTGTGTGTGTGTGTGTGTGTGTGTGTGTGTGTGTTTATATATATACATATATCATACATATATACAATGATTCTGCTGTCAGCATTTTAATCATTACGCCATGGAGAATCCATCCAATATATATATATATATATATATATACGTAGTATATCAAGGTAAATATAATTATATATATATGTAATGTAGTATATGAAGGAATCATTTACCCAAAAGAGAATATTATGGATTTAAAAAAACTTATATCGGAATTTCCTTCACGAAATGGAAAATTAGATACGCGAATCATAAATTTTCTTTCTCCCATGAACATCTGAAACACCAAACAGCCCTATCTAAGGTGTTTGGAGTTTGAAAAATAAAGGTTTAACCCCTGATATTCAATGGTCCATATTTAAAAAGTCAAATACTCTAAAATGTTTTCATAGAAAATGTAATCTATGCCTAGAGGAAAAAATACAAATAATGATATACCCAGACCCTGAAAAGTTGTTAAATAAGAGATGTGAATTAATAGCTGGATGTAGACATAGGAATAAATTTAAACTATAGACAAATTATCATAGATAATGCTTAAATAAAAAGAAAACAGAGGATGAAATTGAGATTTAAGGTAAATGAATAAAAATAAAATAAAATAAAAAATGAGAAGAAACCATATCATATATACGTACACTTCAATGAAGGGGTAACTGAATTAATAGGCACGAAAATAAAATTGAAATTTTAAAAAAATTCTAATTTTAATTCTAAATTTTGAATTTAATTCAATAAAAGTATTACTGTATCCTTACGTAAAGTTATTAGATAAAGCAATTTTATCTAAGTTAGGATTAGATCTGGAGTTTTAAGACGAAATGTATTTAGAATTTAAAAAATTAAAATAAAAAAAATTAATTTACTATAATTCCAACTGGCAATAAAATTTAAAAAAAAAACGGAAGTGGGCTAAATGAGGAGAAAACTCTTCACCCCTGTTCTATCCCCTCCCACCCTTCTTTCCTGTGTCTATTCTGAATTATTTTATCCATAAAATCTGAAGAAGTCCTGCTAATTATTTTTGGTGTTTTTGATTTATATCAAAAACCCATAACAGGATTGAAATAAATTTATAATCCTAATGTGACCGATTTTGTTTTTTCTTAAAGAAAAAAGAAATATATATTCATATATATATTGTCATCCACAGACAGACTGTATCGTTGTATCACAACTCTTCAGAGTGGCTAGACACACAGGACTGGTTACGCAGCCCGTCTAACTTTACGCTAGACTTAGTATCTTACTGCTCAGCCATATATTGAAAAAGACAATGTCGCTAAGTTTGTTTTAAAATCTTTAGTTTCAAACTTGGTTGGCTCTAAATTCTAAGTATAAGCTCACAGGAAGATAGATTACGTAAAACTCTGAATCGTGAGTTTTTTTGGGTTTTTTACCTGTGTTATTTACATCCTATCTTATACTTGAAACTATTATAGAGAGAGATGTTCTCACAGAAAGATAGATTTGTAACAAACCCATACATGAATATGGGAAACGTACCTATAATGTTCACAACATATCTACATAGAACATAGGAATCCCGAAACACGAAAAACACTTACGACTTCTTAGTTCAGGTACGAAACCTTTTATTACCTTTGGGTTAAAGGTTTCGACATAAGGAAGAGAGATGCACAATCTTTCTATGCTGGCTTTTCCATCTGCCACCACCCCCAATACGTGTAGCGCCCGTAGCGCACAAATTCGTCTGGCCTCAGCGAGCCCCGAAAGTCGACCCTTCTCGTTCGGAGTCAAGTTCTCAACTCAACTGACTTTTTCAAAATCCCCCAAATCCTCCGCACGCGCTTACGGTGCATGACGTCATTCACATCCACTGGTCAACCTTTCTATCTGGGATTTTTATTTTGACATCTGTGAACGACACAGCGGGCGTCAACACCTCAAGTTTGCACCTAACTAACCCATGTGCTGAGCCGAAAGGTTCTCAGCCTAACTAAACCCAAAGGCATGAACCGAAATCCCTCGGCCATTATATTACAGATTGGTAGACAAAAAGATAGGCCATTCAAATTGATTATATCAACAATTATCAATAAGTGCGTTGTACACGGACGAAAAAAATGCGTTTATTTTGCTCTTCTCACATTTGTTTTATCACATTTTTTAAAGCACTTAATCCAATGCTTTTTTTCTCTCATCTCATAAACCCAACATTATACACTGAAAGTTTCAAATCTAGTTTTAGTAAATAACCGTAATTCAATCTCGTTCCTCCCCTTACATATTTTTGAAAATATTTCGATAAGCTTTATTTCATGCGTCGATGAAAATTTTTACTGGTCGCAATGCAATTCTAAGCATGTCTTTCAGCTAACGTGGTGACAAAGGTATTTGTATGACGATAATTGCTCTTAATTGTGAGATATTTAAATATGCAATTTTTCTGCACTCGATAGAAAATAGCACGCTTTTGAAACTAATGATTTAAGTATGGCTGAATTCATTTAATCACGAATATTGCAGACTGGAGTTTTGAAGAAATCCATCTTTTTAAAAAAATTTTGGGGGGTTATTTTTTTTATTTTTTTTTGTACTTCTGCCTAAGAAAATAGGAATTGACTTCATTCTCTTACCAAAAAAAAAAAAAAAAAAAAAAAAAAAAACCAACAAAATAGGGTACAATATTACTAAATTCAAATAAATTTTTTATTTGTGAATGAACGAAAAAATTGTCATATAGAGACTACGTAGCATGTTTTTGTGAGAATATCTCTACGGATGGAGAAAAAAAAAAGAGATTTAAAAATAAACCAGGCGAGAAAATACGCGAGGAGGAAAGAGAACGAGAAATTGATCTCGAGATTTCAAAAGAGGAGGAAATTCCTTCATTATTTTGAGAACGCCGATATAAGAAAGAAGGAAAGAAAGAAAGAAAAAAGAGGAATTTAAATAAAAATGAATCGGCTGCTCTTTCGAAGCTCCAGGATTGATGCCCGCACATGCGCACTTGTGTCTGCAGCTTTATGCATGCAAACCACGTGTTTTGAACCGTTTTAAGAATTTCTTCAATATGCAAATTTTTGCGGTTAGATTGATTTTTTTTTTTTTTTTTTTTTGGTGGGAGAAATGGACAAATAGAAAATAATTTTTTCTTCAGCCTTTCATATCTCTTTTGTAAAATGTCCTCTCTCTCTCTCTCTCTCTCTCTCTCTCTCTCTCTCTCTTAAAATTTAAATTCTTTTTTATCTTTATTTATTTGATTAATTTTTTTTTTTTTTGAACAGGGAAAATTTCCATTGATAAGGTCAAAGGTCATAAAGACCTAATGATCGAAAGCGACTTAAAGTCTGGGCAGAAAATAATAGGAGTTAATCAAAATAACCTCTCTGAGAAGGGTCCATGCATGTTCGTTCTTGTTGGGAAAGAACAAACAATATGACAACACGTCTCTACCTATACCCAACCTCGCCCGCAGTCTCTTCTCAAAGAATTCATAAACAGTCTCAAAGGTTCAATTAAGTTGGCGATCAATTCGAATGTTCCGTTTTACGAGTGTAAATACTTCGCGTTTTTAAAAATGTTTGATTAATTTCTTGGTATTTAACAGGAATTTGAGATACATTCAAATTCTTACATGTTCAAAAGGAATCTTTAAAGCATCTACAAAAAAGAACCTAACAATAGTATCGAGCGTTTTTCAATATTTTTAATTGCCCAGTTCGCTGAGGCTGCAAAATACAGTAATTGCTTCTCTGCAGAGTGGTAAGACCTCCCTCTCCCCACAACAAGTGTCCAGTGGCTCAGTTGGCAGACTCTGTAGAATAAACCAATTGCATCTCTGCAGTGGGGTAAGCCTCCACCTCGACGAGTGTCCTGGATATGACACTAAACAATCTGTTGGTGAGACTCCAGTAATATTGGAGCTTTGGGAAATGGGAGTATCCCTTCTTTGCCATTGTTCCTAGGTCCACTTTGGCCTGGAGTGGTAGCACCTGATAGGATCTTATCTATGGATCAAATAAAACTAAACTGTGTACTTATGCTAAACTGAATTGTTTGAAATGGAAATGTTTCAAAATGCTAAACCGAATTGTTTGAAATAGAACTGTGTGGCATTTAACTGAGTGTAAGTAAAAGTATTCTTATTTTAAACTGAATATTTTGAAATATAACCGTTTCTCTGCGTAAAAAAAGGATTTGGCATTAGATAACCAACAATGGTTGATATGCCGTCAAACCAAACGAAACCAAACTAATACCAATAATTTACACAAAATTATATTGTTTCAAGTAACTATTTCTATTTAATAATATTCCATTATTTGCAAGTAGTTATACGGTTTCTATTATTTTTATATGGTTTCTTTTTATATGGTTTCCATTATTTGCAAGTAGTTATATGGTTTCCATTATATTTATATGGTTACTTTTTATATGGTTTCCATTAGTTGCAAGTAGTTATATGGTTTCCAATATTTTTATATGGTTTCTTTTTATATGGTTTCCATTATTTGCAAGTAGTTATATGGTTTCCATTATTTTTATATGGTTCCTTTTTATATGGTTTCCATTATTTGCAAGTAGTTATATGGTTTCCATTGTTTTTATATGGTTTCTTTTTATATGGTTTCCATTAGTTGCAAGTAGTTATATGGTTTCCATTATTTTTATATGGTTTCTTTTTATATGGTTTCCATTATTTGCAAGTAGTTATATGGTTTCCATTATTTTTATATGGTTTCTTTTTACATGGTTTCCATTAGTTTCAAGTAGTTATATGGTTTCCATTATTTTTATATGGTTCCTTTTTATATGGTTTCCATTATTTGCAAGTTATATGGTTTCCATTATTTTTATATGGTTTCTTTTTACATGGTTTCCATTAGTTTCAAGTAGTTATATGGTTTCCATTATTTTTATATGGTTCCTTTTTATATGGTTTCCATTATTTGCAAGTAGTTATATGGTTTCCATTGTTTGCAAGTACTTATATAGTTTCCATTATTTTTATATGGTTTCTTTTTATATGGTTTCCATTATTTGCAAGTAGTTATATGGTTTCCATTATTTTTATATGGTTTCTTTTTATATGGTTTCCATTAGTTGCAAGTAGTTATATGGTTTCCATTATTTTTATATGGTTTCTTTTTACATGGTTTCCATTAGTTTCAAGTAGTTATATGGTTTCCATTATTTTTATATGGTTCCTTTTTATATGGTTTCCATTATTTGCAAGTAGTTATATGGTTTCCATTGTTTGCAAGTACTTATATAGTTTCCATTATTTTTATATGGTTTCTTTTTATATGGTTTCCATTAGTTGCAAGTAGTTATATGGTTTACATTATTTTTATATGGTTTCTTTTAATATGGTTTCCATTATTTGCAAGTAGCTATATGGTTTCCATTATTTTTATATGGTTTCTTTTTATATGGTTTTAATTATTTGCAAGTAGTTATATGGTTTCCATTATTTTTATCTCATACAAATAATTACATATTATCATAAGGTTTCAAGTACTTTAAGCAATAATACGGCTGCAAGTAACTTCTAATAATGATTATCATCATCACGTTGTGAAGCTAGTACGGATTTCCTTAATTCTCCCTCGCCAATCTTCTCTATCATCATACTTACCCAACCCCTCCACTCGGGCAGGATATGACACAAGGTCATTTTTTAAGTGGAGTTTAACAGTTTTGAATTCAGAGTTTTCCTTCTCCTAGACTAGTTGCCTCACCAACGATGAAGAACCTAGTCTGCCCTACTATTTACCCATAGCTGGAGGGAGAATAATTAGATTCATACCTTTCCCAAGGGTATTAGTGCTATGTGAAATGCAATCAATCTCGTCCAGGATTTGAACTCGTGTCGTCGTGTCCATTTCCTAGGACGATAACCATTACACCTCGGGCACCTCCATTATTCCCTATCATCCATTGCTCTTGTCAGGTCCTCTTGTAATATAAGGATTTCGTTTTATATATCTTGCCTTTGGGTTTAGTTAGGCTGAGAACCTTTCGGCTCAGTGCATGGGTTAGTTAGGTGCAAACATGAACGCAGGTTTTCACGCGCGTGCGGAGCGGACACGTCATTCAGAGATGGCACAATAAAAATCCCAGATAGAAATTGTGACCAGGTATGTGAGTGACGTCACGCACCGGAAGCGTGCGCTGAGATTTAAGAAAAGTCAGTTAGTTGAGCTCTCGAGGATAACTTGGAGGATATGGAGGTCCATACCGTTCCCAAGGGTTGCTGACTTGCGGCTTCGTCCGAAATTTCTTTTCAGCGTAAAACTTGGGTATCATCGTGAAATTGGGAACTGACATTATTCAGAGGGTGAAGAATTTAACATCTGACTCTGTCTTCTTTAACTTCTGGACTGCTATAGACAATGGCGATGATAGAAGTCATATTCAGAGTCACTATATACTTAGTTGGTCAAAATACGAAAAAGTTAGTGCTGAAAAGACCACCCCCAAACAAGTGTCATGGATATGACACTAAACAATCTGAGAGTGAGGTTCCTGTAATGCTGGAACATTGGGAAATGCGGAGTACCTTTTCATTGCCATATCTCCCTGGTCCATTCTTGCCCGGACTGGAAGCATCTGATAGGGTCCTATCTATGGGTCAATTAGGAATAAACAGCGTACTGATGCTAAATTAATTGTTTGAAATAGAACTGTTTTGAAATTTCAGCAACGTGCTTATGCTAAACAGAATGGTTTGAAATGAAATTGTTTTTATGCAAAACTGAATTGTTTGAAATAGAACTGTTTATGATATTGGAATTATACTCATTCTAAACTGAATTGTTTTAAATAGAACTATTTCTCAAACTGAATAGTTTGAATTTTTTTTTTACAATCAAACTGTGTATTAATGCTAAACTGAATTGTTTGAAATAGAACGGTTTATTTGTATTAGTATGGATTTGGTATTAAATAGCCTACAATGGTTGATATGCCTAAACCCAAACAAATCAAAAGAAACCAAACGTGTGGTTCTTTTACCATCTTTAGGTGTGACGATATGAGTTTTGGATCGTTACTGTAGCCCCCATAAAAAAATTGTTTTCAAACCAAAAACTTAATTCAATGTGTCGTTTTCCCTCCTGTAAGCGTCAAAATTTCAGTTAGAAAGACGCTCCGAAAATAATAATGTCGTCAGAGATGTATGTAAAAGGACGATTTATTTATTTATTTTTTTTGATTATCGTTCAATCCATGCGGCACCCATTTATCCAACTTTTTTGACTTCACTTTTTGCTTTAAATGGCGAACGACTGTTGAGTGGTCGACCTCGATTTCAACAGCAACTTCTCGTGTGGTTTTGCGAGGATCGGCTTCAATTAAGGCTTTCAAATGTTCGTTATTAACCGCAGTCGGCCAGCCGCAACCGTCTTCATCTTCGAGGCCCTCGTCACCATTGCAAAATTTCTTGAACTACCGTTATGCCACATGTTCGTTAGTGGTTCCTGGGCCAAACGCATCATTGATATCACGAGCTGTCTCGGCAGCTTTTCGGCTTAGTTTGAACTGGAACAAGAAAATCGTGCGGATTTGAATTTTGTCCACGCTGTCGAAAAGCCTGCAAAAAATGAATGAATAACACGATTCAATAGAGCGAAAGACGTGCTTTAAAATGATATATAACATGGCTATATATATATATATATATATATATATATCAATGAATTAATTCAGAAATCATATATAAAAGTAACATTTGTGAGAAAACGATATTATTTCTGCACCAACCTAATAATCAATCAATATCATGCACCTAGTCAAAAGAAAAAACACCGACACAATACCTTAAGCTAAAACGTAAATTTGATTTAGTTTGGTTTTGTGACATATTAACCATTGAAGGTTATTTAATGTCAAATATATTTTATACATATAAAGTTTTATTTTAAGCAATTCAGTTTAACATAAGTACCCAGTCTACTTCTATTTAACCTATAGATAGGACCCTGAAGGAAATGAACACGGCGATACGAGTTCAAATCCTGGACGATACTGATTGCATTTCACATAGTACTAATACTCTTGGGAAAGGTATGAATCCAATTATTCTCCCTCCAGCTATGGGTAAATAGTAGGACAGACTAGGTTCTTTAGCCTTGGTTAGGCAACTAGTCTAGGAGAAGGAAAAACTCTGAAACCTGTTAAACTTCGCTTGAAATATTGACCTTGTGTCATATCCTGCCCGAGCGGAGGGGTTGGTAAATAGTATCAGATGCTAACATTCCAGGCCAACGTGGAGCGTTGCTGGGAGCGATGCTAATGAAGGGGTACTTTGCATTCCAGAAGCATCATCATTACTGGAGCCTCATCATCAGATTGTTTTGTGTCATATCAGGGAAGTCTTACCCCTCTGCAGAGAGACAGCCTCAACCAACAGAGCCATAGACCGTAAAAGTGCTCAATGCACTAAGAAAAAAATACCTGCAGAGTCAGAGATAATCTTTTTTAGGTTCACCAAACCTGACCACCAGGATAATTCTAACCAAAGAAGGAATAAACCAAAGAATAAAAAAATAGCCTGACAATATATACAGAGTTAGAAATTACCATGACAAGAAAATCCGGCACACACCTACATGCGACATACGGAGCACTGAACAGCTGTTTCGACCTTATTAGGTCTCATCAGGAGTACTCACCGTAATCTCCAGTACTGCAGATCGAGCCAACAACCACAGTATGCAGAAGCCGAAACTCTACCATCGGGCCACTGGTTCAAGCCGCGTATTAGCGATACCAAATCAACAAATAATGGTAAATTACGCGTAGCCCCGGAGGTGGCCGTGTCCGCTGTAGGGAATACGTACCTATAAATAAAAAAAAAGACACATTAGGTCAACAGGTTGTTGGTTCGATCTGCAGTGGTGGATATCACGGTGTGCACTGCTGATGAGACCTAATAAGGTCGAAAGATCTGTTCAGTGCTCCATATGTCGCATACAGGTGTTTGCCGGATTTTCTTGTAATGGTAATTTCTAACTTAATATATCAATTCCTCCATTCGTAATTATAAATATATATATAGACGTTATTGGTATATATATATATATGTATATATATATATATATATATATATAAAAGTTATTAGTATATATATATATATATATATATCAGTATATATATATCATAATGTTGCGCTGCTAGCATGGGTCTCCTTGACCCTCTCTTGCCACCCGTCTCTATTGTCTATCGCTGCCGGCAGGTCTTCCAGGCTACATCCTGTATCGGCACAGAGCTGTTGTTTATAGTTTCTAGCTAGTCTTCCTGCAACTGCTCATTCAAGTGAAGGGGTCCACAGGAGTACATCGCCCATGAGTTCCTCCTTATTCCTCCAACAGTTCCCTGCATATCTGGTTCGTCTAACTTGGATAGTTTTTGTAATAAGTGGTTGATGGCCGTACAGCAGCTGTTTTGTGGGGTGCTGCCTCCGTGTCACGTTCAATAGATCACACAGCATTCTTGATTAATTGCCGTTAAGCTTTTTCTCTAAACGTTTAGTTAGTGTCCACGTGGTGCCTCCATATAGTAGTATTGACACAACCGCTACTTGGAAAAAAACTTCATTTTTCATGGTACAATTGTAGCCCAGTTCTGCTCTCCTGTAATTAGACGGGCAGATGTTAAGAATAGTCGTTTCTAAATAAGTTAAATAATTGTTTTTCCACAACGCTTTCTGAAAAATTATTTGAACCTCAATTGGGAAAATAATCATTTGCTTCCTCGACTCCCGTATTGAAAGGGTTATTCTTAACACGTGTACTTTTGATGATTGTTAAAACATGAAACTTAGAGGAACGGAAGGGGAACGTTGGACTATTATAGTTCCATAATATATATATATATATATATATATTAACTCTGTTTAAGTTGCTTTCACGTTGAGGCATACACCTTCAGCAGCCGGCATCACGATATGTTGTTCGTTTTGTTTGGTTTGGTTGGTTTTATGGCATATCAACTATTATAGGTAATTTAATGCCAAATCCTCTTTATATATATATATATATATACTAAATATATAGGATTTTATTTTGGTTGGGTTTTATGTCAAATCAACCATTGTAGGTTATTTAATGCCAAATCCTCTTTATACATATATATTAGATATAGAGGATTTTATTTTGCTTGGGTTTTATGGCATATCAACCATTGTAAGTTATTTAATGCCAAATCCTCTTTATACATATATATTAGATATAGAGGATTTTATTTTGCTTGCGTTTTATGGCATATCAACCATTGTAGGTTATTTAATGCCAAATCCTCTTTATACATATATATTAAATATATATGATTTGGTTTGGTTGGGTTTTATGGCATATCAAGCATTGTAGGTTATTTAATGTCAAATCCTCTTTATATTTCAATCATACATCTTGGATGCATCAGGGAGGTCTTCAGTGATGCGCTGTCTTCATTGCCGATTTCGGGTTATTTCTGCATCATATCGGCTCCGACAGTAACCCCGGCATGACTTTGAAGGAGCCATGCCGCCTCCGTGATCGCGACGTGCAACGCTCGTGCCTCTACCAAAGCAAAGAACAATAAGGCCGGACTTCGGCCGTTCTTATAGACATCTGTCTTTTAGTAAACAGCCAATAAAAACAGGGCTTTCCTCACTCCTCTGCTATATACATATATATTAAATATAGAGGATTTTATTTTGGTTGGGTTTTATGGCATATCAACTATTGTAGGTTATTTAATACCAAATCCTCTTTATACATATATATCAAATATATAGGATTTGGTTTGGTTGGGTTTTATGGAATATTAACCATTGTAGGTAATTTAATGCCAAATCCTCTTTATACATATATATTAAATATATAGGATTTAGTTTGGTCGGGTTTTATGGCAAATCAACCATTGTAGGTTATTTAATGCCAAATCCTCTTTATACATATATATTAGATATATAGGATTTGATATGGTTGGGTTTTACGGCATATCAACCATTGCAGGTTATTTAATGCCAAAACCTCTTTATACATATATATTAAATATGTATGATTTGGTTTGGTTGGGTTTTATGTCTTATAAAGCATTGTTGGTTTTTTAATACCGAATTATCTTTATACATTTATATCACCATGATTATCATGTCGCGCTATTAAACACATATCTCCCTGACCCTCTCCTATCACCCGTCTCTATCGTCTATCGCTCCCGAAATATCTTCCAGGCTACATCCAGTATCGGCTGGGCACCTCAGGTGGTGTAATGGTTAGCAAGCTAGACTAGCAAACCTGCATGAGTTAGTTCAATTCTCATTGGGTGCCCCATTCATATGACTTATTGCCATATCTAAGTAAAAAACTTTGTAAATTACTACATCCTGTATCGGCACAGAGCTATTGTATCTAGGTTCTCGCTGATGGTCCAACCTTTGCACGTCCGTACGAAGGGATCCACTGGAGTACATCGCTTAAGAGTTCGTCCTTACTTCTCCAGCAGTGTCCTGCATGTGTAGTTTGTTTAATTTGGATAGTTTTTGTGATGGGAGTTAGCTGTTGCTTTGTAGGGTGTTGCCTCCATGGCTTGTTCAATATTGATCGCAGCATTCTTTTGCGCCATACATTTACTTGTAACAGATTTTGTAGGTACATTTTTAAACGAACCTGAGCTTATCCTTTTGTTCACAGTTAAATAGCTTCAATTGTTTCTATCTAACATGAAGATTTCTATTTACTGTTAATGATTCGTTTGCATACAATTAAATCTTTCAATTATTGCTACATAACAGTAACAATGTAGAATTAGTCATATATTTGCTGACAGAGCAGTGGTTATAAGTATTGCTCATGGAAGAAAACCAACCCCAAGACGCAATTTACTCCCTCAGAAATTCGAAAATAGCATACCGTGGTGTTGGCATTCCCGAAGAAAGCTCTAATGCGAAGATTTCAGATTTAGAAAAGAGACTAACAACAAGTGTATGTGTTATATATTGACCCTCGACCGAGCCGTCAATCAGGAGATGCACCGGTGTAAATAAGCGGAAGAACAGCAGAAGCAGGTGAGCGTTGCACAATAATATAACCAGGTGCCATGGTGGCTTGAGTCAGTTGGAGATAGGATGCCAGCGTGAGAATCAGCTTGCAGTGACCCACGGTAGATCAACCCAGCCAAGATTAAAAAAGAAGTCCTGCTATGGTCGAAGAAGAACTTGGGGGTCAATATAGCCGTCTGTCCCTGTCTCCAGCTCAACTATCACACACAACACCATCACCCTTAAGAGAATAAAGTGTGAGAGATAATATTTTTATAAACAAGCGTATTCGTTCGTTCATTGACGATCGTATATTATGTTTGATTATATTTATAGTTGTATATATGTATTACAGCTATACAACAGATGAAGAAGATAGGGAAGATCTGGATTGAATTGTTGGTTGCTCGAAGACTAGCAAAAGGATTATGTGCCATGCTCCACATGCAGGAGAAAATTTCTGTGACCCCATTATCTCAAACATCTGGCCACTTAACTGCCCAGACTCGATCCTCCTTGATTATTTGGTTGAGCAAGAGTCCAGTAAAACTCTAAGCCACACCGAAGGCGAAGATAACAGCAAAGTTCAACGATTCAAACAAGGAGACCGTCAGAGATTCTTGCAAGAGATTCCAAAGTCATCTGGAGACCAATTACGATTTCTTTGAAGAGGTTTAATCTATAGAAATTAATTATTTTAAATAGAGTTTAGCAAATATATCTACGAAAGTGAGATGTCAGTGTTATTTGAATTTTTGTGTAATCTAAACAACAGTTTACCCATCGTAAAAAGAACATACATTGGCTCTGTGCAGACACTGTATATATCATCATCATCATGTCGCGCTGCCAGCACGCTTCTCTCTGACTCTCTCTCGCCACCCGTCTCTATCGTCCATCGCTCCCTAGAGGTCTCCAAGGCTACATCCTGTATCGGCACAGAGCTGTTGTATATAGGCGCTTGGTGGTCATCCAACTTAAGCTCATCCATGCGAAGGAGTGCACAGGAGTACATTGCTTCTGAGTTCGTCCTTATATCTCTAGCAGTGTCCTGCGTGTCTGATTCGTCTAACTTGGATAGTTTTCGTGAAGGGTGATAGGTAGCCGTACAGCTGCTGTTTGTTGTGTGCTGCCTCTAAGACTTGTTCAATATTGCTCGCAGCATTCTTGTATAATTATCGTCAAGCCTTTTCTCCATACGTTTAGTTAGTGTCCATGCAGTGCATCCATATAGCAGTATTCACACGGTTCCTGCTTGGAAAAAACTGTGTTTTATTTTATCGATCATGTCTGACTTTCATACGACCGATAGCCTATAGATAGCTGTCCATGCCTTTTCTAGTCTTGTGTTGATGTTTATCTCGGTTGATGAGACACTGATTCCTAGGTAGGTGAACTAGTCCACTTGTTTCAAAGGCCCACCCTTTACTGTCGAAATGTCGCTTCTTTGATTAAAGCTCTCGTATTCCGTCTTGTCTGAGTTGACATAGAGGCCTACCCTAGCAGCTGCTCGCTCCAGACTATGTAGCAGGGTTTCAGCTTGGATGGGTGCATTTGCCAGGAGCGCTATGTCATCAGTTAGTCCACGTCCGTAATTATTTGTGCAGGGTATCTTCTGCTTCTTTCCTTTGCCAGTTTGAATCATTTTTCTTTCATCAAATCAATAGACGTTTTAAACACGTAGTGTAGATAGAGGATAAACAGGTATGGGGCTAATGTGTCTCCATGTGGCACACCTGCAACAATGTCAAAGTAATCTCTGTCCCCAGCCGGAGAACAGACTTTTACTAATATGGTATCATTATACCTGCAACGGTTTCTTTGGAGAGACCGTTGGCAAGAATTATTTGCTCCATCTTGCCTCTGTATATGGAGTCAATGACCTCGGAGAAGTCGACGAATAAAATTTTTGCCTCAAGGTTTTTTACCCATGTACCTTCTAGAATTCGACAGATAACTATTTTGACTGTGCCTATAGTCGAACAAAAATGCATCACTTCCTCACATCACGAGACTCCAAGACAAACTGGACACTAACTCCCAAAATAATAGCATCATTCTCAGATGGATATCAAATCACATTGCTATGCATGCAAAAAAATCACTCTTAGTTGACATAACCAATGCAAAAATCCCATTCTCTGATCTAAAACCAATCACTTACAAATTCATATTTGACCAGTGGCAAAAATTTGGGGATGATCAAATACAGAACAAGCCCCACCGTCTACAAGATACTGGCCGGCTGGTTACAGAAGAAATAGAAAAGAAGGAATGATACTCTCCAGATTTCACATTGGCCACACCCATATTACACACTCATACCTCCAAAAAAGAGACGGCACCCAGATATGATCAACGAGGAAAGTACCCCTCACAGTCAAACACATTCTCATAAACTACGATAGGTTTAGACAAACTCACCCAAAAAACTTCCAGAGAAGCCACTTAAAGGACCTTTTAAAAGTACCAAACCAAAAGGACATCTTAATCTTTTGAAAAGAAACGAAGCTCTTCATCGAAATCCTACCAAATACAATAAAACATGTAATAAAAAAACCCATACCCCAAATCCTAAAACGCACAAAAGGCAAAACCAATTTAACCCTTTCTGACATTAAATGGCCCACAGAAGTTGATATGCCGTTAAACAAAGCTCAAACTCAAATTGGATGCTTGTTTAAAATAGAACTGTTTTGACTTTTAATTGTATAAAAAAAATTATATTTATACTAAACTGAATTGTTTGAAATAAAACTGTTTGACTAAACTGAATAGCTTGAAATAGAAATGTTTTTGACTGTCAAACTGTGTACTTTTGCTCAACAGAATAGTTTGAAATAGAACCGTCTATATATGTAGAAATTGATTTGGCATTAAATAACCTACAAAGATTGATATGCCATAAAACGCAAACAACCAAACAAACAAACAAAGTCTTGTTATGTAATTTAATGCTGTTAGTAGGAAGTACCCCATATACTGGGATCAATTCATTACTGATATATCATACTTTGTCATCGTGAAAATTTTTTTCTTCTTCATTTCCCCCTTTCTGCTTTCACTCCTGCACTATACATTTTACATTGCGTTGCGAATATTCAGTATTTAATTTTTATTTTCCTAAAGTCTCTAAGACGACATAAAGTGTTGAGACAAAAGGGTTTCTTTTTTTATTTTTGTTTTATTATACACTACGCGTCACGACTTTGAGTACGGTCTTTTTTTTTTTCAGAAAAACGTTTCTAAAAGCACATGCAAATAAGAGGAATATATATATATATATAGTATCGATAATTACTTAGAGAGTCAGGAACTAACCTACTATAGTTTCGCCTAAGTTGCTCCCTGATAAGCCGCTTAGGCGAAATTATAGTTGGTTACTTCCTAACTCACTAAGTAATTATCGTAACTATTTTGCTCTACTTAGAATTGAGCACTTTTTGCATTGTAGCTTAGCAGCTCTAATGGTGTTTTTTTTTTCTTTTGGTATAAGGTTGGCCTTTTCTTTTTTTTTTTTTCCAATATATATTTTTCCCCTTGAAAGTGATTTGTTGTATATTTTCATTTTCAAATCACTTGCCGTTTTTTTTTTTAACGTAAGGGCTATCATTTAATATATATATATATATTGTCATCCACAGACAGACTGTTTCGTTCTATCAGAACTCTTCAGTGTGGCTAGACACGCAGGACGCTCGAAACCCGTCCAACTTTACGTTAGACTAGGTTCCAGACCTCTCGGCCACCAAGCGGACCACGTTGGCAAAGGGAATTTTAAGGCATTTATTTTAGCAACAGCAGCAGCAGCCGTTTGTTTACATTTTTTTATACCCTATCGGCTACCAGGGTGCTCAATTCTTTCGAAGAGCTTCGCATTACGCTAGCGGCGGCCGACAATTCCTTCTCATGGGGGAGCCTATATATATATATATATATATATATATATATATATATTGTTGAGAAACAAGAAAATCATTGTGTAAATTCTATTATAAATTTATTTCACCCATTCGAAGAAAATGAATAAGTATATACCGTATGTATATAGTGATTAGTTCAATTTTTGAAAACTAAAAACGTAGTAAATCTAAATTTTTATGATTAGCTTAATTATTTACGCACTATTTTTTTAAATTAAAATTCTACCCATTATTAGTGAGCAAGAAAAGAAATAACAAAGAATCTATGATTTGCTTAATGCCGAAACCAAGGCGAAGGTTTTTTGTCTACTGTATACAAAGCAAAACATTTCTTTTACAGAAAATACTCGTTTTAAAGAAAGTGGAGGAAGGATTGAACAACAAAAAAAATGAAATGAAGGTGTTTAAACTGCACTCGCAACAGCAATTAAAAACGACCCAACAGCATCAATAAGAAAATACGTAAATGAATTTAAAGTCTGCGAGAAAATTTTAAGGACAGCAATTAAACAAGATTTAAACTCAAACTTTAATCCTTTTGATTATGCAATATAGGGCGTTTTAGAAAAAAAAACAAATGCAACTTCCCATCCAAATATTGGTTCGCTTCAGACAGCTATTGAGGAGGAATGGAATAAAATGTCCGAATAGTTTATTTTGAAGGCATGCAAAACATTTCGAAGGCAGGTTGATAGAATAATTGAAAAAAAAAAAAAAATGGTGGCCATATTGAGTAAAGTCACTGTTCTGTGTTTATCATTTTTTTGTGTTTTTTTTAAAAATTAAAATCAGTCTTATAATAGAGTCCTTTCTTATTATACATCAATATTCTTAATTTTTCATCCTCTCCCTGTATATATTAGGAATTTTTTCTGTTTCAAACTTTATTTCTATTGTTACATTAGGCAACATCCATCTTCTCACTTTGATCTATAGTAGTGTAACTCTGGTTGTATTTCCTTTTCGTCCGTCATTTTTTATCGTCTTGTTTGTGGCGTTTTCGTCTGTCGTCATCTCTTGTTCTAAATTCATCGTTAGGATCATGAATAAGAACGCAATCCCAATTTTCACGTTCCCATGATTTATCTATTATTTCGGTGATACTTTCTTTTCATCACCCATTGCAGACAACGAAAAATTAGCAAGTAGAAATGAACCTTCGACTATTTTAGTCAAGCGATTCGCACTAACGGATTTAAATTATTCCTATCTTCTCGAAAAGTTTTGATTAACTGATTGAAACCATCCAATCAGAGTCGTGATCTTAGATTGACCTCAGGTTCAATAGCTATCAGTCATACTGATTGGCCTGCTGTTCTTTCCAGTGAGTTTAACGAGTAAGGACATAATTTTAATGCAATACTACATGCCTATCACAGATCTCAACGATCACTTTGTGTGTGTGTGGTGAAAATAAACACCCTATTTCCTTATTATTCGATTTTCACACCTGCCTGAGAATTCATTTTCATGATCCCGAGAACCTAGAAAAACTTTAAAAATAGAAAAAAATAATATTTCTACTGGCAAGTCTCACCGAAGGTATGCGATTCCATCCGATCAAAGTTAAGTTGTGATGAATCAAACCTTTGTTATAAAGGTGCAAATATTTCTAAGTTGGTTGGTTGGTTGGGTTGGGTTTTATGGCATATCAACCATTGTAGGTTATTTAATGCCAAATCCATTTTTATGTAAATAATCTGTTCTATTTAAAACAATTCAGTTTAGCATAAGTACACAGTTTAATAGTCAAAAACATTTCCATTTCAAACTATTCAAGCTGTTATATGTAACAAATCAGTTAAGTGTAAATACAGTTTTAATGTCAAAATCAGTTCTATTTCAAATAATTCAGTTAAGCATAATCACGCAGTTTAAATGTAAGTACGGTTTAATTGTCAAAATGATTTCTATTTCCAGCTATTCAGTTACCTCAAACAATTCATTTTAGCATAAGTATACTGTTAGTTCTATTTAACCCATAGATAGGACCCTATCAGGTGCTACCACACCGGGCCAGAGTGGACCCAGGAGCGATGGCAATGAAGGGGTACTCCGCATTCCCCAAAGCTCCAGCACTGCTGGAACCTCACCATCAGATTGTTTAGTGTCATATCCAGGACACTCGTTAGGGTGGGTCTTACCCCTCTGTAGAGAAGTAGTCGGTGTGTTCTACAGCCCCAGCCGAGTGGGCAACAAATATTTCTAAGTAAATAGTTATGCATCACTCTTAGGAAGCGCGCTTGTTGAAAATGGTAACAGTGACTCGAGTTCAAATCATGGCAAAGGCTCTTTGCGTTTTACTTATCGCTAATGCCGTTGAGGGGAAAAAGAAGCCATCTTTTCTCCCTCTCCAACTTTGGGTGAATAGTAAAGTAGACTAGAATTCAACGATCTTTACTTGTGTCTGAAAATCCTATGGTACGTTAGCCCAGTCGGCTGGGGCTGGAGAATACACCAATTGTATCTCTGCACAGGGGTAAGATTCCCTCAATGAGTGTCCCGTGGCCCAGTTGGCTGGTGCTGTAGAATACACCAACTACATCTCTGCACAGAGGTAAGACCCCCACCCAATGAGTATTCTGGATATGATACTAAATAATCTGATGGTGAGGCTTCCGTAATGCTGGAGCTTTGGGTAATGCGGAGTACCTATCCATTGCCATTACTCCTAGGTCTTCTCGGGCCGGGAGTGGTAGCACCTGATAGGATCCTAACTATGGGTCGAATAAAACTGTTTAACATTTAAACTGAGTGCAAACAAATTATTTATTCTCAATTTAATTGCTTGAAATAGAATTGTTTGATCATTCGTAAATCACTCGTAAATAATGACGGAGGGTAATGATACATAGCAATGCTAGGAACCTTTTTACTTTAACTTATTCGCAATTGAATTGCTTGAAATAGAACTGTTTGATCGGTTAACTGTGCATAAACAAATCAATGATGTTTGTGGTATATAGCAATACCTGGAACTGTTTAACTTTGATTCATGCTAAATTGAATTGGTTGAAATAGAATTGTTTGATTATTTAACTGTATAAATAAATGATTGTTGTTTGATTGAAATGTTAGTGAACTTGGAAGTATTCAACTTTGTTGACGTGTGTTTACAAGTCATCTATATCTAACATATATGACTAAACCGTATTTCGTATTGAATAACCTACAACGGTTGATATGCCATAAAACCCAACCAAATCAAATCCTACATATTTGATATATGTATAAAGAGGATTTGGTATTAAATACCCTACAATGGTTGATATGCCATAAAACCCAACCAAACTATGGTACGAACAGAATTTTAGGATAGCTTTAGGTAGAGTATATATTTTATATTCTAAAAAACAACTTTTTTTTCGGTCAGAGAAACACCGTGAATTTAGTTGACGACAAAGGGGAAAAATGGTGAAAAAGAAAAAAAAAGTCCACCTGGAGAGATTGGTACGGTTTTCTTTTGCTTTTTCTTCGACTATGTCCGGTTTCGTTGCAGCATAATTGATAGAGTTGTTTTTCTTCTTTTTCCTCCCCTTTTTTCTCCTCCCCACAACTTTGTCGTCTGCTCGCTTTACATATTCCACGCTAGTACTTGCTGGCACGGTGTTTCACTGAAGAGACATGACCAAAAAAAAATGGTTCTTTTTTTTAGAACTCACAATATATACTCTACTTAAAACTATTCTAAACTTATGTCATAAGGTGATAAGGTGTGGGTAAGTAGATACAAATGGATGCCCACTTAAAACAGCTGGTACAATAAACAGTGTCAGTTCTTGCATGACCGACTAAATGGGGTTTAGTTCATTCACACTACAAATAAAAGAATGGTAGTTGAAATATTGATCCAAATTAGAAGTTTCAAAATGCATCGATGCGGAAGAATGTCGAAATATGTGGGAAAGGGTCTTAGCCACTAAGTTTTAAAGCTTATTATGCGAAAAAAAAACCGCTATAGAAATACTCCCTTGCTGATCAGTGATGCTTCTCAAGCAAGGCAAAAAATGATTTTCACAGATTTACTCAGAAATACAGGTAGGTTACTTTGGGATGGACTTATGTAAAAGTCGACTCAATTTTAGCTGTTTTTTTTTTAGTTTGTTCATTACTTTCTCAGTCATCCTATCTATCTATCTATCTATCTCAGTTCTCATCAAACACATCCTTTTATCTATCAATCTATCTATAGATAGACAGATAAGAATAGAGTGGCATATATATATATATATATATATATATATATATATGTGTGTGTGTGTGTGTGTGTGTGTGTGTGTGTGTGTGATCTATCTATCTATCTATCACAAGCTGTTCTGATCACTCTCTCTCTCTCTTTCTCTCTCTTTCTCTCTCCCAGTTATTATCAACCTCATTCTGTTATCTATCTATCTATCTATCTCAGTTCTCATCAAACACATCTTTTAATCTATCAATCTACCGATAGATAGATAGATAGATAGATAGATAGATAGATAGATAGATATAGAATAGAGGGGTATATATATATGCATGTATAGATCTGTGTGTCTATCTATTTGTGTGTGTGTGTGTGTGTGTGTGTGTGTGTGTGTGTGTGTGTGTGTATGTGTGTGTGTGTGTGTGTGTGTGTGTGTGTGTGTGTGTGTGATCTATCAATCTATCTATCTATCTAAGGTCTCCCGGACCATTGGCACTCATTGGCCTAGTGGGTAAAGTGTTCGATTATGGTTTGGGAGACCTGGGTTCAATCCCAGGTCACGTCATACCAAAGACTTTTAAAATGGTACTTGATAACTCCTTGCTTAACACTCAGCAATATAAGGTACGTATCGAGGGTAAAGTGGAGCAATCCAGGGAAAGGAGTAGCGCCATATCTATCTATCTATTTATCTATCGATAGATAGATGGATTGATAGATAGATAAGAATAGACAAGTATATATATATATATATATATATATATATATATGTGTGTGTGTGTGTGAATCTGTTCTTATCTATCTCTCCTAGCCTGTTTTCTATCGCTCAGTCTATCCGATCAAAGGTGATCATATATCTCTCTTTCTCTTTGTCACTCTCTTTGTCTCTATCTATCTATCTATCTTGGTTCCTATTTATTGCATTCTGTTATCTATCTATCTATCTATCTATCTCTTTACGGATAGATAGATAATTAGATAGATAAGAATAGATTGATAAATACTATTATGAGTGTGTATATGAGTGTGTGTTTAGGTCTGTTCTTATCAATCAATCTATCTATCTCAGTCTGATCTATCTATCTATCTATCTATCTATCTCTTAACAGATAGATAGATAGATAAGAATAGATTGATAAATATTATTATGAGTGTGTATATGAGTGTGTGTTTAGGTCAGTTCTTATCAATCTATCTGTCTATCTATCTATCTATCTCAGTCTGATCTATCTATCTATCTATCTATCTATCTATCTATCTCATTCTGTTCTAATCTATTCATCTATGTGTTGTAGAATTAATTTAGAAAAAAAAAAAATGAATGGAAGAACCATTACCGATTTTCATGCTTTCTGATTTCTTTACCAGAAATAGGTGTGAGTGAAAGAAAAAAAAAATGCACATTTACTTGGGAGTTAAAAACCGGAACGAATTATATTTACAGATACGAAGACTTTTCCAAAACAGAAAAAATTTTTTCGAAGCCGTATCATTCCTTAGATATTCATATCCATCAAAATAATTGTCAGTATTTCATTCTTTTTAATTAATGCAAAAATCTCGGTGGATTAACAGTCACGTGATCCTCAATCATTATCTCTACACATCAAACTGGCACAAAGGCCCTCCACGTCCACATAGAACAGAGAAACAATATAGCACTCCTCAATGCAAGATCACGCTTCATAAATAGACATAGATGGTCATAAGTACCCATACTTGGACTCCACTAATAAAGACGTTGGGTCGTTCTTAAACTGCCAACAACCACGGTGGTGATACCCCGTTCAAAAAAAAAAAATTAAAATTTTCAATAAAACAGCCTTGTAAGAGAATCTAATGCGTACAATATATATATATATATATATATATATATATATATATATATATATATGTGTGTGTGTGTGTGTGTGTGTGTGTGTGTGTAAGTAAGTATTGAGAGAGAGAGAGAGAGAGAGAAAGAGACTGACAGACAGACAGACAGACAAACAGACAGAGAAGTAGTAAAGGGGGAAAATCTGGCGAGATATTAACAAATAAATGTAAAAACTAGATAAACCAAAGCACGGACAACAGATTCAAAATAATACTTCGTTTTTATATCTGATGAAGTCTTTGATGAAATAAAGACGACATATTAATTTGAATCAGTTGTCTGTTTTTGTTTATATACTTTTTCCATTAATTTTTCTCACACAAAAAAAATATAAACATATATGTTTCCGACTATAGTCGAGAGCGACGCGATGGCTCACTTTTTATTAGTTACTACATGAAGATGTAAGGGAGGGCGTTACTTCTTTGCTTGGATTGCTCCACTTACCCTTAATCAAGACCTTTTATGGTTGTGTTAACAAAGATGGTATCAAGTACCATTTTTTGAGTCTTTGGTATGACTCAACCGGGGATTGAACCCTGGTTTCCCATGGCATTGGTTAACACTCTACCCACACACACACACACACACACATATATATATATATATATATATATATATATATATATATTTATCAGCCTGGCAGGAAAACAAAAGTTTTTATTTTTTTAAAAATGAAATTTGGGTTAGGTAAATAGGGTGGACGGAATTTTGTGAATTTTTCCTAAATTTTCATTAGAAATTTCTCATCATTTCTTTCTCTGAAGACGAAGATCTAACATTTAAAAAATAAACAGTAATTTAATACAAAATTCCCTTTATATATATATATATATATATATATATACAATTTGATTTGTTGGGGTTTTTGGCATATCAACCATTGTTGGTTTTTTAATGCCACATCCTTATATACAGGCATATTAAATATATAGGCTTTGGTTTGGTTTAATTTCATGGCATATCATCCACTGTAGATTATATATATATATATATATATAATTTGGTTTGGTTTGGTTTTATCGCAGATCAACCATTGTATGATAGTCAATGCCAAATCTTCTTTATACATATATATTAAACATATAGGATTTGGTTTGGTTGGGTTTTATGGCATATCAACCATTGTAGGTTAGTTAATGCCAGATCCTCTTATACAGATATATTAAATATAAAGGATTTGGTATGGTTGAGTTTAATGGCATATAAACCATTGTAGGTTATTTAATGTCAAATCCTCTCTCTCTATATATATATATTAAATACTTGATTTTTGAATATATTTTGTAGATAACATTCTTGAACGAGCCTGACTTCATTTTTTTCTTACACATAGTTAACTGGTTTCACTTATTTTTCTCTAATACGAATAATTCTATTTATTTTCAATCATTTGATTGTTTACGGTTTATTACTTTGAAGTATTACTGAGTCAAACAAATAATTCAATTAAACATGAGTCATTTTTTTACATAGATTTAAATACGGAAACAGTTCCACTTCAAGCAATTCAGTTCAGCATAAGTCATTTATTTGCCCTCAGTGTAAATGTCAAAATACTCTGTGTAAATACTTGTTTTACTCGTGTATAGGACTCATGTGCCTCTACTCCGTGCTAGAGTGGACTTTTGAGCGATGGCAATGAAGGAGTATTCTGAATTCCCTAAAATTCCAGCATTACTGGAATTTCACCATAAGATTGTTTAGTATCCTTTCTAGAACGTTCGTTGCGGGAGTCTTACCCCTCTGCAGAGATGCTGTCGGTATGTTCTGCAACTACAGTTGACTCGGCCTGGTAATGTTTGGCGGGGAGAACTCGAACACTCGTAGCTCCGTTGCGTGAACCTACGGCCTTATACAGTTGGGAAAGATATGCACACCGTTTACACCCCAACAATGGGTTAAATAAAATAGTGCCTCTACTAGTGTTCTATAAGGATGGATGGAGTATTAAATAACACATGTAACGTACCCATGATACGGATATGTGTACAATGTACATAGAATGTTCATAACTCATTTATAGATAACATAGGAATCCCGAAACACACAAAAACACTTAACGACTTCTTAGATCAGGTACGAAACTTTTTATTACCTTTGAGTTAAAAAGGTTTTTTGACATGAGAAAGAGAGAGCATAATCTTTCTATGACGACTTTTCCATCTGCCCCCCACCACGCGCGACACCCGCCGTAAGGCCTCGGCGAGCTCCGAAAGTCAACCGTCTTCTTCCCAGGCAGGAACTCAATTCTGAGCCCACGCTTCCGGTGCGGGACGTCACTCTGGTCCCAATTCCTATCTGGGATTTTTATTTTGACATCTCTGAATGACACATCCTCCCCGCGCGCGCGTGAACACCTGCGCTCATGTTGCACTTAACTAACCCATGCGCTAAGCGAAAGGTTCTCAGCCTAACTAAACCGAAAAGCGAGATATATAAAACGAAATCCCTCGGCCATTATATTACACACACAGAAGTTCGTATGCCATTAAACGAGAAAACCAGACTTTCTAAGATATCGTTTTAAATGATTTTAACTGGATTAACAGTCTTGTTTTTAAAACATTACTGCCGAGTCACTGGGACGGAGAATAGATCGACTGCACCCAATGCAGAGGAATAAGTATCTCCCAAATAGAGGTAACCTGTACATAATCCTAATCTTCAGGCCCTAATTCTATAGTTCCCTGGTGTATGGAGGACTTCTTGATTGCTGTTATTCCAAGAGGTACTCTGACCCAGGAAGGTGGTACCTGTTAGAGTCCCATCTATCAGTCAAATACATCTACAGGACTCTTCTCAGTATTCTGGCCGATCTCAATAATGTTGTATTCTGGATAGTTTCCACTAGACCTCTTAGTTCCAAGTCCTCCAATCCCTGTACCAATTCTTTCGGTTACAGTACCCAGTGCACTAATTATAATTGGTATCACCGTCACTTTCATGTCTGATAGTTTTTTTCATGGTCCAGGTACTTATCAATCATTTCGCTTTCATTAGGTTTGGTCGTCTGGCTGAGATTAGGTGATCCGTTTTATCTCAAAATTCCTGGAAATTTTATGTGTTTCATGTTCAAGACTGATTCAGGATCGTGCCTTATCATATTGTTATTCATATTATTTACTCATTTAGAGTTTTTCACATCAGTGATAGCTGATTGTTTTTCACTGGAGTTTGAGTGACAGCAAGTCTCCTCTAGTCGCCAGGACTCTCCTCAGTATTTTTGCCGTTCTCAATAATGCTGTCATTTGGATAGTCTCCAATCATTTAGTTACTGGGCTAAGAGCGCCAATCTCAATCCGTAAAATCGTCACTTTCATGTTCCACAGCTTTTTCAATTCTCTTGCAAGGACGAAGTACTTATCCTTTTTTAACATTCTTTCAGTTTTCTTCTGTGGTCAACCAGGTAAGGCAAAGTCGACAGTTTTGCTAATTCCCTTATTTTTTGTTGATTATTATAAGGTCAGGTCTTCTGACCGAGATTAGATGATCCGTGTATATGTCAAAGTCCCATTATTATTATTATTATTATTATTATTATTATTTACTCATTAGAGTTTTTCCCATCAGCCTTAGCTGATGGTTTTTCACCGGAGTCTGAGTGACAGCAAATCTCCCCAAGTCTCCAGGACTCTTTTCCGTATTCTGGCCGTTCTCAATAATGTAGTAGTTTGGATGGTCTCCCCTCATCTGCCAACTTCCATGTCCTCCAGTCCCTTTAGTAATACTGTTGTTACAGTTCCAAACGCACTAATTACAATTGGTATAATTGTCACCTTCATGTTCCATAGGTTTTTCAATTCCCTAGCAAGGTCGAGGTACTTATCCTTTTTTTTCATATTCTTTCAGTTTTATTCTGTGGTCAACCGGGACAGCAAAGTTGACCATTTTTGCTAGTTCTCTTTTTTTGTTGATTATTATTAGGTCTCGTCTTCTGGTCGAGATTAGGTGATCCGTTTGTATGTCAAAGTCCCATAGGAGTTTATGTGTGCTATTTTCTAGGACGAGGAATACAGCCCAAGTATTTATTCCTTTGATGAGGTTTTGACTCAAGTAGTTTCCTAGTTCTCCTGAGATATTCTTTTTGAATTTCATCTTATCATCAGAGTTTTTCACATCAGCATTAGCTGATGGTTTTTCACTGGAGTCTGAGTGACAGCAAATCTCCTCAAGTCTCCAGGAATCGTCTCAGGATTCTGGCCGTTCTCAGCAATGCTGTCGTTTGGATATTCTCTACCCGTCCACCAACATCTAAGTCCTCCAGACCTTTTAATAATCCTTTAGTTATTGTGCCAAACGCACCGATCACAATTGGCACAATCGTTACTTTCATGTTCCCCGGCTTATCCTTCTTTTCCCTTTTCCTTCAGATTTATTCTTTGTTCCGCCGGGACAGCAAAGTCGACAATTTTGCTAGTTCTCTTCTTTTTGTTGATTATTATAAGGTTTGGCTTTCTGGTCGAGATTAAGTGATCCGTGTGTATGTCAAAGTCCCATAGGAGTTTGTGTGTTATTTTCTAGGACAAGTGCTGGGTTGTGCCTATATCATTTGTTTGTATGGTCAAATTTAAATTTCTTGCACATTTCCCAGTGGATCACCTTGCCCACCCAGTCGTGTCTAGTCTTCTACTCTTTCTGCGCTAATTTTCTGCATTCGCTTATTATGCGATTGATGGTTTCACCTTTGTCACCGCATAGTCTACATTAGCTATTTTGTTGCGTCTTATCTATCCTCACCTTGATATGATTGGTTCTTACAGCATTGCTTTACGCTGCCATTAGGAGGAATTCTGTTTCTCTCTTAAAGTTTCCTTTTCTTAGCCATGTCCATGTTTTGTCGTGTGAGATGTTGTTTATTAGTCGTTTAAAACGCCCGTAGAGTTGTTTTTCTCCCATTTTTGTTTCCTGGTTATTGTCATTCTGTTATCTATCGTGTTGTCAGCATTGTTTCTGATGGCTGTAATCAGTCCTTGTTCGTGTTTTTCAATGTAGTCTTCGAGTCGTTGTATCGAGGCGTGAACGCTGTCTTCTATGCTGGCAAGTCGTCTGCCCACCTCTTTTCTAGATGCATATAGTCTGTCAATGTCGTCTCTGGGATCTAATGCCCTGTTCATGATCATTAGTTTTCTAGTTATTTGGTCCATTTGTTTAAGTTCATCTTTGGTCTACTTGAGAAAGGGTCCCGAGTATCTAATGAGGGATACAGCCGAAGTATTTATTCGTTTGATAAGGTTTCTGCTAGAGAGTTTTGTCTCAAGTAGTTTCGAAGTTCTCCTGATATATTCTTTTTGAATTTCAACTTATTATTATCATTATTATTATCATTCAATCATTTGAACTTTTCACATCAGCGTTAGCCGATTATTATCATTACCATCATTATTATTATCATCATCATTATTATTATTATTATTATTATTATTCCCCTTGAGAGTCTTTCGCCATAACATCAGCTGGCAGGCTTTCAATGGGGTCTGAGCGTTTGCAAGTCTTCTCTGGTCTCCAGAACTCCTTTAAGTAGTCAGGCCGATCTCAGCAATCTATCAGCCGATCTAGTGTGAAGAGTCTCGATTCTTCCTCAGATTTCAAACAGTTCCAACCCCCTTTTCAATCTTTTGGGATCCGTTTCAATCGCACCAGTCGTAACTGGTATCACTTTCACTCTCATGTTTCACTACTTTCTAAATACTCAAGGAAGATCAGAGAACTTGTCTTTCTTTTCCCTTTCCTAGAATTTTCCTGTTAATTATTTTGTTATTTTTGTTGGTTGGTTGGTTGGATTTATGTCATATCAAACTTTGTAGGTCATTTAACGCCACATCCATTTTTATTGTCAGTTGCATTTCAGAGAATTCAGTTTAGCATTAGTACACAGTTTAATTGTCAAAAACCCTTCAATTTCAAGCTATTCAGTTTAGTCAAACTGTTCTAATTCAGCTAATTCAGTTTAGCATAAGTATTGATTCTGTTTACACACATTTAGATATCAAAGCAGTTCTATATTAAACAATTCAGTTTAGCGTAAGTACAGTTTGATTTGCCCCAAACAGTTCCATTTCAAGCAATTCAGTTCAGCATAAGCACGCAGTTTAAATGTAAATACAGTTGAATTGTCAAAAACATTTCAAGATATTCAGTTTAGTCAAACAGTTCTAATTCAAACAATTCAGTTTAGCATAAGTGTTTCGTTTAGTTTTATTTAACACATAGATAGGGCTCTATCAGGTGCTACCATTCCGGGCCAGACTGGAATAGTCCAATCTCAACTGACTCTTTTCAAAATCCTCTAATTCTCAGGACCATCTCTTCCGGACATGACATCATCCACACTCCAGCCCTATTTCACGTCTGGGGGTTTATTATGACAAATGGTGATTGTCATATCCTTTGCTTGCGAGCGTAAAACTGCACCCAATGACGATGCACCTGGACTCCTAAGCCGATTAGTTCAAAGCCCTTCCAAACTGAATGATAAAATATAATTAACGAAAAATAATTGATGTATAAAAATCATTCCTTGATTATATAACAATACCATGCTGTGTTACCTTCAAGACCCCACTTAGCATTTCTTCTCGGCTGGTGGTACTCAAGCGGAGGCCATTGCCCAAGCAGGGCGTTCTCAGTGACTGCAAGCAGGGTCTGACTCAAGTCTCACACTGACTCCAACCGACTTTGACCTTCACACGAGCATCTGCATATATCATTTCATAAGGCCTATCATTTCCGATCAACAACTTGACTACTTCCGCTAATTAACACAGGTGCCTCCAGTTCAGCGGACTCTCTGATTGACGGCTTGTTCAAGGGTCAATAGGCAACACATTTAAATTGCTTTATTTTATCTTCCAGGCTCGGTTAACTTGCTATTTTAACTACTGACAATTTCAAATTTTGACTGAAGCTGAAAAATTTAAATAACTTTTATTTATTTATTTATTTTTTAAAGTTAAAGGAATGCATCGGAAGACTATTTTACAATTAGAATGCATTGAAAATGTCATCTTATATATAAAAATGCATTTGAAACGGCATATTACATGAAGAATGCGTTGGAAGGGCCATTTCACTTGAGGAATACATTTGATAGGACTCTTTACAAGAGGAATTAATTGAAAAAAGCCATTTTACCTTAAGAATACATTAGAAAGGCTACCATACAACGAAAATGCATTAGAAAGGCCATTTTACTATAGGAACGCATTGAAATGGTCATTTAAGAAGAGGAATGAATTAGATAGGACTATTTACGAGAAAAATCCATTGGAAAAGTCATTTTACGAAAGGAATATATAAGAAAAGCCATTTTACAACAAAAATGCATTGGAAAGGTCATCTTATAATACGAATACATTGAAAATACCATTTTATTTTAGGAATACATTAGAAAGGTCATTTTACTATAGGAATGCATTAGAAAGGCCATTTTACAATTGAAATGCACTGGAAAAGCCATTTTTACGATAGGAATGCATTGGAAAGCCCATTTTACTAAAGGAATGTATTGAAAATACCATTTCACAATAGGAATGCATTGGAAAGGTCATTTTACTAAAGGGATGTATTGAAAATACAATTTTACTTTAGAAATTCATTGGAAATATCATTTTACTATCGGAATGCACTGGATAAGCCAATTTACTATAGGTATTCATTGGAAATTCCATCTTACGATTGGAATGCACTGGTTAAGCCATTTTACAATAGGAATGTATTGAAAATACTATTTTACTTTAAGAATGCATTAGAAAGGCCATTTTACGATTGGAATGCACTGGAAAAGCAAATTTACAATAAGAATCCATTGGAAAGCCCATTTTACTAAAAGGAATGCTTTGGAAAGGCAATTTTACTAAAGGAATGTATTGGAAATACCATTTTACTTCAGGAATTTACTGGAAATGCCATTTTACTATAGGAATGCATTGGAAAGGCCATTTTACGATCGGAATGCACTGGAAAGTCCAATTTACTTAAGAAAGGCATGAAATCCCTGATCACAAAGTTATGGGTTATCATTGCTGTTCTTGTACAACAAGAGATTTGGCATTAATTAACCCTCAAAGGCCATTAAGCAGAGAAACTAAACTAATACCCTATATATAAAAATGAATTATTTCTCTTAAACAGCATTTACTATTTACTTAGTCTGATGCAAGGCAGTAAAATACCTGTAAGTAACCCGTTAACCATTACCTTACTTGGGGGAGATCCTCGTGATGTACTAGTTAAAGCAGTGAACAGCGGAATCGTAGTAAGCAAGTTCGAACTCCAGTCGCGCTATTAAGTTCACTTTCGGACAAGTACCCTCGGGAAAGGTATGAATCTCCTTATCCTCCTAACTAAGATTTAAATAGTACCACTACTGTCCTTCTAGAAGGATGGATTAGGCATTAAATAACCCGAGAAGGTTGATATGTCATTAAACAACAAATAACCAAAAAATCATTATCTTACTGCAGGTAACATTGGTGTGTTTTATTTCCATATCTTTATCAATTTAGGCCCATTCATCCGTACAAGCAAGATGTGACACAAAGTCATTGTTTAGCGGAGTAAGCTGCCTCGCATTGTTTTCCTTCTCCTTGATTAGTTGCCGTACCACAGTCTGAGCTACTATTTATTCATAGTTATTAGGAGAACGTATGGATTCATGCTCTGAGCAAGAATCATAGTAATGATGGCTGTATTTGGAGAAGTAAAGACAAATTTATAAGCGACGTTCTCCTTTGGACCCCTTCACATGGACATGTAAGTGTTGGACGACCAACTAAAACGTTTTTACAACAGCTCTGTATGGACACAGGATGTAGTCTAGAAGACCTGCTTGAAGCGATGGATCATTGAGACGAATAGCGAGGAAGTGTCAGGGAAATCAGTGCTATCAGCATTTGATGATGATGATGATGATGATGATGGATGCATGCCTTTTCCATACGAGGGCTTTTCAATAAATAAGGAGAACTTTGACAACGGGTTTAGCAATAAAAACTATTCACAAGTGCAAATAACTCGATAGTAATGGGTTCAATCAAGTCTCGAAACACTGTCAGCAATTACTTTCTATATATATCTAATATATATTTATTATTATTATTGTTATTATATAATCGCTCCATCCTAGATATTCAGCACTATCCATATCATATTGCACTGGGTTCGACGCAAACAAAGTGATTTAGTGACAACCAACACTATATATATATATATATATATATATATATATATATGTAAATTTTGGCAGCGTTTCTTCGTTATTGCAAATTTCATTAAACATAATAGACATTTTATGTCTACATATTTTCTTCTGGGTCTGTACGAATTCCCGTATTACTTTGATCGTATTCGGGGGGAATTGATTAATGTATTGTCCATAGTTATATGTATCCCTAGTACTTTCTGCCCGACTTTGGGCCATCAACCAGGGCAGGATCTATTACAAAAGTGATGTAACTTTTGTTTTAGCATATTATTGCTGTGTAAGGGCGTCTTTGCCGTTGAAGATTATGGCGTTTGCTTTTAAATGGAATTCTATAATTAGTGCCAGTAGCTAAAGACATTTAAGTACATAAGCACTGGTTTGAAAATTAATTCTATTAAGTGTTGGTTGCATGTTTCTAATATGTAGTGCTTCGAGAATCTGAAGTTTTTGTTTATTATTTTGATGTTCTAATATTGTTGTGTTGTCGGTGAGGATTTTCCGTAGTTGTGTTGTTGGGCAGGAATGTTTTTTTTTAAATGCTGAGCTATTGAACTTGTATCAGAAAGGTGTATTGTAAGTCTCCTCGACAGGGTAGTTGAGGTTAAACCAACATATATATTATTATTATCAGAGATACAATCTCCTAAAGGACATTTAAATTTATATATAACGTTGGTTTTTTGCAAAACTCCAATCGAGGGAGAGGAATTATTTCTAATGACTAAATTTGAGGTTTTAAATTTATTATAATATATTATAAGTTTTATTTTTTTATTAGGATCAGTGGGGAGTATGTTTTTGTGAATCAATGTTTTCAATATTTTTTCATATATATATATATATATATATATATTGGTACAATTAGAAAGTCGGGGAAATTTGACAGAGCATCGTGTAATACGGAAATCTGACCTTATCTTTAGTGAGCAGTGCCCTTGTACCATAATACGTTGGCTGTGTACATAGCCAATATTCTTGTGAACTTAGTTTTTACAAGTCAGTCCTCTTATAAACCGATACGACCCTCTCAATTTTGCTTCACCGCAGAAGAATTAAATTATCATGTGCAACAGGTGTTTTTTGCCCACTTTTGTTAATTTTCCAGATCTCCGATAATTGTTTTTTCCCCGTAAAATTGTTCAATTATCTTATAACGTTTCTTCAAAGGAAATAAATTTGAGAATATTCGCTAAAATAGTATAAAGAGTTGTAATGATGAAATTGAAATGTGGCATTTTTTTCATCACGTGTTAAAGAATTTTTTCTAACTATTCTGATAGTTAAGGAAAACTAATTAAAATGTATTATTACCCTTCGTTAGATTTTTTGCATGAGAGTCAGATTTGTCCTCTAAAACCAATTTTCTGTTAGTATTTAGATTTTTTTACTGAAAAAACAGCCAAGAGTCAGCTACATATGTGTACCGAATTTGGTAAAAATCAGTTGAGTGATTCTCGTTTCTTTCGAACATGTACGTACAAAGCAACAGTTGAATTAGTTTCTTCCAAGCAGCGGCCGTGTCGATATTGCTATATGGATGCACAACATGGACGCTAACTAAATGTATGGAAAAAAGCTCGACAGCAACTGCACAAGAATGCTGCGACAATATTGAACAAGTCCTGGAGGCAGCACCCCACGAAGTAGCAGCATTACGGCCACCAACCACCCATCACGAAAACTATCTAAATTAGACGAACCAGGCATGTGGGATATTGCTGGAGAAGTAGGGACGAGCTAATAAGTGATGTACTCCTGTGGACCCCTTCTCATGGACGAGGAAAGGCAGGATGACTAGCTCGAACCTACATACCATAGCTTAGTGCCGATACGGGATGTAGGTCTGAAGACCAGCCGGATGCAATGGATGTTAGGGAGGGGTGGCTAGAGAGGGTCAGTAATATCCGTGCTGATGGCACGACATGATGATGATCACACACGCACACATACACACACACACACACACACATATATATATATATGTGTGTGTGTGTGTAGAGGGAGTTGTTTGTAACTTACATTTCTTCTAAAAATCTTTAAACCCCCTCACTTAGCTCCCACATCGCAAACACACACACACACACACACACACACACACACATATATATATATATATATATATATATATATAATTTCAATTATGCAAATATTCATAGATTTAACAATTAATCAGAAATTAGAGAGATAGATAGATAGATTGGAACAGGAGATAGATAGATAGATTGATAGATAGATTCCCTTATCTAATGACAAAGCCTCATAGATAGATAGATAGATTCCTTTATCTATTGACAAAACCTCATAGATAAATAGATAGATAGATAGATAGATAGATATGAATAACTTTGCCATGGAAAGATTAGTAGAAATACAATTTTATCACTCTCTCTCTCTCTCTCTCTCTCTCTCTCTCTTTATATATATATATATACATATAATTTTGCTACTCATGAAGAATACATAGACTACCTCATCTGCGATTTGAACTCGTTTTGATAATTCCATTTTTCTTTTTATTAATGGATAGGGTAACTTAGAACATCTTAAATAAATATACTTCAAGTTTAAATAAAGAATCCCCCTGCACACAATATATATATATATATATATATATATATATATATATTCTTGCTCAAACTCCAAGAGTGGCCAATTCTTTAAATCATACACCCCTATGCACTCTTTCTGGTTGAATAGCATTTATTTCGCCTGTTCCATCGTTTCCATCCATTCTAACTCCCACCTTTCTCAAAAGGAAGCCCTTCGTCTTCATTGCGGGCTCCGATGTAGCGTATATTTGATTTGGGAACCCACTTCCGGTTGCGTGTTCCCCGGATGCGCCGTGGGGGAAGATGGCAGAGTGTCGGGATTGAGGAGGAAGCACATAGTTAACATTGGCTGTGGAAACAATTCATTGAGGAAGATAATTTCTGTGATAAGTGATAAAAAAGACCCCAAAAGAAATAAAAAAAAAATTAAAATACCCCCACAAGAAAAATACGCTCCCAAGAAATTAAAAAAGAAAGAAGTTCTCTTTTTCCTTCTTGTCTTTTGAAAACAGTTCGACGTGAGTGAAAAAAGGGGTTTGGGTGGGTTATGCTGGAACATTACCCTCAATGGCGTGTATGTGATCTCGTTGCTGACTCAAAGTAACCTCAAGATTTCTAATACTAACAATCAAAAAGCCCCTTCGAATAACATCTCGGAGAACCATAGAATTAACCCGAAAATTCAAATAGAGTCTGGTACAAGGTGAATTGTTTTGAGGAATATCTACCACTAAAAAAGAGCGCTACAAGTATGAAATCAAAGCCCGCTAGGCTGGATTTGGAATATACTGGCTGCATCCGCTTCAGAGGAGTAACCTTATTCCACACAAACAAAAAAAGGTTTCCTAGATATGACAACAATCTGCATCTGACGGCTAGGATCGAGATTATTGAGATCTGTGGAATTTAGAGTACTTCTTTATTGCCATTACTCCCAGGTCCACTCTGACCTGGAGTACTATTAACCGTTATGGTCCTATCTCTGCGTTAAATAGATCTGTTTTTTAAAAAAAAGATATCTATTCGATAGAACCATGCGCCAAAAAAAAAAAAAAATACAAGAAGCAACTACATAAAAATGTAAACACAAACATACAACGAAAGCGATTCCCTAACCTTAAGAATTGAATAACTATAGACAGGGTGATGTGCCGTTAAAACCAGACAGTCAATCGAATAGGAAATCATTGAAATGCATTCTTCATTTACCATTTTAAGACATCAAGTATTTTTTAATGTAGAGGCCTGAAGAAACTGAGATAGATAGATTTGAACAATAATTAAGGAGACTGAGAAAGCTCAAAAGCTCTCAAACAAGCAAGATAGATAGATAAATAGATAGATTTGAACAATATTTAAAGAGACTGAGCGAGCTCAAAAGCTTTCAAACAAGCAAGATAGATAGATAGATAGATTTGAACAATAATTAAGGAGACTGAGCAAGCTCAAAAGCTCTCAAACAAGCAAGCAAGCAAGATAGATAGATAGATAGATAATGAGGGAGTAGTCCCTGTGGTATAGCTGCTAGCGTGCTGGACTGTGAGGTTGTAGCAAGTGAGTGACTCCGGTCGCGCTATAATGTTCATTTTCAGACTAATACCCTTGGGAAAAATATGAACACCTTTATCTCCTCCCTGGTACAGGTTAAATAATACACCACTATTGTTCTTCTACAACTTTGTCAATAAATAAACCCACGAAGATGTATATGCCATTAAAGAAAGAAGCCAAACCCAATATTGAGGTGAATGAGGTATCAAAGCAAGCAACAACGACCACTAAGTAATTCTGCAGTCATCTCATGATATAAAATAATGAAGCATTATAATTTCTATCAAATGAAAGTTTTTAAAAGATCTCTTCATCATCATCATGTCGTGCCGCTAGCAGGGATATCCCTGACCCTCTCTCGCCATTTCTCCCTATCATTCATCGCTTCTGGCATGTCTTCAGGGCTACATCCCGTATCCTTACATAGCTGCTGTATATATGTTCGAGCTGGTCGTCCTGCTTTTGCTTGGCCATATGCGGGGGTCCATAGGAGTACATCACTGATGAATTCGTCCTAGCTTCTCCAGCAGTGTCCTGCGTGTCTGGTTCGTCTAGCTTGTATAGTTTTCGTGACGGGAGGCAGGTGGCCGTATAGTTAGTGCCTTGTGGGATGTTGCCGCCAGGACTTGTTCAATATTGCTCGCAACATTCTTGTATAATTGCCGTCTAGTTTCTTCTTCAGCCGTTTACTTAGCGTCCAAGTTGTGCATCCATCGAGCAGTATCGATACGACCGCTGCCTGGAAGAAACTGCGTTTCATTTTATCGGTCAGGTCTGATTTCCATATGATCGATAACTTATCGATAGCTGTCATTGCCTTCGTTAGCTTTGTGTCGATGTCTTTTTCGGTTGATGAGACGCTGCTTCGTAGGTAGGTGAATTTGTCTACCAGTTTCAGAGAGGTTCCGTCTAGTGTGGAAATGTCGCCTGTTTGGTTATAGTACATATATTCAGTTTTGTGTGCATTGACATGGAGGCCAATGCCTGCGGCGGCTCGTTCCAAACTATTCAGTAGTGTTTTGGCTTGGTTGGATGTATTCACCAGTAACTCTATGACATGGAGGCCAATGCCAGCGGCTAATTATACTTTATTTAATTTCGTTAAACGTATGTGTATCCCAAATATCCATTAATTATGATGTACACTTTACTTCTAATTTCCAAAAACTATTTTACCTCATGCACTAAGTTGATATGGTGTCTGTTGTGCAATAAGACCCCAGAAAATGGAATGTCCTGCCTATGACGTTAAAGTGCATCTGATGGCAAGGCTCCAGTTCTGGAGCTCTAGGGAATTGGAAGTACCCCTTCACTGCCTTTACTCTTAAGTCCACTCTGACTGGGAATGGTAGCACATGTTAGAGCTGTATCTATGGGTCAAATAGAACTGTTTAAAAAGTATTTGTATTGGACTGGACCGTAAATAAAAAAAAACATAAGAAAAAAACTAAACAAAATGTGTATATAAGCAAATGACTGACATTTAATTGAATTGTTAGAAATAGAACTGTTTGATAGACAGGTGACTGATGTTTAATTAAATAGCTCGTGATACATCGCAATACTTGGAACTATTGTGACACGATGGGTGGCATTCGTTTCTGTTGGCTGTGGGTACCAGTCAGGGAATCCCTTTGTATGTTTTGGCATGAAACCAACACAAATGTCCTTCATGCGAGATCTCCCACGAGACCGGAAGTGGACGAGGGAAAAACGGTCCCAGAGAAAGAGTCAGCTGAAAGGAAGCAGAAGAGAACAATCGACAGGAGCGAGCAGTCAAAAGAAGGTTAGTCAAGAGATGAGAGCAGGGCAGAGAGGACACCAGTCAATAGAAGTCAGAAATGTGGCTGCTAGAACCTGTGGACTCAGTCCGGGTTGACCAATGCGAGAAAAGGAGTCGGCATTCCTCGTGGCTTTGTGGGAGTTTCGCGCAAATACACGCCTACGATAGCCTGCAAATGCAAGAGAGCAACACAAAAGTGTCATAGACTTATCCCTTCTTGCCCTTGAAGCCAACCCAAGCCTGTGATTGTTTGTTCTTCTTTTTCTTCCACCCTCTCGGTTGTGTATTTTGTGTCTTGGTAAAGGAGCGAGAAATATCGCTGGCCAGAGATGGGAAAAACCACAAGACGATTCTGATGGCCATGGGTAGTTTGGTTGGTTGAGATAGTGGGGGTCGGCTTGCGTTGTATTGTCACACTATTCAACTTAGTTGACCTACGCCAGATTGAATGTTTTTGAACAGAACTGTTTGATCATTTAACTGTGTGTATCTACAAAATGTCTCAACAAATCATATTACTAATATGTATGTAAAAACAGGATTTGGCATTAAATAACCAACAATGCCATAAAGCTGAACCAAACTAACCATTAAACAATTCTTTTTTCTGAAACCCTCTGTAAATTGTCGTACGATTCTAAAAATAAAAAGACATATCTGTCGGAGGCATACAGTCTGGCTGTGCTGTGTGAGTGCTGTTCATGACATTAACCGATAAAGAAAAGGCAGTTAAAAATAAAACGTGGGCTCTGAGTTATTATTTACACATTTTGTTAAAATTTCAACGAAATTGGTTCGATGACGAAATGATACCTTTTTTCTGAAACCCGCGGTATATACTAGCAGAAGTACCGATCTTCATTGGGTAAGAGATAGAAGCTTTGATCGTAGGAATGGCGATTACAGAGAAGCGGTAATTGTTATTACAAAAGATCGGTACAGTTTCTGGGGCCTTTTTTGGTGTGATGGCACATCAACCTTTTAGGATTATTTAATACCAAAGCTACTCTTCTTTTAGAAGAGTAGCGGAACTATTTCATATTTACCAAGAGTTTTAGTCTGAAAGTGAGAGTAATAGCCCAACCTGAGCTCGAACTCTCTTTCTACGATGTCACAGTCCAACACGTTAGCCTCTAGGCCCATTAAAAATAAATCCACGTAAGAGAATATTCTCTTTTATATTGTTTCATGAAGTTAATATTCTGTGAAGGAAGTCATATGGTTTTGTACCTAAGAAAGAAAGAAAGAAAGGAAATCAATGTTTAAAAAGAAAGAAAAATCTTGAAGAAAGTAAGAAAGAAAGAAAGAAAGAACTTTAAGATAAAAAGAAGAATGGAAAACCAAAGCCGTATCATAGAAAGAAAGAAAGAAAGAAAGAAAGAAAGAAAGAAAGAAAGAAAGAAAGAAGAGAAAGACAGAAAGAAAACCAACATTAAAGAAAAAAATAAAGAAAAAAAACTTGAAGAAAGAAAGATAAAAAAAGAAAAGAAAATCAAAGCCGTATCGAAGAAAGAAAGAAAGAAAGAAAGAAAGAAAGAAAGAAAGAAAGAAAACCAACGTTAAAGAAAAAAATGGAAAAAAACTTGAAGAAAGAAAGAAGTTTAAGATGAAGAAAAAGGAAACCGAAAGCCATATCAAAGAAAGAAAGAAAGAAAGAAAGAAAGAAAGAAAGATGAACAAAAGAGAAAAGAAAACCAAAGCCGAGTCAAAGAAAGAAAGAAAGAAAGAAAGATGAAGAAAAAAGAAAGGAAAACCAAAGCCGTATCAAAGAAAGAAAGAAAGAAAGAAAGAAAGCCAACGTTAAAGAAAAAAATTTAAAAAAGAACTTGAAGAAAGAAAGAAAGAAAGAAAGAAAGACGTTTAAGATGAAGAAAAAGAAAGGAAACCAAAGCCATATCAAAGAAAGAAACAAACAAACAATGAAAGAAAGAAAGGTTTGAGTTTTGATTGGGTTTTATAGCATATCAACTATTGTTGCTTATTAAGTGCGAATTCCTTTTTTTATATGTATTAAATGAATTGTAAACTCATTTTATGTATACTTTTTTCAACGCGCCTGGGCTCATCATTAAGCACACAATTAAATGATTTCGAGTATTTCTAACACAAATATGTCCATTAACTATTAATCATTCGTTTCCAAACAGTTAAATGCTACCAAGTATTGTTATGTATCAATAACAATTCAATTAAACATGAGTCATTTGTTTACACACAGTTAAATATTTCCAGCAGGCCTATTTCTAACAATTCAGCATAAGTTATTTGCTTATACTCAGTTTAAATGTCAAATTTGACCCATAGATAGGAGCCTATCAGGTTCTACCACTCTGGGTCAGCCTGGACCTGGAAGCAATGGCTAGGAAGAGGTACTTCGTTCTCCTCAGAGCTCCGTCGACTGAACCTTTGCTGTTCCATAGCCACAATTAACGCCATGTGCGAAAAAGACATATAATGTTCATAACGATGGAACATATAAAGAACATAGGAATCTCGAAATTCGAAAACACTTAACGGCTTGTTCAGGTACGAAAACTTTTTATAAACTTAAAGGTTTCGACATAAGGAGGAGAGACACAATCTTCTATGCTGTCTTATTCATTTGCACCTCCATCTCCAGCGCCCCCCCATAGGGCGCAAGTTCGCTTCGCGTCTGCGAGCTCCAAAAGTCGATCCTCCTCGTCTAGTGTCTAGTTTTCAACTCCCTAACTTTCTTTCAATTCTCCACAAACCTCTGCCCACTTCTGGTGCGTGACGTCACTCGCACTCTATCACCCGTTTCGTCTCGAACTATTGTGACATCTCTGAGTGACACCTCCGTCCGTCCATGCACCTAACTAACCCATGTTTGGAGCCGAAAGGTTCTCAGCCTAACTAAACTCAAAGGCATGAACCGAAATCCCTCGGCCATTACGTTACATTGCTATCAGATTGTTTCGGGGGGTGTCATCGTGGTGTAATGTTTAAAGCGACGGACAGTGGAATCGTAGTAAGCGAGGGCGTACTCCAGTCTCGCTATTATGTTCACTTTCGCGAAAATACCCTCGGAAAAGGTATGAATCCCCTTATCCTCCAAGCTATGAGTTAAATAGTACCACTACTGTTCTTCTAGGAGAATGGCTTTGATATTAAATAACCTACAAAGGTTGACATGCCATTAAACTAAGAAACCAAACCAAACCAAAGTATCAAATTGTTTCAGGTCATATACAGGACTCTTATTGGTGCGGTCTTAGCCCTCCGGGAAGATGCAGTTATAATATTCTACAGCTGATTGGATTCAATTTATCATCAGTCATTTCAGTCATTAAATAGGTCTATGTGACCCATAAATAGGACCTTAACGTGTATTGCTCTGTTTGCTTTTAACGGGACATATGTAGGCAACACATCAAGTATTCTGCTAAGTGCACAATATCTGGAGACAAGTCTACACTATCCAGGGAATCTTGTTGGAAAGTGATTAATAACTGCGAACTAATAAAATCGTCGTCTGTAGACCCTTTATGCTTTTTTCACCCCACTAAAATTTTATTTACTCCTAGGAATCAGTATGGGACACTTTGTGAATCCCAGATCTAGATCATCCGTTTGGCTTGCGATGAACGTCCGGTTCAGTGGTAGAGGAACAACTAAGAAGAATAGATATTTTCGCTAGAAGAGAAGGCTGTTAATTGGTAAAATCTATTTGAGATGTTCTACGTCAGTTGCTCAGCACAAGGCTGCATGAATAGGACACCCAATGAGAAACGGACTTACTCGTACAGGTTTGCTTGTCTAACTTGTTAACCATAACACTACATGAGATACCCTGCTCAATGAATGTTATGAAAAGTAATTTTGCAACTTTGCGATTCTCTTAAAAAAGTTGTGTATAATACTGAACTCTAACTTTTAAGTTCAACAAACTATGACCATCACCTAAATCCTATCCTTCACGCGAAAAAGAAAGAACACTAAAAATAAATCTACTTTGTTATGAAATCTCCCTGTGCTTAAAAAATGCACATTTTCCCAGGTTATTTTTATTATTAAGGGTTTTCGGATTATTGTCTTCATCTTCATTGTTATTTCCACGACGTTTCGGTCGATATGTCCTCCGGCCTTCTTCAGGTGTTTGTCGAACTCGGGAACCTTCACGGAACTTCGAACTACGTCCTTTAATTGAATCCACGGGGGTGGCCTGTTCTTATCCCGTTAGCCATAACCGGGTAAAAGTGTTAAGTATTCCTATATTGTTACTCACCAGCACTCAGGATCGAACCTGCAACCTCCAGATGACTGTCTCCTTAGAAGCTTAGGGAACCAACGCCTATGGACACATGGCGAAGTTCCGTGAAGGTTTCTGAGATTGACAAACATCTGAAGAAGGCCGGAGGACATATCGGCCGAAACGTTGTGGAAATAACAATACAGATGAACACAATTGTCCAAAACCCTTAATGATGAAAATCATCAAGCTTCGTCTCAGAAATTTGGACAACTAACTTTCCAGGTTAGTCGAACATTTCAGATACCTCAGTAACAGTATCTCATCTACTGAAAGCGACGTTCATATATGTATAAGTTAAACATGGAATGTTATTAACAGTTTATCGACCCAATGAAAATCTGATCTCTCCGATTAATAAAACGTGAAGTCTTCCATGTTGTAGCCGTGTTGATACTATTGTATAGTTGCACCAATTAGACTTTAAGGAAAAGCTCAAAGAAAAAAAAAGATCCTGTATGCTGTTTTGTAGGAATCTAGGACACAACCCGCTACAAAACAGCTGTTGTCTGGCTACTTACCCCCCATCTCACAAAGCATCCAACTAAGACCAGAAAGACAGGAAAAATATAGGTGGAGAAGCAAAGACATACTTATCAGGGACTTCTACACATGGACACACTAGTGTTTGCCGACTAGTGAAAAATTACATTCATTAGCTCTGTGTAGACACTGGATGTCGTCTAAAGGATCTACTAAGAGCTATGGTTGATTGAGACGGATGGGACAAGGGAATCCGGGCAGGTAATACGCCTTGATGATTATGATTATGGTTTGGATCTTTTGATTTTAGTTAAGTACAAAAAAAAAAAGCTTTCCATATTGTACGGTGGGTGTAATGGTTAAAGCGCTGGATTGCGAAATCGTAGTAAGCGAGTTCGAATTCCAGTCGCGCTATTACGTTCATTTTCGGACAAATGTCCTTAGGAAAGGTAAGAGCCTCCATATCCTCCCAGCTATGGGTTAAATAGTACCACTACTGTTCTTCTAAAAGGAAGGTTGATGTACCAGTAAAAAACAAGCCAAACTATATTGTATATAGAGATTTTGATGCCATAATTTGTTGCACATTTCTACGTATTCTCAAAGTGACGCTAATTCCGACACCATTTTTGAGAAAACTTTTGACTGGGTATGGCAAAAAGGATCTCTCAAGTTCTCCAACTTTTCATATAACAGTGAATGTTTCTGAATTCCTCTGTGGGTTCAGTCGATCATCTAATCCTTTCTTACAGGTGGAAATATGAAGGTTATAGTTAATGGCCACTCCTCTTGGGTGAATCAGATTAATGCAAAAATTACCCAAGGCTCTGTCCTTGGTCTTGCTCTTTTTCTTATTTTCATCAATAACCTGCCTGACCAGAGGTTCTGGTCAGTTGTCAACGTCTTAGTTGAATGTTTTATCGTATAACCACAAGAAATTTGAAACATCTCTCTGGCCTCTTAGCTAGCATTATTTTGATTGTGCAAGGTCAAGCGTTCAGAGAAAATAAACATGTTACCGTATTATGACTACCAAGAAAACTATATACTTAATGCCAAACTTAAGTAGCTTCTGGTACAAGGTCAAGTATTTGGAGCAGCCAGAAAGATAAAAACTAAGCACTGCATAGAAAATAAGATCCTTTATTTCAGAATCATCGCAGCGTCTGTTACAAGGTCAATAAACAAAGCAGAACAGTCTGATCAACACATAGAATATTAAATTTGTCAAATACGAGCGGTGAGATTCCGTTTGCGTCGTTGCTGACGCGCTGGAGTGTAAAACCTAAGTAAGCGAGTTCGAACTCTAGTTGCGTTATAAGGTTTACTTTCGGACTATAACCCTTGGGAAAGGCATGAAACCCCTTATATATATATATATATATATATATATATATATATATATATATTAAGCGGATGTATGTAAACAATAGTAATTGTGATTCATAGTCGTTTAAAATTTTACCTCGTGACTGAGGGGTAGAAGCTTGAATTGGCGTTTGAGTCAACCGGGTTTCGATCCCAGCTAGTATGTCTAGCCCAGCTGATGAGTTCTGATAGAACGAACAGATCTGTCTGTGTATGACTATATATATATATATATATGTGTGTGTGTGTGTGTGTGTGTGTGTGTGTGTGTATGTATGTATGTATATCTAAATATATGTATATATGTAGAGAGAGATAGGGAAGAGTAGGAACGACAGAAAATAAATTGAATATATATATATATATATATATATATATATATATATATATATATATACTCATACGGACAGACAGAGACATATATTGACAGATAGATATAAATAAACAGACACAGATATGAACACACACACACACACACACACACACACACACACACACACACACACACACATATATATATATATATATATTTGTGTGTTTATTTGTAGGTGTGTGTGCGTGTGCATATTAAGAGAGAGATAGAAAGAGAGAGATTAATGAAAGATAAAGTGATATGGAACATCAATGTATCGATTTTCAAATGAAGGTTTGGTTGGTTGGTTGGTTGGTTGGTTGGTTGGATTTTCATAGCATATCAACCTTTGAATGATATGAATGATTTAAAGTAGAGAGACAGAGACAAATACAGAGAAAAAGAGAGAAAGAGAGAGATTACTGGAAGTAGATAGATAGATAGATAGATAGATAGATAGATAGATAGATAGATAGATAGATAGATATAAACAGGCTAGCAGATAGATAGATAGATAGATAGATAGATAGATAGATAGATAAATAGATAGATAGGGGAAATCACCATATCATTTGTTTGCACAAAGTTATGGCACCCTAAATATTGATCCGGAAATAATGGGAATATATAAAACATGGAAGAAGCCCGCTAGGAGGGCAGTTATGCTCCCTGCCAAGACAGACAGAAAACCGACATCGTGAAAATTACACAGTTTATCGTAAATAGCCAGGTACAGACTGACATTTGCCACCCAGTTGTTTGCAGGGTGGGGGACTAACTTGGCTGGCTGTGCCCTCGAGACAAGAAGAGGAGGGGAAGCAAGCTAACCATGACGAGATAGGCTTAAGCCCGAAGAAAAAATGGTAGTTCAGGGATTTATGAGTAAAGACTAAGTTTCCCCTCTGGTTAGAGGGGTAATCAAAAGTTGTATTCAATATTTCCCGATATCAAATGTATTTCGTATTTCCTGTATTAAATTGGAAATAGGCAAAGTGAATATGTAATTATGAAGTCGAAACTCACATCCTGTTGTGTCTAGCAGGTAAGTGTTGTGCGTGGGCGGCAAAGAAAGAAAGAAAGAAAGAAAGAAAGAAAGAAAGAACATGGAGTAGAAACAGAGGAAAAGCAAAGAAAAAGAAAAAGAGGGAAAATATATAGTAAGTGAAAGAAAAAAAGCTAATTTATTCTTTCTTTCTTTCTTAAAAAGAAAGAAAAATGACGAAAACGTGAAGAAAGAAAGAAAGAAAGAAAGAAAGAAAGAAAATAAAAGACGTTGGAAGAATGGAAAGTACACCAAATATGTTAATAAATGAAAAAAAAATGGTTCGTTGGATGGCTGGTTGGTTGGTTGGTTGTGTTTTATGGCATATCAATCTTTGAAGGTTATTCAACGCCAAATCCATTTTTATGAAAATACTTCTATATCGAATAATTCTGTTTAGCATAAGTACAGTGTTTAAATGTAAGTACAGTTTAATTATTAAAAACATTTCTATTTCAAGCTATTCAGTTAAGTCAAGCAGTTCTAATTCAGCTAATTCAGTTTAGTATAAATACAGATTTTGTTTACACACAGTTAAATGTCAAAACAGTTATTAAACAAATCAATTTAGAGTAAGTACAGTTTCAATGTCAAAAAACAGTTCCATTTCAAATAATTCAGTTTAGCATGAGCATGCAGTTTAAATGTAAGTACAGTTTAATTGTCAAAAACATTTCTATTTCAAGCTATTCAGTTTAGTCAAACAATTCAGTTTAGCATAAGTAGGCTGTTAGTTCCATTTAACCCATAGATAGGGCCCTATCAGGTGCTACAACGCCGGACCAGAGTGGACCTGGAAGAGATGGCAATAAAGGGGTACTCCGTATTCCCCAAAGCTCCAGCATCACCGGAACCTCACCGTCAGATTGTTTAGTGACTCGTGGGGGGGTACCTCCCTGCAGAGGTGCAGTCAGTGCATTCTACAGCTCCAGCAGACTGGGAAAAAAGAAAATGGATAAAAACGAAAGAAAAGGGAAGAAAGAAAAGGTAAAAGAATGATTAAAAGGGGAAAAATGCAAGAAGAAGAAGAAGAAGAAGAAGAAGAAGAAGAAGAAGAAGAAGAAGAAGAAGAAGGGGAGTAATGTCAAAAACGCTAAGAAATTAATAAAAAAATAAAGAAATAATCTTGACAACCTGTCGATAAAAATATATAACGAAGAAATGAAAAATGCCAGAATTTTAAAATTGTATTACTCCGCCCTTTTTAATAATAGAAGTCTTTATACTTTTCTTATCAATTCATTTTCATATTGTTAACATAGAAATTATTCCATATAACATAGAAGAGATTTATCAATTATATTTTTATTCCGGCAGAAATTCCTGGCAATTCTTGGGACAAAAGACCAATGAGATAACATCAACTACAATACAATAATGATATACACAGAAATTTGATTATTTCTTATAAATCCATAATCACTTTTATAAGATGCCATAAAAGTCACTAACCATTCAAAAAAGAAATATTCAAATTTATAATAGATTTTTATTTCGGGATATGAAATTCCACAATTAGATGATAAAATGTGGGCTTAATTGTCTAAAGGCATATTAATTACTAATGGCTTATTTAATGACGAGATTTTCTTTGGATTGGTTTGGTTTGGTTTTATGGCATATCAACCATTGTAGGTTATTTAATGCAAAATCCACTTTATTCAAATATATTAGATGTATATGGTTGGTTTATTTGTTTAAGATGTAAATGATTTCTAAACATAAGTCAAATAATAAATAATTCCAAGTATTGCTAAGTATCTCTAACCATTCAATTAAGCATCAGCCATTTGCTTACACACAGTAAATTCATAGATCAAACCGTTCTATTTCTAACAATTCAATTTAGCCTAAGTCAACAAAGTTAAATGGTCCCAAGTATATCTATGTATCACTAACAATTCAATAAAAATCAGTCATTTGTATACACAAAATCAAAGGATAAAACTTCTATTTTTAACAATTTAATTTAGCATAAATCAAAGTTAAATGGTTGCAAGTATGGCTATGTATCACTAACAATTCAATTAAGTATCAGCTATTTGTTTACACAGAGCTAAATGATCAAGCAGCATTTAATTTAGTATTAGTCATTAGCATACACTCAGATTAAATGTCGAACAGTTCTATTTGACCAATAGATAGGATCCTTGCGATACTATGTGGGTGGTCCGCTAAGCAGACGATCCCTTTGTCTGTTTTGACACGAAACCAAACAAAGGGCTTGGAATTGAGATCTCCGACGAGACCGGAAGTGGGGAGAGAAAAGGCAGGTCTGAGAGAAGCAAGAACGTCAGTTGGTAAAAGGAACTCAGAGAAGGCAGTTGACGAAGGAAGACGCAGAGGGGCAGTCGACAATGGACAGCAGAAGAGACCAGTCGGGTGAGATAGAGTCCAGGGGCAGTGAGGAAGACAGACAAGATGAGTTCGCAATCCTGAGTCGACAACGGTCAGCAGTGAGGAAGACGGTCAGATATGAGTTGGCATTTCTAGTAGCTTGTAGAAGTTTCGCGAAAACTACACGTCAGCGATTGTCTACAGATGCACAGGGAATACAGCGTCACAAAACTACCCTTCTTGCACTTTGAGTTGACTCAAGCTCATATTGTTCGTTTGTTCTTTGTTCTTTTTCTCCCGTTCCCTCGGTTGTATTTTTGTGGCCATAAAGAAATGTGAAATGCCCCAGCGGAAACCACTAGATGATTCACTGGCCAAGACAGAATTGTTTCAAAGAAGTTGGTAAGTACTGGGGGCCGCGAGGGGTATTGTCAGACCCTATCAGGTGCTACCACTCCGGCCCAGAGTGGTCTTTGGAGCAATGGGAATAAAATGTTAAGCCGCATTCCTCAAACCTCTTGCATTACAGGAGCCTTACCATCAGATTGCGTAGTGTCATATTCAGGACACCCGTTGTGGTGGGATTTCGTTTGGTTTGTTTTTTTTTTTTTTTTCATGGGATATCAATCGTCTAGGGTAATTTAATAGCAAAGCCATACTTATAAAAGATCAGTAGCTGGAGGAATATGAAGGCACATACTTTTTCCAAGGGAATTAGACCGAAATTGAATATAACCATATCACCACGAGCGCTTCCATAAATGTAAGTATATAACACATTTAGTCGTACAGGCATCACACACAGACTCACATGAGGGAGGGTTGAGCGTTTAACAATGGCCCGGGAAAACGAGTTTCAAACCCAGGTCAAGTCATACCGAAGAATCAAAATATGGTACTTGATACGTCCTTGCTTGACATTCAGCATTATAAGGTACGTATCAAAGGTAAAGTGGAGCAATCTAGGGAAAGGAGTTGCGCCTTCCCTTACACCTCAGCTATTAAAATTTAACTGTAACCAAAAACAATACTTAGACTAAACTGAATTGTTTGAAATTTAATTCGGCGTTAAATGACCCGAAAAAAGTTGATACACAGTTAAAGAAAACAACCGAAAACCAACCAACCAACCAACCGACACACAAACACACACACACACGCACTGAGGTATAGCACCAGAAATCATTTATACAATTATCCTATTTACCAACCCCTCCGCTCGGGCAGGATATGACACAAGGTCAATTTTTAAGCGGAGTTTAACAGGTTTTTAATTCAGAGTTTTCCTTCTCCTAGACTAGTTGCCTGACCAAGGCTGAAGAACATAGTCTGTCCTACTATTTACCCATAGTTGGAGGGAGAATAATTGGATTCATACCTTTCCCAAGGGTATTAGTGCTATGTGAAATGCAATCAGTCTCGTCCAGGATTTGAACTCGTGTCGCCGTGTCCAATTCCTACGACGATAACCATTACACCACGGGCACCTCCACTTATACAATTATGACGCACTGAATCACACACAAGAGTATCGCACATAGATTCACATACATAAAATTCACACACACACACACACACACACACACAAAGAGGTATACACAAACGTCTTCGTACTTTAACACAGTTAATCTGGCCTTTCTTTTCCTTAATGAACATTAGAATGCTTATTCCTCTCATTAGAAAATCGATTCGTGATAATTTGCGTGTTTGGTTATAAATATTTCAAGAAATCATTATTAGCTATTTTCCTGGTACTTCCAGGTGAAAGTAGCTCAAATATCCCTATTCGCACGTATTCTTTCTATTCATAAACCTTATGCTCTGGTGAAGAACAGAACAATTGCCTTGGAGGTCAGGATACATGAGGTTCCGTTCCAAAACCCCATAAAGTTGATGTTAGTAGCTTAAAAACCAGCTAACGACACAGTCCATTAGAAACGGCTTCATCTCCACAATCTCCATAGCATAAATAAATCAGGTATTAGTTGGAGCACCGGTCTAGTTTGAGGCACGTGTAGGGAAACGGTTATCGTTGTGCTAAAAAGAATCGGTGACTCTTGTTCAAATCCTGGACCGTTTGCGTTTCCCTTCACTCTAATGCCCTTGGGAAAAGTGTGAATTCGTCTCTCCTCTCCTCTCCTCTCCCAGTTTTAGGTATTTGCAGGGCAACCCAGAGTAACATACCATGAAAATAGAAAACGTTCGGCAAAATAAATGAAAAGGAAATCGGTGGAAACAGGAATTAATGTTTGCGATAGAACAGTTGAAATATCGAATAATTGAAATGGAATTTACTTAATGAAAATCCAAAACAAAAACCAGCACTAACACACAAACGAAAAAAAAAAAATGAGATGACAGTCAGCTAAAGATAAACGATGATAGGGTGTTGACAATTGGATGAAAGTGATATTCTGTGAGGTATCAACAATCACCGAGGGTGAAGATGCTGAAACTCTTATCTAGTGCCGATCAAATGAGACCAGTAAAGATGAGTGCAAGAGGAAATGAAGTAAATTTCCTAAGTTATAGATGATATAGGGGTTGCATGATATTAAAAGGACCAGGAGAGATCGCAATTATTACTTCAACAACCAATACGCGTCTATCATATTTATCCAACCCCTCCGCTCGGGCAGGATATGACACAAGGTCAATTTTTAAGCGGAGTTTAACAGGTTTGAATTCAGAGTTTTCCTTCTCCTAGACTAGTTACCTCACCAATGCTGAAGAACCTAGTCTGCCCTACTATTTACCCATAGCTGGAGGTTGAAATTTGCCATCATTTTCTCCATCGATGGAAATTTGGTATGGTGAAGATACAGTCATCTTTTAGGATTATAATGCATCTTGTACCAGACTAATGGTGAAATCTTTTGTGTATGAAAGGCTTATTAAATCAATAAGATTGCTAGCGAATTGTCCGCATCTAAATCCAATTTTAACATTTATGGTGGTAATGTTTGGATAATGATCCCTGAAAAGGCTCCATCCACCAAAGAGGACCAATTAGCTGCCATAAGAGAAGAATTAACAGTACTTTTATGAAGAATAATGCTTTAATTAGTTAACTCTATGTCCGTAAGTGTTGAGGTTGTTATGAATATTTGAGTTGTGGTTAACGTGTTGCACTGCAACATCGGAGTTAGCAAGCTCGAACTCCAGTCGCGCCACTGCGTTCACTTTTGGATATATTACCTTGGGAATGGTATGAACTCCTGAATCTCACCAGCTATTGGTTAGATAGTACAATTAATGTCCTTCTTCAAGGAGCATTGGTCTAGTGAGAAGAGTATTCGCCAATATTCCGGGAAATATAGGTTCAATCCCAGGTCGCATCATACCAAAAACTTTAAAAATGATACTTGATACCTCCTTGCCTAACACTCAACGATATAAGGTACGTATCAAAGGTAAAGTGGAGCAATCCAGGAAAAGGAGTAGCGGTCTCCCCTACATTTCAGTGTAGTAGCTATTGAAAAGGGAGCCTTCTGGGCACCCTCGACTACGGTGGCCAACTTTACTTACTTACAAGGAGAGCTATAACATCAAATAACCAACAAAGAATGACTATAGCATTAAGTAACCAACAACACATAGCTATATGATTAGATAACCAACGAAGGATGACTATAACATCAAATAACCAATAAAAGATGGCTGTATCATTAAATAACTAATGGTGAATGACTACAGTATAGAATAACCAACAGAGGATGAATAGTGCATTAAATAACCAACGAAGGATGACTATAGCATCAAATAACCAACGACAGATGAGGACAGCTTTAAATAACCAACAAAAATGGCTATATCCTTAAATAATCCACGGGGGTTTGTTGTATAACATATTTACCAACCCAACCCTCTGCTCGGGTAGGATATGACTCCAGCTCAATTTTTAAGCGGAGTTTAACAGGTTTGAATTCAGAGTATTCCTTCTCCTAGACTAGTTGCCTCACCAAGGCTGAAGAAATCAGTCTGCCCTACTATTTAACCATAGCTGGAGGGAAAATAATTGGATTCATACCTTTCCCAAGGATATTAGTGCGTTAGTGAGTCAGGAACTGTTGAGATTTACACCAGCTTAAGATATATCTTTAAAGAGCTCTACTTCTTCGTTCTTCTTTCACGGTAGACTGGTAAAGGGCTGACGCTCAAATCGTAGTCGTCTGCCCACCCCTGGTCTAATGGCTAAGACGTCGTGACGACTAGTGTCAATCTGCCTTTCTCTCTAATTGCGGACTTCCCGCCGACTTCCCGGGGTTTAAAAACGTGTGCTGTTTTAAATTTTTCGGACGCCAACGCATTACTCCTACGCAAATCGCGTGACATTTCTACTGTCTCTTATTTACTTTAAGACACATGTGCACATCCTGTTTTAAAATGCCCAACTAACGTGACCTGTCAAAGGTCAATTTGTAACAGGTTGATATGACATTGAACAGAAAGACAAAATTTGGTAGGAGCATATAAGTATTAATTCTAATTTTTTGCGGGGGGTCCTCGTGGTGTAATGGTTAAAGCGATGGACTGCGGAATCGTAGTACGGGAGTTCGTACTCCATTCGCGCTATTACGTTCACTTTCGGGCAAATACTCTTGGGAAAGGTATGAACCCCCTTATCCTCCCAACTATGGGTAAAATAGTACCACTACTGTTCTTTTAGAAGAATGGCTTTGGCATTAAATAACCTACAAAGAGTTGTTATGCCATTAAACAAAGAAACCCAAACCCTCTAAGCTTTTGCCAGTGAATTTTATAATTTTTTGTTCAATATTTAGTTGTTGCATGATATATATATATATATATATATATATATATATATATATATATATATATATATATATTGAATGGTAGAAAATTATACTAGTACGTAATATAGTTTAATCTGGTTAGCTTACGTCTCATTTAACGAAGTCAAAATGTTCAGGTATAGAAAAATTGTTTTGCGTTTTGTCTCTAATCCGTTTATTTACAGCTAAAAAAAAAAAAACCTCAAGATATAGGTTCAACAATTTCCCCCAAGCGAGGAACAGATAAAAGAGTAGACTTGGCTCTTTTACTTGGGTACGGCAACCAGTCTGGAAGAAGGAAAACTCTGAATTCAAACCAAGTTTATTCCGCTCAAAAATCGACCTTGCCCAGTCAGTTGGGGCTGTAGAATACACTGACTGTACCTCTGCAGAGGGGTAAGACCCCACCTAACGAGTGTCCTGGATATGACACTCAACAATCTGATGGTGAGGTTCCAGCAGTGCTAGAGCTTTGGGGAATGCGGAGTACCCCTTCATTGCCATCGCTCCCAGGTCTGCTCTGGCCCGGAGTGGTAGCACCTGATAGGGTCCTATCTATGGGTTAAATAGAACTAACAGCATACTTATGCTAAAAGAAATTGTTTGAGTAAGCTGAATAGCTTGAAATAGAAATGTTTTTCACAATTAAACCGTACTCACATTTAAGCTGGGTGCTTATGTTTATCTGAATTATTTGAAATAGAACTGTTTTTCGACATTAAAACTGTATTTACACTTAACTGAATTATTACATATAACTGCTTGAATAGTTTGAAATGGAAATGTTTTTGACAATTAAACTGTGTACTTATGCTAAACTGAATTGTTTTAAATAGAATAGATTATTTACATAAAAATGGATTTGGAGTTAAATAACCTCCAAAGGTTGATACGCCATAAAACCCAGCAATTCAAACTAAGCTAAAAATCGACCCTTTATTTTTGCTCAGGCTCGTACAATTTTTCTGCATGGGAACGGTTTTAATGTTGGTATATCATCCAATGTAAACTTTTGAAAAACATGCCAAGTATTGGATTAGCTCCTTTGTATTATGGCATATCAACCGTCGTGGATTATTACAATTATAATGATATAACCATTCTACGTTGGTTATTTAATGATATAATTATCCTTTGTTGGTTATTCAATGATAGAGCCATCTTTCATTGGTTATTTAATGATATAGCCATCCTTCATTGGTTATTCAATGATATAGCCATCCTTCGTTGCTTATTTATTGATATAGCCATCCTTCGTTGCTTATTCAATGATATAGCCATCCTTCGTTGTTTATTTAATGATATAGCCATCCTTCGTTAGTTATTCAATGAATAGCCATCCTTCGTTGATTATTTATTGATATAGCCATCCTTCGTTGGTTATTCAATGATATAGCCATCCTTTGTTGGTTATTTAATGATATAGTCATCCTTCGTTGGTATTATAATGCCAAAGCGATTCTTGTAGAAGAACAGCAGTGGTACTATTTAACCCATAGCTGAAAGGATAAGGGGGTTCATGCCTTTCCCAAGGATATTTGTCACAAAGGGGACATAATAGCGTGGGTGGAGTTAGAACTCATTTACTTCATGGCCTCCGTCCAACACTCTATGTTGATACAAGATTCTTGTTTAGTTTGCTTTTTAGGCATATCAAACATTGCTGTTTCTTTAATCCAGAATCCGGTTTATTCATGTATATTAGATTTGTATAATTTGTAAACAAACGTCCACAAAGTTAAATCATTCAAGTATTGCGATGTATCACTAACAATTCAATTAAACATCCGTTTAACTTAGTTTAATGATCAAATAGTTCAATTTCAAACAATTCAGTTGAGCATAAGAAAACAGTTTTTTGTTTAAGCACATTTAGATATCCAAACAGTTCTATTTCAAACAATTCATTTTAGCATGAGTACGGTATTTATCATACGCCCTATCAGCGTACAAATCTGGCACAAGGCCGTTTTAAGGTGGTTTTGGTTGCTCGGCCGAGGCCTACACGCGTCCGGCATGGCCAAAAATACCTTCGGTATGAGTACACTATTTAGATGTCAAACAGTTCTATTCGATCCATTGGTAGTAACCTTTTAGGTGTCACCACTCCAAGCCAGAGTGGACCTGGGAGTGATGATTATGAAGGTTTACTCTGCATTCCCCAAAGCTCCAAGAATGGATCTTCACCATCAGATTGTTTTGTGTCATAACCAGGAAGCTCGTTGTGTGAGTTTTTACCCCTCAGTAGAGGTGCAGTCGATGACTCCTGAGGTGCTGCTCCAGATGACTTCGAACTTGGAATAATAGCAAGAAAAGAGTGACGTGAAACTTGCAAGAGCACTGGAAATCGATCCTCACCACCAGACACATTATAGTCTTGTAGCGAGAACCTGTATCTATATACGACGTGTGTACGTGTACAAAAGTGTCCCTTTTCGTGCATGTGCGCGTCTGAGTGCGTGCGCATCCATTTACCCTATTCCTACCTCACGAGCATGGTGTGACAAAAGGTCAGTGTTTTTAGTGAAATAAGGTTAATTTAAATTCAGAATTTTCCTTTACTCAGTGTAGTTTCCCTACAAAAGTGAAAGAGCACAGTCTGCCCTGTTACTTTTCCTTAGCTTGGGTGGAAGTATACCTTTTGCCAGAAGTTTTAGCGTTTGGTGAAGCGCAAAGAGCTTCTTCAAGGATTTGAACTCGAATCACCCAGTTCACTTCCGAGGACGACACCCATTACACCACAAACATGTTTCAGAGTGTATCTCCATAAAGTGTGTAGTAAATTTGTTTTTCCTTGTCATTAACATTCTACTTTTTATTTTTGCCCAAGGCAATTTCTTCATCATCAATTTGCTGATTTTTGTCTTTGCAGTTTATTCGTAGGAATCAACAGCCTTTTGTTTTGTTTTGTTTGTTTTTTTACTAACGGATTGTATCTCATTTAACTTGGATATCCAATTGTTCCACTTGCTCTTCGATTGATTCTAAAAAAAATCTACGTCATATTCCCGCCGGTTCTTTGGGATTTTGTGATCTTCACATGAATCTTGTCGTATGACATTTAGTAAATTTATGTAATTGCATCTAACTTAGATGTTTGTTTGGGTTTTATGGCATATCAAACTTTGTAGGTTATTTAATGCCAAATCTATTTTCATACATATAAACAGTTCTATTTTTAACAATTCAGTTTAGCATAAATACACATGTCAATTGTCAAAAACATTGCGATTTCAAGCAATTCATTTTAGTCAAACAGTTCGAATTTAAACAATTCAGTTTAATTTAAGTAAAGTTTTTGTTTACGCACAGTTAGATATCAAAACAGTTCTATTTCAAACAATCCGTTTTAGCAGTTCCATTTTAAGCAATTCATTTAAGCATAAGTTCACAGCTTAAATGTCAAAACAGTTCTGTTTCAAGCAATTCAATTTAGCATAAGTACACAGTTTAGTTCTGTTTGACCCATACATAATGCCCTCTCAGGTGCTACCACTCCGTGCCAAAGTGGGCCCGGAAGCAATTGCAATAAAAGTGTAACCTGCATTCCCCAAAGCTCCAGCATAACTGAAACCTCATCAACATATTGTTTAGTGTCATATTCAGAACACTCGTTACAGGAGGTCTTACCTTTCAGCAGAAAAGCAATCGGTGTATTCTATAGCCCCAGCTGACTGGACGAACGGTAACTAGAGGGAAGAACATTTTTTTAAATTCATTTTTTAAAACTCAAGTTGAAATTTATTGCCACTTTCAATATATTTCCAGTATGTTTATAAAACATTACAAGCCTTTAAATATTTGTTAATAAACCAGTCTAAAGTAATGAAAATGGATATCATTCGGTTTTATTTATCACCAACTCAACTACATAAAAACACAATCTGCCGTAAGTCAGTTGATGACTTTCCTTCTCGACAGGATATACGTGGTGCCTTCAATGAGTTTGTAGACTTTTTTGTACAGGCATTTAAAATTGTCGTAGACTATGAGATGACTGATCAATTTTTATGATTTCAGGTTCAAATCAACAGCTACAGCAGCAATTGGAATACACCCTACTAAAGCTTGATTGTCACAGCTGGTGATTTTCAAAAATCCAATCTGGACGTAAGGAAGAACGATATGCAATAAAATTGTGTTTTAAACTTGGAAAAAATTCCACAGAAACGTATGAAATACTTCAGGCTGCTTTTGGAGCATCTTGCATGAATTTAGCATCAGTTTTTGAGTGGCATAAGAGATTCAAGGAAGGCAGGGAGTCTTTGAGAGATGATGAGACGTGTGGGAGGAGTAAGGAAGTCAATACACCAGAGTTGATAGGCCAAAGGGTTAGGGTCAGGGTTATTATGTTGAGGTTTTAAGGGAGTTCAGGAAGAGATTCCTAGAGAAGAGGCCAGCACCCCTCAAATCGGGTCAGTGGCATTTCCAGCAGGACAATGCACCAGTCCACAACTCTATCCTTGTCACAGACTATTTGAGCAAGATGGGCATCAAGACTGTTCCTCAGCCTCCCTATAGTCCAGACCTTGCTCCTTGTGACTTTTGCTTATTCCCTAAGCTCAGAGGCTGTCGTTATGAGACAATTGAGGATATGAAAGAGGCTGTGATGAAGGTCATTGACACACTCACACAAGAGGACTTCTATGGGGCCTTCCATAAGTTGTTGGAAGGGTACAACAAGTGCATTGTAGCCGAAGGAGATTACTTCGAAGGGGACTAGAGTTTCACGTGTGTACTATCAATAAAAATGCCCATACAAAAAAAGTCTGGAAACTTATTTAATGATCCTCGTAGATTATTCTGATTGATTTCCTAAAGAGAGATAGCCACTCAGTAGGGTGATCTGGGTATGGCCCAATAATGATGAGATTCTAGTTCTGAAGCTCTGGAAAGCGAGGATCACTCATTTAGTGCCATTACTGCCAGTTCCACTCTGATCTTGATTATTAGTACTTTGTTAGGTTCCCGTATGCGTATCAAATACATTTGCTTGAAAATTTTACGCATTTGATTGGAATTTTTGATACCATACGACTGTAAATTAATTGCATTACCTAAAGATATAATTGTTTCTAAGGATTATCATTATTGATTTGAGAAAATATTGCATAGCAAAGTTGGTGACCGTAGTCGAGAGCAAGTCGAGGGTTCTCTTTTCAATAGCTACAACAACGATGTGTAAGGGAGGGAACTTCTTCTTCAAATTTACCCATTATCTGTACTTTATAATGCTGAGTGTTAAGAATAGTGGTATCAAGTACTATTTTTTGAGTCTTTGGTATGACTTGAACTTGAATTGAACCCCGGTCTCCCGAGACGTTGGTGAACACTCTAACCACTATGCTAATGGGCTAGTTAAGATATAACTGTGTGCAAACAAATGATTATTATTTGGTTTGTTGGTTGGTTGGGTTTTATAGCATGTCAACTTTTGTAGATTGTTTAACACCAAATCCATTTTTTTTTACAAATAATCAGTTCTATTTCAAACAAATCAGTTTAGCATGAGTACCCAGTTTAGTTGTCAACATTTCCATTTCAAGCTGTTCAATTCATTCAAACAGTTCTAATTCAGCAAATTCAGTTTCGTATAAGTACAGATTTTGTTTACTCATAGTTTAATGTCAAAACATTTCTATATTAAACAATTCAGTTGAGTGTAAGTAGAGTTCAAAGTCAAAAACAGTTTCATTTCAAACAATTCAGTTTAGCATAAGAATGCAGTTTAAAAGTTAGTACAGATCAATTATCAAAAACATTTCTATTTCAAGCTATTCAGTTTAGTCAAACAGTTCTAATTCAAACAATTGGTCTTATCCCTCTGCAGAGAAGCAGTCGGTGTATTCTACAGCCCCAGCCGACTGGGCAAAATAATTATAAAATAGAAATAATTACTTGAAACTATATATATGAGTAGTTGGAATACTTGAAAATACACCACTATGAGGTAATTTTTTGCATTAGATAGGAATACTTGAAACCATATCAACGATTATTGGTTATTTTATGCCAAATCCTGTTTATACATATATATTAAATATATGATTTTAAAATAAATTTTGTAGATGACATTTTCAAACGATCTTGAGTTCATCTGTCGCTCACAGTTTAATAGTTTCAAATATTTCTATCAAGTTTGTTTAAATCTACTGGGTATTAGATTTTTGCTTGAATGACTTCAAGTATTGCTGTGTAACAGTAAAAATTACATATCAATCATTTGTTTGCACACATTTAAATAGATTTATAAAATGATTTGTATGTGAACAGTTTGTAAGTAATTTTATTTTTCAATAAGTTAGAACTAATTTATTTGCACACTAGTGTTGCTATTGGTTCTACACAGTTAAATGGTTATAGCTATCTAACACTAAATATATAGAGAAAAAGCTTGGCTCTATTGAACAAGACACGGAGACAACACCATACAAAAAAGCTTGGCGGCAATTACACTAGAATGCAGCGAGCTGTATTGAACAAGACATGGAGGCAACACCCTCCAAAAAAGCTTGGCGGCAATTACAGTAGAATGCAGCGAGCTGTATTCAATAAGACATGGCGACAACACCCTACAAAATAGCAGCTGTACGGCCACCTACCACCCATCACGAAAACTATCCAAATTAGACGAACCAGACATGCAGGACTCTGCTGGAGAAGTAAGGACGAAGTCATAAGCGATATAAAGTAAAGTAAAGTTGGTGACCGTAGTCGAGGGTTACCTGAAAGCTCCCTTTTCAATAACTACTACATCGAGGTGTAGGGGAGGGCACTACTCCATTCCCTGGATTGCACCACTTTACCCTTGAAACGATACCTTGTTTATATATAAGCAAAGGTTGGACGACCAGCTAGAACCTATATACAACACCTCTGTACTGATACAGGTTGTTGCCTAGAAGACCTGCCGGGAGTGATGGACGATAGAGACGGGTGGCGAGAGAGGGTCAGGGAGATCTGTGCCGGCAGCGCGACAGGATGATGATAATGAACACTAATAATTCTATTAATATAAATCATTTTTCGCTATCTATCAATAATAATTCAATTAAACAGCTGTCATTTGTTTACATACATTTAAATGTTCAAGCAGTTCTATTTCAAATAATTCAGTTTAGCATAAGTACACAGTTTAGTTTAGTTGTTAAACAGTTCAATTTGATCCATTTATAGGACCCCTATCAGGTGCTACCACTCTGGGTCAGAGTGGACCTGGGAGCGGCACTAATAAAGGAGTACTCCGCATATCCCGAAGCTCCTGAGCTGAATTCTCACCCTCAGATTCAATTAAGAGTCATATCAAATTATTTGTTGAGGGGTGTCTCACTCCTCGGCTGAGATGCAGTCAGTCTATTCTTAATATTTTTTAATGTAAATAGGAATACTTGATATCAAATAACCGAATGAAAAACTCTGAAGCAACAATTGCACCATGAATATATATATATGAACATACAACGAATACAATTCCTAACCTCTATGCATAAAATAACCCGAGACGAGTTAGCATGCCGTTAAAGCCAATCAGTAAAATAACAGTGCAAATTATTTGTATAAAGAATGTATATAATTTACTAAGCCTTTTGCTAAGATATGACAGAAGCCCGTATGAATGAGACACCCAGTGAGACTCGAATTCACTTGTGAAGGTTTGCTATTACTAGCTTGCTAACCATTACATCACCAAAGGCATCCTTGTATTTAAAATAGTTACTTGAAGCTGAGTGTTAAGCAAGAAGGTATCAAGTACCATTTTTTAAAAGTCTTTGGCATGACTCGACCTGGGATTGAACCCCTGTCTCCCGGACCATTAGCGAACACTCCACCCTCAAACAACTCAGCATTATAAGGCACGTACCAAAGGTAAAGTGGAGCAATCCAGGGAATTGAGTAGCGCCCTCCTCTATACTTCGGTGTAGTAGCTATTGAAAAGGGAGCTTTCGGGTCGCCCTCGACTACAGTCACCAACTTATTACTTACTTAAAGCTACAACAGCGTACTGAGTAGCGTGCAAGACGGGGACATCGTAGTTCATCATCATCATCATGTCGTGCTGGTAGCACGGATATCCCTGACCCTCTCTCGCCACATTTCCCTATCGTTCATCGCTTCAGGCAGGTCTTCGGGACAACATCCCGTATCCTCACATAGTTGTTGAATGTATGTTTGTGCTGGTCGTCCTGCTTTTGCACGGCCATGTGTGGGGGTCCATAAGAGTACATCACTTATGAGCTCGTCCTTGCTTCTCCAGCAGTGTCCTGAATGTCTGGTTCGTCTAACTTGAATAGTTTTTGTGATAGGAGACAGGTGGCCGTACAGTTGGTGTCTCGTGGGGTGTTGACGCCCGGACTTGTTCAAGATTGTTCTCAGCATTCTTGTGTAATTGCCGTCTAGCTTCTTCTCCAGCCGTTTTGTGAGAGTCCATGTGGTGCATCCATATAGCAGTATCGATGTGACCGCTGCCTGGAAGAAGCTGCGTTTCATTTTATCGGTTAGGTCTGATTTCCATATAATCGATAGTCTATCTATAGCTGTCCATGCTTTCGTTAACCTCAGTGAATTCGAATTACGTCCCAAATCGGATAAATAACCTTGGAAAAGTTAAGAATCGACTTATCCTCCAGCTATCTGTTGAATAGTACCCCCAACTGTTCTTCTACAAGGATGACTTCGGCATTAAATAACCCACATAGGTTGATAAGCCATTAAACAAAGAAACTAAAATCAAATTGAAGCTAAAATTGCTATTTAAAAATTACTATAAGTTTTTTTAAATCATTTAACTGCATGAAAATTAGTGATAATTCCATGCTAGCAGCACGACACAAGATATACATAAAGTTGGCAACCTTCGTCGAGGGAGACCCGAAGGCTCCCTTTTCAATAGCTACTACACCGGTGTATAGAAGAAAAGCGCTACTCCTTTCCCTGGATTTCCCCCACTTTACCCTTGATCCATACCTTATAATGCTGATTGTTAAGCTAGGAAGCGTCAAGTACCGTTTTTTGAGTCTTTTGTATGACTCGACCTACGATTGAACCATGGTCTCCCAGGCTATTGGCGAACACTCTAACAGTCTGGAGCGGGCAGCAAGCGGCATTGGCCTCCATGTCAATGTAGACAAAACGGCGTACATGTGCTTTAATCAAAGAGGCGACATCTTCACACTAAATGGTGCTTCTCTGAAACTAATCGACAAGTTCATCTACCTCGGTAGCAGCGTCTCATCTACGGAGTATGACATCAATACGCGACTAGCGAAAGCAGGGACAGCTAACGATAGGCAGTCAATCATACAGAAATCTGACATATCCGATGAAATAAAACGCAGTTTCTTCCAAGCAGCGTTGGTTGGTTGGTTGGTTGGTTTGATATCATATTAACCTTTCTAGGTTATTTAACACTAAATCCAGTCTTATACAAATAATCACTTCTATTTCAAACAATTCTGTTTAGCATAAGTACAGAGTTTGATTGTCAAAAATATTTCTATTTCAAGCTATTCAATTTAGTCAAACAGTTCTAATTCAAACAATTCAGCTTATTATAAGTATAGTTTTTGTCCACACACAGTTAAATGTCAATACAGTTCAATTTCAAAGAATTCAGTTTAGCGTAAGTACAGTTTCAATGCCCAAAACAGTTCTATTTCAGACAATTCAGTTCAGCTTAAGAGCGACGGCAATAAAGGGGTACTCCGAATACCCTAAAGCTCCAGCATTACTGTAGTCCCACCATCAGATTGTTTAGTGTCATATCCAGAACTCTCGTTGAGGGGGGGTTCTTACTCCTCTACAGAGACGCAGTCGGTGTATTCTACAGATTGGGCAAGCATGGGTCGTGTTTATACTACTGTATGGAGTCACCACTTGGACGCCGACAAAGCAAATAGAGAAAAAGCTCGATGGCTATTCCACAAGAATGCTACGAGCTATATTAAATAAATTCTGGATGGAACATCCAGCAAAAGAGCAGCTGTACGGCCACCTACCACCCATCTCGAAGACCATCCAAATAAGACAAACCAGACATGGACGAACTCATGAGTGACGTTCTCCTATGGACCCCTTCACATAGACACGCAAGTGTAGGACGACCAGCTAGAACTTATCTACAACAGCTTTGTACCGACACAGGGTGTAGCCTGGAAGACCTGCCAGAAGCTGTGATTGATAGGGACGGATGGCGAGAGAGAGAGAGAGTTAAGGAAATCCGTGCTAGCACCATGACATGATGATAATGATGATATAACAATTATCATTAGTTAGGAATTCTTGAACAGAACAACATCATGAAAATTGTTGATACCATATCAGCTATTTGTGTTATATAATTGCGGAAGGATTCTTTTTATATTATCATTTTTCGTTGGTTATATCTTATCATTCGATTTGTTAGGCTTAGAACTGTTCGGCTATTAGCGCTGGTGTTCACGCTCGTGCGCGGAGGATGTGACAATCACAAATGTCATAATAAAAACCCCAGATAGGAAATGGGACTGGGGTGCGCATGACATCATGCCCGGAAGTGAAGAGCTGAGAATTTTGGTGATTTTTGAAAAAGTTTGTTAAGATTTGATGCTGGGCGAAGCGAGTCTGTGGGCTACGGGATGCGTGCGCGTTTGTTGGGTCAGTGAGTTGAGATTCTGACTCTGGGCCAAGTTGACTGAAGGACGATGTAGGAACAGTCAGCATAGTAAAAATTGTGTGTCTCTCTCTCCTCGTGTCGAAAAACTTAAAGTTAAAAAAAAAAGTTAATAAACGTTTCGTACCTGAATTAAAGAAAGTCGTCAGTGTTTCGGGGTTCCTATGCATATGTCTATGCTACACTTGAAGGTAATTGATTTCTTACGATTATTATTTGTTACTTGAAACCATACACCTATATGCAACTTAGCGACTACTACTAAAGAGAAATAATTACTTGAAACGATATAATTATTAATATTCTATAGGAATATTTGAAACTATATATCCCAGTTAGCTGGGATTGTAGATTACACTGACTTTACCTCTGCAAAGAGGTGAGACCCCTCCCCTCTCCCGACGTGTGTTCTGGATATGACACAAAACGAACTGGTTGTGAGGCACCAGTCCTGGAGTTTGGGGAATGTGAAGTACTCTTTCGTTACGATTATCCAGGACTATTGAATCATTTACTAAACTTGAAACCATTTTAACTATGTAATGATTAATTTTGAATTGAATTAATCGGGTTTGGTAGAATTTTCAAAATCCTTTTAACTACGTGTAAATAAGTTATTAATATTAAACAGAATTATTACTGCTAAATAGCAATGCTTAAAACCATTTAATTGTGTGCAAACAATAAATAGCAATGCTTGAAACTTTATTTAATTTTGAGCAAACAAATAAACTCTGGCTCGTTTAAAATGTTTTGTACAAACTATTTTTACTAATTATATATATATATATATATATATATATATATATATATATATATGCGTGTGTGTGTAATCGGGATTTAGTATTAAATAATCACAAATTCAACCTACCAACCTAAATTGAAATTATAATAAGTAAAGTTGGTGACCTTAATCGAGGGTGACTGGAAGGCTCCCTTTTCATTAGCTACTACAACGAGATATAGGGGGGCGCTACTCCTTTTCCTGGATTGCTCTACCTTACTCTTGATCCTTACTTTGTAATGCTAAGTGTTAAGTAAGGTGACATCAAATACCATTTTTTGAGTCTTTGGTATGACTCGACCTGGGATTGAAACCCGGTCTCCTCGACCATTTACGAACACTCTACTCATTAGACTAATAGCCCGGTAAATTATTTGTATAATGTTTGCCAAAAAAAATCTAAAGAAAAATGCACGTATAATATAAATATAAATGTCCAATAAAAGCAATTCTCTAATCTCTTGCCATAAAATAGTCCTGGACGGGTTGACATGCCGTTAAAATTAATCAATGAATCGTTGCTTTAAATAGAAAAACCTACGATTTAAACCATTGTAAATTTAACAGTGATTTCAGTGAGAAAGAAGGAAAACTTCGGAACAAAAAAAAGGGAGTGTAGACAAAAAAAAAAAAAAAAAAAAGAGAAAAAAAGAGAGAAAAAAAAAAGCAATTACTTTTGTATCGAAATAGAAAGTAAATAAATAACTTCTTTTCTTTCTTCGTCATTTTTTTTTTAGGGTTGTTTGAAGGTTCAAGTTAACTGGATGCCATTTTCCAGACCGGATGAGGGCTGAATATTCGAAACTGAAAGTGAAGCACTGGACATTTACTCCATTCAGAATAATCAACCCTACCTACAAAATGGTGGTAGTGCTGCTGCTGCTGCCACTGCTATGATTGCAGAGTCAGTTATTTAGGTACAAGTGCAATTGAGTCAAAGAAACTGATCGAACCTCTGTGGTTAATTGAACACTGATTCTTATCGATAATCAGATCAGCAGTGTAGTAACAAGATCCGCTGTTAGGTAATCAAATCAATTTGGTACATCGGAAGAAGAGATTTACTTAGAGAATATTCGCTTTCCAAGGTTTTAAGTGTTTCCATGTCTTTTAATGGCTATATCCGGTGTTCTAAGGTTGATGAATAAACAGTTTTCTAAATGGTATGACATTAGCATAAGCTCAATCAGTTTCACTTAAACAAGTTTGGCCAGTACAGCATCATATTCGTTTCTTGGTGTCTTTGTTTAATGTTGTATCAAACCTTCGTGGGTTATTTAATGCCGAAGCCATCCTTGTCGATCCCAATCGGCAGAGGCTTTAGAATACACCGAGTGTCCAGCTTATGACATGAAATTATCTGATGGCGTGGTTCCAGCCTTGGAGCTTTGGGGAACGCAAAGTTTTCCTTCAATGCTATTACTCCCAGGTCCACCCTGACCTGGAGCTGTAGCACCTTATAAGCTCCTATCTAAGGGTCATATAGAAGTGTTTGACATTTAAACTGTGAACAAACAACTGACATACTAAATACAATGATGTACGCAAAAATGAATTGTTAGAAATTGAACTGTTTGATCACTTAACCGTATGTAAACAAATAAGTCATACTTAATTGAATTTATAGTAATAGAAAACAATACTAGTAGCCGTTTAACGGCGTGCAAACGAATGGGTAATGCTGAATAGAATTATTTGTGTTAAATAGCAATACTTGTAAGCACTTCACTGTGAGCACAATCAGGATTAGTATTTAATAAAATTATAAGCGTTATCGTAATAATTGAAACAATTTATGTAGAATATAATGGCAATATTAGTGTGCGAAAAATTATTTCTGACTCATTTAAAAATGCAATTACAGGCAAATTAATCTCTAGCATTTAATGTACAAGATGTTTCAATATACATATGACTGCTAATAACTCTAATATACATGTGACTGCTAATAACTCTTTTTTTTTTATTTCAGATTTGAAAATAGTATACTATAACAGCTATTAATTTTCGATCACAATGCCTTGAACAAGAGAGGAAAATATTTTACCTCAAAATTCACCTACCTTGGAAGAAGTGTCTCATCAACCGAAAAAGACATCGACACACGACTAACGAAAGCAGGGATAGCTATCGATAGGCTCTCGATCATATGGAAATCAGACCTGGCCGATAAAATGAAACGCAGTTTCTTCCAGGCAGCGGTCACATCGATACTGCTATATGGATGCATTACGTGGACGCTAACTAAACGGCTGAAGAAGAAGCTAGACGGCAATTACACAAGAATGCTGCGAGCAATATTGAACAAGTCCAGGCGATAATACCCCACAAGATACCAACTATACGACGACTTGCCTCCCATCACGAAAACTATACAATTTAGACGAACCAGACACGCAGAACTCTGCTGGAGAAGCAAGGACGAGTTCATCAGTGATGTACTCCTATGGACCCCCGCATATGGCCAAGCAAAAGCAGGACGACCAGCTCGAACATACATACAGAAGCTATGTGAGGATAGGGGATGTAACCCTGAAGACCTGCCAAAAGCGATGAATGATTGGGAGAAATGGCCAGAGAGGGTCAGGGATATCCGTGCTGGCGGCACGACATGATGATGACTTATTTGGAGACAAAATCATTCAAAACTGTCTCAAAATAGATGCACCTTGTTTATCCAGAATGTCTCCATATTCGTGGGATACATGTGACTGCTAATAACTCTAATAATAATAATATAGTGTTCTTTAATTTCAGATTTGATTTCTTTGTTTAATGGCATATCAACCTTTGTCGGTTATTTAATGCGAAATCAATTCTCCTAGAACAGTAGTGTTACTATTTAACCCATAGCTGGGAGGTTAAGCGGGTTCATACGTTTCCCTTGGGTATTTGTCCAAAAGTGAACGTAATAACGCGACTGGAGTACGATCTCGTTCACTTAGATTCTGCAGTCCATCGCTTTAACCACGAGGACATACCCTTCAGATTTGAAAATAGTATACAATAACAACTATCAATCCTTGATCACAATGCCTTGGACAATAGAGGAAGAATTTTGCCTCACTACTTATTTGGAGACAAAATCATTCAAAACTGGCTGAAAACAGGTGCAACCCTTTAATAGGATAAAGAATTATAACTATGACAAAAAGCTCAAAAAAAGATTACATGTCCTGGAAGCTGATATATTAACAATTTAAAAAAACATTGATTTTACGTCTCTATTTTAAAGGATGCATTTTTACAGGACATTTACGAAATAACTACTATTGTGCTTGTCTGAGTAATTAATCATTATCATATTAATAGGTTGTATCTATTTTGAGACACACTGTACTTCTATTTAAACGTTTGCAAAATAATGACAAGTGTTAATAATAGCAATACTTGAAACGATTTTATTGGGTGGAAAATAATAAGCTCAGATCCATTTAAAAATATCAAGAAAACGTTTACAAATAATATATATTTTATATATGTATAAGTTGGATTTGGCATTAAATAACCTACAATTTTCGATATGCCATAAACCCCATTCAAATCAATTGAAACGTCCTTGTAGATGAACAGTAGTGATACTATTTAACCAATAGCCAAGAAAGTTAAGCTATTTTTTGTTATTTTAAGGCTTGCTCTATGCCAAACATGGCCTTGCTGATTAAGAAACTGATGTTATAAAAATGGACTATGGTCTGGTGATTCTACGTTTCTTGCAAGGTAAGCGTCAGGTGGATAGATGGTTCTGGTAGTCATGGTAAAATGAAGTGAAATGCCAATGGTTCCTATTTAAACAGAGTATAAATACTTTTCAGAAATACTCATCTTCCGTTATGGAAAGAGCTGCTCACTAACGATAAGTTTTGAGAAACAACTCATTATGAAAAGAATTTTTCCCCAAATACTCAAGTACATTAATGCAGGAGCTTATATAATAATAATAATAATAATAATAATAATATGCTCGTCGGTGACAGAGATGAAACCATCAATCACAAGATAAGTGAATGCAGTAAATTAGCGTAGAAGCAGTATAAGACTAGATACGACTGTGTCGGCAACGTGAGCCACTGGGAGATGTGCAAGAAATATACATCTGACCACACTAACGAATGGTATGTTTAAAACCCAGCACCTGTCCTAGAAAATGACACGCATAAACTCCTATTGGACTTTAACATACAAACGGATCACCTAATCCCGGCCAGAAGACCAGACTTAATGATAATCAACAAAAAGAAGAGAATTTGCAAAACCGTCGACTTTGCTGTCCCGGCTGACTACAGAATAAAATTGAAAGAATGTGAAAAAAAGGATAAGTACCTCGACCTTGCTAGGGAATTGAAAAAAATATGGAACATGCAGGTAACAATTATACCAATTGTAATTGGTGCGTTTGGAACAGTAAGTAAAGGATTATTAAAGGGACTGGAGGACTTGGAAGTTGGCGGACGAATGGAGACCATCCAAGCTACTGCATTATTGAGAACGGCCAGAATACTGAGAAGAGTCCTGGAGACTTGAGGAAACTTGCTTTCACTCAAACTCCAGCGAAAGACCATCAGCTAACGCTAATGTGAAAAGCTCTAATGAGTAAATAATAAAGCAAAAGCAGCTAAGACACAATAAAATAGTAAATGTAGGTTTTGTGGTGATAGAGACAAAATGATCACTCATATAAAAAAGGTTACAACAAATTAGCGCAAAAAGAATATAGGATTAGACACGAATGGGTGGGAACGCTTGTCCAGTGTGAATTGTGCAAGAAATTTATATTTAACCATACGACCAAGAAGGATAGGAACAACTCGAAATCCGTCCTGGAGACGCACAAACTTCGCTAGGGTTTTGAGATACAAACAGTCACCTAATCTCGGCCAGACGACAAGACCTTGTGATAGGCAACAAAAAAAAAAGCCCTGTCGAACTGTGGACTTTGCAGACCGCAAAAAAAAAGTAAAAGAAAACGAAAAGAGAGATGGATATGTTGGTTTTGCTAGAGAACTGAAAAAATATGGAACATGAATGTGTCGGTGATATAAATTGTAATTGGTACACTTTGAACGATCCTTTTATATATATATCACCTACCGTATACAACGGTCTAGCGTTGTATACGGTAGGTGACTCAGAAATTGATCATCTCTGAGGGGGTCGTTCTGAAGAGGGGAGTATGATGTTAAAAGACCCGAAACTCCCCAATGACCCAGAAGATTAAAACATCACTGACGACACCTACTGGCACTGGTTTAAGCCCGTGTATTCAAGGTATATATATATATATATATATATTGAAAGTATCTTAAAAAATTTATATATACAAAATCTGTCTTTATTATTTAATCAAAGATGCTTAAATGAAAGACTTCTACCAAACCACACACACACACACACACGTATATATATATATATATATATATATATATATATATATATATATATATATATATATAAGTGGCTTCTCTAAATCATCAGTATTACTCTGGCTCATAACATAATTCATAACATAATTCATAATATAAGAAGAATGTTTGGTTCCGACAGCGTTCCTTTTCTGAATACCAGGGTCAGTCAATAAAAAGAATTTTTTCTAGTGACAATATATATATATATATATATATATTTATATATAAAGGCCAATGAAATTGTATCTAAGTCTAAAGTGTTTAACTGTTTAAAATGACTGCAAACTTTCTTAATACGTTGGCTCTTAAAACATTGATAGTGCAACTGGCAAAGAAGATTTTACCAGTTTAAAATGATTGAGAATAGGGTGGAACGATAAAATTGTCGTCCTCGAAAAGACGACATGATTCCATTTCCGTTTAATAAAAACCAGTTTTCTTTTTTTGTTGCAGACCATCTACTAGTTGGCCAGTTGTGTACAAATCCCAAGAGCGATAGGAGCCTTTTATCATGTCTGAAAGTGACATAATGTTCAACGAGCGAGATCGGAGATGCGCCGCTGTACAACTCATGCTCTCTACCGATCCAAGTTATGACAACAGGAACATTGCCAGCACCCTCAAAATACAAATCCGGGCCGTTCAACGCTTCAGGACACACCTCAACGCATCGGACGACCCTTTGGAGGTGGTGGAGCGGAGGTTTCAAGTGAGGACCACATCTTGCCACCTCATATCTTCGAAGTCGGCTTGAAAGTCAACACCAAAATGTAGCTGGATGTGCTGAAGACTGTGGTGATCCCCTGGTGCAATCAAATGGCCGGTGGCTGACCCTGGGTGTGGCAGCAGGACTCGGTGCCGGCCCACAAGTCCAAAGAGACCCAGGCTTGGCTTCAGAAGGAGTGCTACGACTTTGTACCCTTCTCTCACTGGCCCCCCTCCTCCCCTGACCTGAACCCGCTGGACTACTTTGTTTGGTCATACGTCGTGAACATCACCAACATGACCTCCCACAATACCAAAGCCAGCCTGATCGCCGCCATCCGCCGAGTATTCGCCGAGCTTGTGGAAAAGGCATGCTCCCAGTTCCGGATCCGTATCGAGGCGGTGATTGAGGCTGAAGGCGACTACATTGAATAAATGCCAGCTCTACTACATAATCAAGTTACCTGAATTGAGTTTTTAAATAAAAGTTTAAAAATAAAGCTGAAGTGTTGTTTCTTTAGGACGACAATTTTATCATTCCACCCTGTAGATGTCAGCTCTACTACCTAATCAAGTTACCTGAATTGATTTTTTAAATAAAAGTTTAAAAATAAAGCTGAAGTGTTGTTTTCTTTAGGACGACAATTTTATCGTTCCACTCTGTATGAAGAGCTTACCTGTTTAAAATGATTGAGAACTTTATTAATACACTAGCTCTCGAAACATTAATATTACTACTCAGACTAAAGTGTTTACCTGTTTAAAAATATCCCAAGGGTTTTCATGCCGCAAAGCCATCAAACAAAACCAAATCTTATTTATAAATCTAACATCGTAAAATAAACAGAATCTTACTTCATTTTTGTTTATTTTTTCATCTATTTATTCATTCGTCTACCTTTATTTTTATTCATTTATTTTATCTATTTGATTTTTTTTTTTTTTTTTCAGAAGGAAAAATCAAACAAAATCATTATCGTTCTTTTCCGGCTTGCGCTAGCAATAAGCATGAGTCAGCAAATTCAAAAAGAGAAGGAGATATGTGAGACATCGTCATTGTCTGAGGATCAGCCAATCACAGCAATTTTTCATCTGACGTAGTCCGTTCATCATCCCCTGAGTCAGTTGTTAAGCCATGAACAACAAATGCAGACACCTTGCCAAGATGACTCGGTCAATTGTTCTTTCTGTATTGAACGTTGTGCTTTGCTCAAGTTTCGAAATGATCAGCTGTTTGAAGAAAGAATTGATTGTATAAAGTTGAGCTGTTTATTTGATACACGTTTGGATGGTTGGTGATTGATGTTGATCAAGATAAAATCTTGATCAATAAAGGTATAAAAATTAAAACGTAAACTAATCTTAAAATATTTGTTTTTCGTTAAGTATGAATACAATCGGTGATAGATTTTTGGCAATGAATGCATGCATAGAATAATTAAAGTATCTGTAGATAAAAGGGTACATGAAAGAGAGAGAGAGAGAGAAAGAGAGAGAGAGAGAGAGAGAATGGCGATTTAGGAAAAGAAAGAAAATCTATGGATTTAGATAAAGCGAAAGATGCTAGAGATTAACAGATAAATCTTAAAAGAGAGAAGGAGGGAGAAAAATTATAGTGATAATGAAGATAAAGAGAGAGAGAGAGAGAGAGAGAGTAGGGAATTAGACGGAGAGAAAAGGGCAGAATGATTTAGATATACAAACTGAGAGAGAGACAAACAGACAGACAGACAGACAGAGAGTGTGAGTAAAGGGATTTTGGTGGAATAATTTAATGGGTGTGTATGTGTGCGTATGAGTGCGTGAAAGAGAGAGAGAGAGAGAGAGAGAGCGAGAGAGAGAGAGAGAGAGTAGGGAATTAGACGGAGTGAAAATGTCAGGGAGAAAGGGGCAGATATATTTAGATATACATACTGAATGAGAAAGAGAGAGAAATAGAGAGATAGAGAGAGTGTGTATGTGTGTGTGTGTAAAGGGATTACGGTCGAATAATCTAATGTGTAAGTTAGTGAGTATATGAGAGAGATAGAGAGAGGGATAGAGAAAGAGAGAGAGAGAGTATGGGTACTTCAACAGAGAAAGCAAAACATAGACAAGCGTGGATGTATTTAAACAGATAAGTATGTGCTAATAAAAATTTACATTGGTATATATATATATATATATATATATATATATATATATATATATATATTGTATCATTCGGTCCAGTTAAACCGGTGTTGGGAGTAATTCCATCAGGACAAAAAACTATTCAACAGTGAACATTTAAATTTTCCTGGTAAAGAGCTCAATGTAACTGACTTTACAGACCAAAAAAATTTTTTAAGAAAAAAAAAAGAAACGGTCACATTAGGATTATAAATTTATTTCCATCCTGTTATGGGTTTTTGATATAAATCAAAAACACTTAAAAAAAAAAAATTAACAGGACTTCTACAGATCTTATGGATATATATATATATATATATACATATATATATACTAACGAGAAGGAGAGAGAGAGAGAGAGAGAGAGAGAGAGAGAAAGAGAGCGAATAAAAGAAATAGAGAGAGAAAGAGAGCGAGAGATATGGAAATATACAAGAGATTGATGAAGATAAAGAGAGTTGAGATTTACGTACGAGAGATTTAAATAGTGAAAGAAAGAGAAATAGATTGAGAGATTATTGCTATTTCGATAGTAAATACAACGGAGACAGAATTGGTAAAAAGATTTTTGATATACAACGAGATTGAGTGAGAAAGAGAGAAAGAAAGAAAAAACGGTCGGATTAGAGAAAACAAGAAGAAGAAGAGAAAGAGAGAGAAAGAGGAAGAGAAAGAGAGACGTTAATTTTTGGCAAAGATAGACAGGCATAGAAGCAGAGAGAAAGAGAATAGAGATTTAGATAGACAACGAGATTGAGGGAGAAAGAGAGAAAGAAAGAAAAAACGGTCGGATTAGAGAAAACAAGAAGAAGAAGAGAAAGAGAGAGAAAGAGGAAGAGAAAGAGAGACGTTAATTTTTGGCAAAGATAGACAGGTATAGAAGAAGAGAGAAAGAGAATAGAGATTAAAATAGACAACGAGATGGAGAGGGAACGAGAAAAAGAGAGAGGGGGAGAGAGAGAAAACGGTCGAGGTTTCGATCGAGAAAGCGAGAAGGGGAGAGAGAGAGAGAGAGAGAGAGAGAGAGAGAGAGAGAGAGAGAAATGCAAAGATGAACGGACAGACAAACAGAGTAACAGAGTATATAGATTTACACAAAGAAAGAGAGAGATTTATAGTGTAGGAATTTAGTCAGACAAACCTTCATAATTATATATAAGGAGGTTTGGTTTGGATTCTTTGTTTAATGGCATATAAACGGCCATTGGTTATTTAATGCCAAAGCCATCCGTGGAGAAGAACGGTTAGTGGTACTATTCAACGTATAGGTTGGAAGATAGGTGGGGTCATATATTTCCTTAGGGCATTAGACTGAAAGTGACCGTGACAGCATCTTTGGAGTTCGAACTCACTCACTACGATGTCACAGTCCAGCACGTTAGTCACAACACCAAGGGAACTCCCATCTACAGAGAGAGAGAGAGAGAGAGAAAGAAAAGAGTAAAGACTAAAGCGATGCAGATTGATAAAAATTGAAAGAATAAAGGTATAGAGTGGGTAAGAGAGAGAGAGAGAGAGAGGGAGAGAGAGAGGAAGGGAAAAATGTGAAACATATCAAAGGTTTATTGAGAACAGGCGACATCTCCACACTAGCCGGAACCCATCTGAAACTAATAGACAAATTCACCTATCTAGGAAGCAGCGTCTCATCAACCGAAAAAGACATCGACACGCGGCTAACGAAGGCATGGACAGCTATCCAAGTAGTGCATCCATACAGCAGTATCGATACGACCACTTCCTGGAAGAAACTGCGTTTCATTTTATCGGTCAGGTCTGATTTCTATGTGATCGATAGCCTGTCGATAGCTGTCCATACCTTCGTTAGCCGCGTGACGATGTCCTTTTCGGTTGATGAGACGATGCTTCCTAGGTAGGTGAATTTGTCTACTAGTTTCAGAGAGGTTCCGTCTTGTGTGGAGATGTCACCTGTTTGATTATAGCACATATATTCCGTTTTGTGTGCATTGACATGGCGGCCAATGCCTGTGGCGGCTCGTTCCAAACTATGCAGTGGTGTTTCGGCTTGGTTGGGTGTATTTGCCAGTATCGCTATGTCATCGGCGTAGTCGGCGTCGGTAATTGTTTTTGCGGGATACCTTCTGCTTCTTTTCTTTGTCAGCTCGAAGCCGTTTTCTCTGATTTTATCAATCGATGTTCTAAGCACGTAATCTAGACAGATGATAAAGAGGTATGGAGCTAGCGTGTCTCCTTGTAGTACTCCTGCTACAATGTCGAAATTATTTTTTGCAAAATCATAAATTATGCTAACTAGTACACCACTCTTTAGCCTAGTGGGTAGAGTGTTCCCCAATGGTCCGGGAGACCTGGGTTAAATCCCAGGTCGCGTCACACCAAAGACTTCAAAAATGGTACTTGATATCTCCTTGCTTAACACTAAGCAATATAAGGTACGTATTAAGGGTAAAGTGGAGCAATTCCGGGGAAGAAGTTGTGCCCTCCTCTACACCTTCTCGTAGTAGCTATTGAAAAGGGAGCCTTCTGGTCGCCCTCAACTACGGTCGTCAAATTAACTTTCTTAGTACACCACTAGCAGTGGGTACCTTCTTCACACCCCTGGCGAGTATAGCATTTTGTTAATGTTATAAAGATTTCCATTTCATTTCTAACCACCGTTTTGGTTATTTCTCATTCAATAACCATTTGTTAGGTTACAACTTTATGGCAATATGTCTGGGAGAAAAAAAAAACTCTGAATTAAAATTTCGCTAAAAATTTAAACTTCTGTATCACCCTGCAGATGCGAAGGGGTTGGTTAGTAAATAAACTGAATTAACCGAGATAGTCTAAGATAGATAGATGGATAAACAAATGTCAATATAAATGAACAAATTAAAATAGAAAGACACGAACATATATTGACATAGTGAGATAGATAGATAGATAGATAGATATTACACCATCACCACCTCCCGTATATATATATAGAGAGAGTTATTCACAGACATACTGTTTCGTTGTTAGTTATCTGAATTTCTGAGAAGCTTGATGATTTTTATCATTACCGGACTATTATCTTCATCTTTATTGGTATTTCCTAAATGTTTCGGCCGATATGTCCCCCGGCCTTCTTCAGGTGTTTGTCGAACTCGGGAACCTACACGGAACTTCGAAGTACGTCCTTTATTGAATCCACGGCGGACGCCTGTTCTAATTCCGTTAGCCATAACCGGGTACAAGAGTTAAGTATTCCTGTATTGTTACTCGCCTGCAGTCCGGATTGAACCTGCAACATCCAGATGATTGTCTCCAGCAGGACACATAGCGTAACAGTTATAGGCGTTGGTTCCCTAAGCTTCTAAGGAGACAATCATCTGGAGGTTGCAGGTTCAATCCTGACTACAGGCGGGTAACAATACAGATAAACGTAACACTTGTACCCGATCAATAAAAGACATAGTTCGAAGTTCCGTGTAGGTTCCCGAGTTCGACAAAGACCTGAAGAAGGCCGAAAGACATATCGGCCGAAACGTTGTGGAAATTACAATAAAGATGAAGACAATAGTCCGAAAACTGTTTCGTTGTATCACAATCCTTCTGTGTGGCTAGACACGTTAGATGCTTCAAGCTGGGGTCGAAACCCGGTTGACTTCACGTTGGTTGGATATCTTAGCTCAGAGTTATCGTCATTCTCAGTGTAAGCGAAGGGATTTTTTAAATATATATTTTTCATGTACGCAATCGTCAACCGGAGTGCTCAATCAATGAGAAGAGCTTGACGTTTACGCGTATATGGCAGCTAGCAATTCCCTACTCGAGTGCTCAATCCACTGGAAGGAGTATAGTAGAAGTTCTCATTAGCTCACCTGGTGAGTTAATGGAAGACCAAATATTGCAGTATTATTAGATAATGCTCAATATCTATAATAGAGCTTATATATATATATATATATATATATATATATATATATCGGAGGTGGTGATGGTGTAAAGGTTACCGTCGTAGGAAGTGGACACGGTAACTCGAATTCATGTTCTGGATGATACTGTTTACATTTGACATAGCGCTGATATCCTTGGGGAAAGTTTCAAGCCAACTAGTATCGCAACAGCTTTGGGCAAATAGTAGGGCAGACTGGCTCTTTAACCTTGGTGAGGTGACAGGTTTAGAGGAAGGAAAAATTGAATTAAAATCTTTTAAACTGTGCTTAAAAATTGATATTGTGTGGCTTCCTGATCGTGCAAAGGTGTACATATACACACACATATATATATATATATATATATAGAGAGAGAGAGAGAAAGAGAGAAACAGAAAGAAAGAAAGAAAGAAAGAAAGAAAGAAAGAAAGAAAGGAAGATGAATAAATGTTGATACATATGAATAAAATACGATAGAAAGGCAGATTGGCATTTAAATATGATAGCAATCGAGAGAGATAGATGACCAAAATATCAATATACATGAAAAAAAATTTAGATCGATAAATATATAGATTGATAGATATTAACACACACACACACACACACATATATATATATATATATATATATATATATTAAGAGAGGGAAAGACAACACATATCGATGTAAATTAACAAATTAAAATAGATAGATAGATAGATAGATAGATTGGAACAGAAGGAAATAGATAGATAGATAGATAGATAGATAGATAGATAGATAGATAGATAGATTAAGATAACTACATAGAAAAATAATTTGAGATGACAGATATTGATATGAACAAATTTATATATATATATATATATATATATATATATATATATATATATATATATATGATTAGAGAGAGAGAAAAAGAGAAGGAGAGAAAAAGAGGATACGAGGGAGGGAGAAAGGGATTACCCAATTCCAAAGCGGAAAAACCATTTTCGCCAATCATTGCGAAGGAAGACCAATTTCCGCCATCAATGACTATCTCCATTTTTCTGATCACTTCATTGCAACGTAATCGTGAAAAGATTCCTTTCGGAACAAACGTCATTTCTTGTTTTCAAAATGACTTTTTGTTTGCTAGTTTGTTTGTTTGTTTGTTTGTTTGTTTCTCCGTTTCTTTTTCTTTTCTGTCACTCACTTCCTCTGCCTTTAATTCCTTCATTTGGTCTTACCGCTTGTGTGTGTGTGTGTGTGTGTGTGTGTGTGTGTGTGTGTGTGTGTGTGTGTGCGTGCGCGCATGCGCGTGTGATTTCAGTTCAATATCACATTAAGTGTACCTTTCTTCGTTCGTCCTGTATATTTTTATCTATCTATCTATCTATCTATCTATCACAGTTTTTTATTATCTATCTATCTATGTCTATCTACCTATCTCAGTCTGCTCATATCTATCTATCTATCAATCTATCTATCTTTGCCAATTCATATCTATATATTGAGACAGTAGTCTGTCAGTGGGTTTCTTTAATTTGTAAAAAATCAGGATTTTCTCTTGGGTCTATTTGTGTTCACTTCATACGAATGAAAAAGAGATAAATCTACCTTTCTTTATTGCCGAATCAACAGATTTCATATACTATCTATCTATCTATCTATCTATGACAACATACGTCTATGCAAAGGTTACTGTGATTAAAAAATCAGTACTTAGATGGTCGTTAATTAAATCGATTCCTGATTTCTTTTCTATATAAATGACATCATTGATTAGTTGGTTGGTTGGTTTTATTGCTCGTCAATCCCAGTCGAGTTATTTAAGACCGTAGTCAGTCGATTTGGTTAGCAGTTACTTGGTTTCAAGTAACTATTTCTATTAGATAAAAACAATGTGTAAAACGTTTAACTTGTTCGTGCTTCAGTTCAGAAAGGTGTAACTACCCCATTTTTGATGTTTCAAGTAAATAGGAAAAAAAACTTGATTGTTCTTTAAAACTTTGTTTCCATGATCTAGCACATGAAATTTCAAAAACATGACGAGAGATTATATTTAGGAGGTAACGAAATCCTCGAAAAACATTGAAGGAGTTTCTTGACTTTTATACAAGTTTATTATAGATCCATGTAAATGTTGCTTTCGTTTTATGTCACATCAACCATTGTAGGTTATTTAATGCCAAGTCCTCTTTATAGATAAAAATCAAATATATATGATTTGGTTTGGTTGGGTTTCATGGCATATCAACCATTGTAGGTTATTTAATGCCAAATCATTTTTATACATATATATAAGATATATAGGATTTGGTTTGGTTGGGTTTAATAGCTTATCAACCAATGTAGGTGATTTAATGCCAAATCCATTTTTATACATATATATTAAATATATAGGATTTGGTTTAATGGCATATCAACCATTTTAGATTATTTAATGTCAAATCCTCTTTATACATAAATATTAAATATGTAGGGTTTGGTTTAGTTGGGTTTTATGACATATCAACCATTGTAGGCTATTTAATGCCAAATCCTCTTTATACACATATATTAAATATATATAATTTTGTTTGGTTGGGTTTTATGACATATCAGCCATTGTAGGTTATCTAAGACAAATCCTATTTATACATATACCTTGTATATCAAATATATATAATTTGGTTTGGTTGGATTTTATGGCATATCAGCCATTGTAGGTTTTTTAATGTCAAATTCTCTTTATCCTTATATACTAAATATATATGACTTGGTTTGGTTGGATTTTATGGCAAATCAACTAGTATAGGTTATTAAAAGCCAATTTTTTTATACATACTGATTAGATATATTTTGTTAATAACATTTTGAGTTCATTTTTCCTCTCGGTTAAATGTTTTAAAGAGTTGTATAACAGTCACAATTTAACATCAGTCATTTGTTCACACACACACACACACACACACACACACACACACACACACACACACACACACACACACACACACACACACATATATACATATATATATATATATATATATATATATATATATATATACGAGGTACATACGATAAGTTTCCAGATTTTTTTCGTATGGGCATTTAAAATTGTCTTACAGCTCTTGAAAATTCCCTAGGTTATTGCTATACATCTTATGAGATGACTGACCAATTTTTATGATTTCAGGTTTAAATGAACAGCTACAGCAGGAGTTGGAATACACTCTACTAAAGCTTGATTGTCACAGCTGGTGAATTTCAAAAATGCAATCTGACACTTTAGAATAACGATGACTTGCAATCTGGACGTGAGGATACTTTAGAAGAACGATATGCAATAAAATTCTGTTTTAAACTTGAAAAAAATGATGCCAGAGAAACGTATGGAATGCTGCAGACTGCGTTTTGAGTATCTTGCATAAATCGAGCATCGGTTTTTGAGTGGCATAAGAGATTAAAATAAGCCAGTGAGTCCGTGAGGGATGATGAGAGGTGTGGGACGAGTAAGGAAGTCAATACACCAGAGTTGATTGGCCAAAAGGCTAGGATTAGGGTTAGGTTTACTACGTTGAGGTTTTAAGGGAGTTCAGGAAGAGAGTCCGTCGGAAGAGACCAGCAATCCTCAAATCAGGTCAGTGGCATTTCCACCAGGACAATGCACCAGTCCACAACTCCATCCTTGTCACAGACTATTTGACCAAAATAGGCACCAAGACAGTTCCTCAGCCTCCCTCTTGTCCGGAACTTGCTCCCTGTGACTTTTGCTTATTCCCTAAGCTCAAAGAGACAATTAAGGAGATGAAAGAGGCTGTGACGAAGGTCATTGACACAGTCACACAAGAGGACTTCCATTGAGCCTTCTAGAAGTTATTGGAACGTTACGACAAGTGCATTGCAGCCGAAGGAGATTACTTCGAAGGGGAATTGAGTCTTATGTGTTTACTATCAATAAAATTGCCCATACGAAAAAAGTCTGGAAACATCGTATGCACCTCTTACATGATCTGTAAGAGATTGGTTTCTTGACAATTTAATTTTAAAATGAGTTATATCAAATATGCTTGCACACTAGTATCACTTTTGTTTTTACACATTTTAATGGTTTTAATTATTACTATATACCACTTATAATTCTATCCAGTATTAATTATATGTTTACACACGGTAAAGTTGTTTCAAGTACAGCTTTATATAACAAACAATTTTATTACACAGTCATTTCTTTACACACAGATGATCAAACAGTTCTATTTCTAACAATTTAGTTTTGGATAAGTTTTTTTTTGCACACAATGAAGAAGAAATGTGCATTCCCCAAAGCCCTAGCATTACTGGAGCCTCACCATCAGAGGTTTGTGGCGGGTGGGAGCTACCTCTCTGCAGATTGGTTTGGTTTGTTGGGTTTTGGCCTAGCGGTTAGAGTGTTCGCCTATGGCCCGGGAGACCTGGGTTCAATCCCAGGTCGAGTCATACCAAAGACTCAAAAAATGGTACTTTATGCCTCCTTGCTTAACACTCAGCATTATAAGTTACGGATCAAGGGTAAAGTGGAGCAATCCAGGGAAAGGAGTAGCGCCCTCCCCTACACCTTGGTGTAGTAAGCTATCGAAAAGGGAGCCTTTGGGTCACCCTCGACTATGGTCGCCAACTTTACTTATGGCATATCAACCTTTTGAGGTTATTTAACGCCAAATCCATTTTTATGTAAATAATCTGTTCTATTTAAAATTCACTTTAGCATAAGTACACGTCAAAAACATTTCTATTTCAAACTATTCAAGCAGTTATATGTAACAATTAAGTTAAGTGTAAATACAGTTTTAATGTCGAAAAACAGTTCTATTTCAAATAATTCAGATAAGCGTAAGCACGCAGTTTAAATGTAAGTACGGTTTAATTGTCAAAAACATTTCTATTTCAAGCCATTCAGTTTACTCAAACAATTCAGTTTAGCATAAGTATGCTGTTAGTTCTATTTAACCCATAGATAGGGCCCTATCAGGTGCTACCACTCAGCGCCAGAGTGTACCTGGGAGCAATGGCAATGTAGGGGTACTCCGCATTCCCCAAAGCTCCAGCATTGCTGGAAATTCACCATCAGATTGTTTAGTGTCATATCCAGGACACTCGTTGGGGGGGGGTTTACCCTTCTGCAGAGATGCAGTCGGTGTATTCTATTGCCTACTGAGTTAGTGTCCTTTGGGAATATGAATTCAAGAAAATGCAGCTCCATGGGTTTCACAACAATATTCTTCGGATCCTATTCTTTAAAACTTCCACTCTCAGAATGCTTTCCAAATGGGTTCTCTCCAAAACATACTTTACAATTTCATCAACAATGTCATCATTTGACTGTGAGTTAACAAATAACTGAGGCAAAATTGAACTGTTAGTGATACATAAAAATATCTGAAACCATTTAACTGTGTGCAAAAAAAAAAATTTGCAAATAGAACTATTCGTATTACATAGCAGGGCTTCAATCCATTTAACTGTGAGCTCGTTTACAATGTTGGGAACAAAATGGGTTTGGAAATCCTGTATATGACGCAAAACAATCTGATGGTTAGGATCCACTAATGCTGGCGCTTTCGGGAAAGCGGAGTACCTCTTCTTTGCCATTGCTCCCAGGTCCACTCTGGCTCGGAGCGGTAGCACATGATGGAGTCCTAGCGATTGGTCAAATAGGAGTAAGCTGTGTACTTATGCTAAACTGAGTTGTTTTAATTAGAACTGTTTTTGACATTGAAACTGCGTACTATTGCTAAAATTATTTGAACTAGAACTGTTTATATGTATAAAATGGGATCTGCTATTAATAAACTACAATGGTTGATGTGCCATAAAACCAAACGAAACTATATATATATATATATATATATATATATATATATATATATATATATATATATATGGTTTGTTTTGGTTTAGTTTTATGTCACTTCAACCATTGTAGGTTATCCAATGACACACACACACACACACACAAACACACACACACACATATATATATATATATATATATATATATATATATATATATATATGTATATATATATATATATATATGAACAGAATTTGGTATTAGATAACTTACAAGGTTTGATTTGCCATATAACCAAACCAATCCAAATAAAACAGTAGATACATACTAAGAGACACACAAAAAAGGGGCAATCTCTATGCTCCTTGCAAAAATTAGTAGAATTGTTTTTTCCTCTACATTAACCCTTTGAAGCTTATATGTTATAAGTCTTAGCAAGGTTTTCAAAACGTGTAAAACCTTGAATATATCATGTTTATCCAAAGAGGAGAAATAACACCTTTGAAAATCTGTCCACTGAAAAATTTATTTGGTTTTTCACATGAAAAAAAAAAGACATCAAAAAAAGACCTTTGAATTATTATATTTGTGATATATGCTGAAACTCTAACTACATTATTCAACAGCTTCTCAGGTGATAAAGAAAGTAGCAGCAGCAGTAGCAGCAGTAGTAGTAGTAGTAGTAGTAGTAGTAGTAGTAAACATTTTGCGGTGTGAAAAAAGGATCCCCATTGTCTTTGCGCCTTGTATATTTGATGATGGCTATAAAATAAGGTCACATAACACAGGTGGCCTCGTTGTTAGTTGAGTTTATAAAAACAAAAAAAAACGTAAGTGAAGAAAAAAAGACGCAACAGAAAAGAACAAAGATGTCGGAGAGAAGAACGCTGAGCAGAGTGGAAAAACCACATAAGGAGATGGGCACTGACTATGAAGATATAAAGTTAATCTAAGTTAGTCTTCAAAGGTTATATGACATAGTTTATAGTAATTTGCGAAGCTCTTTGCTTCGTTGTAGCGTACGGATAAATGAATGGGGCACCTAATGAGACTCGAACTCACTCGTATAGGTTTGCGAGTCGAGCTTGCTAACCATTACACCACCAGAGGTACCCCTTCTTATATCTCATATATCATATTTTTTGTTAAACAGTATCTAGCATTCTTCTCAAGTAAAACCACTATTCACACAGTGATATAGTATCAAGTTTTCAATACAATATGAACAATTTAAACACAGGTATATAATATCAAATATTCCAAACTCAACTGATTTACACACAGTCACATTGTATCAAGTATTGCAATCAAATTCGTAGCGTTTAGACACAGTTATATAGTTTCAAGTATTCCTATCAAATACAAATAGTGTGTGAACAGTTATATGGCATCAAGTATTCCTATCTAACACAAATAATGCACGAACAGTTACATGGGGGATGTCCTCGTGATGTAATAGTTAAAGCGATGGACTGCGGGATCGTAGTAAGCGAGTTCATACTCCAGTCAGGCTATTACATTCACTTTCGGGCAAATACCCTTGGGAAAGGCATGAACGCCCTTATCCTCCCAGCTATGGGTTAAAATGTACCACTACTGTTCTTCTAGGAGAATTATTTCGGCATTAAATAACCTACAAAGGTTGATATGCCATTAAACAAAGAAACCAAACAGCTATATGGTATCAAGTATTCCTATCTAACACAAATAAGGTGCGAACATTGCCCAGTCAGCTAACTACACTAGTTCACTCTCCTTGGTAGAAATATCTTATCAACTGAAAGAGATGTCAACCAACACCGAGGAAAGGCTTGCACTGTGATAGACCGACTGTCGATTTTAGGGAAATCTGACCGCTATGATAAAATAAAACAAGATTTAATCTGAGCTGGTTCCTTGTGGACACGACTGTACGCATCGCTTTATTTTGTGGACTCTTGCACAGAGACACACCAGTTTTGAGCCACCAACAAAGACATAAGTTCATGAGGATGCCGGATTCTGTCTGGAGGACCTACTATAAGCGATGAAGGATTGGGATGGGTTGAAAGAGAGACTCAATGGAAGTCCGTGTTATCAGCATGAGTTCATGATATATATATATATATATATATATATATATATATATATATATATATATAGTAAGTATTATAAATGGGCTACATGAGAAGATAACTCTTCACCCCTCTTCTATCACCTCCCACCTTCTTTCCTGTGTTTATTCTGATTTATTTTATCCATAGTTTCTGAAGAAGTCCTGTTAGATTTTGTGTTTTTGAATTTTTCAAAGACGCATAACAGGATGGAAATAAATTTATGATCCTAATGTGACAAGTTTGTTGTTTTTTCTTAATGAAATATATATAGTCATCCACAGACAGACTGTTTCGTTCTATCAGAATTCTTCAGTGTGGCTAGACACGCAGGACGCTCGAAGCCGGGATCGAAACCCGTCTAACTTTACGTTAGACTAAGTTTCAGACCTTTCGGCCACCAAGCGGACCACGTTGGTTAAGGGAATTTTAAGGTATTTATTCTAGCAACAGCAGCAGCAGCCGTTTGTTTACATTTTTGTATACCCTATCGGCTACCAGAGTGCTCAATTCTTTCGAAGAGCTTTGCATTACGCTAGCGGCGGCCGATAATTCCTTCGTCATATATATGTATGTGTGTGTCTGCATGTGTGTGTGTGTGTGTGTGTGAGAGAGAGCGAGAGCGAGAGAGAGAGAGAGAGAGAGAGAGATAGTGAAATGAGAATGAGTACTTAGTAATACCTTCTTTCAGGAGAGTTAGATCGGGAAAAATATGTTAGAATGCATTGAGCAAAGAACGAAATGAAAATTAAATCTTATACCAAGTGACGAATAGAGAATTGTACTGAGAAAGTTTCAATGTGTTCTGACTCATCGTGTATGTACGTATGTATGTATATATGTCACTATATCTTTATTTTCCCAATGAATTCTATCATGAAAAAAAAAAAAGCCAGGGGGCGAAAAAAGCAAGAGGGGAGTGTAGAGGCCGTGTGAAGAGGCAGTGGGGTGATTGAAATTACAGGTAGACTGAAATAAATATTTTTCATTTGATCTCAGACATTTTCGGCTCCAGCAAAAATTCACAAAACGAAGTCGGGGGGGGGCGAATATAACGAAAGAGATTCTCGCTTCGTTGATTCAACAAAATAAATACAAAGTAATTTTGTCCAATTTACCTCTACTTTTTAATATTCATTTAAGTTTCTTTTTATTTTATGCTGTTTTTTTTTAGTTCTCGTGAGAAAACACGAGAACGCCTATCTCAATTACAAGATATTTTAAAATGCGCATGCGCATACCAGCCTAACTTGTAGCGGCATCTTCCGACATATATATATATATATATATATATATATATGACCCCCCACATATGGCCGGGCAAAAGAAGGACGACCAGCTCGAACATACATTCAGCAGCTATGAGAGGATACGGGATGTAACCCTGAAGACCTGCCAGAGGCGATGAACAGTAGGGAGAAGTGGCGAGAGAGGGTCAGGAATATCCGTGCTCGTGGCACGGTATGATGATGATGATATATAAGAACAAAACTGTCTGTCTGTGGATGACAATATACGCTCCCCCATGGGGGTTGAGCACTCTGGCGAAGGAATTTTCGGTTTGGTTTGGTTTCTTTGTTTAATGGCATATCAACCATTGTAAGTTATTAAATGCCGAAGCTATTCTCCTAGAAGAACAGTAGTGGTACTATTTAACCCATAGCTGGGAGGATAAGGGGGTTCATACCTTTCCCACGGGTATTTGCCCGAAAGTGAACGTAATAGCGCGACTGGAGTACGAACTCGTTTACTACGATTTCGCAGTCCATTGCTTTAACCATTACACCACGAGGACACCCCCAGAATCTTCGGCTGCCGCTCGCACAATGCAAAGCTCTTTAAAAGGATTGAGTCGATAGCTGATAGGGTATAAAAATGTAAACAAACGGACGCTGCTGCTGCTGCTGCTGCTGCTGCATAATACAACGTGGTACGCTTGTTGGCCGAGCGGTCTGAGATTAAGTCTATCGGAATTTTGGACAGGTTTCGATCCCGGCTTCGAGCATCCTACGTGTCTAGCCACACTGAAGAGTTCTGATAGAACGAGAAAGTCTGTCTGTGGATGACTATGTATATATATACTATTGTAGGAAATGGTCATTACAGGAAGAGAAAAATGTCTCCTGCCTCCGCCACTCTCTTCTGCTTGAGTCGGACAGCCTTACGCTTTGTTAAACCGACGTTCAAGACTTGCAGACTCTCCGGTAAGATTATTAGGGTATCAATTCATTATTTTATTCATTATTTGAATTAAACTTGAAATTTAAAGTCGAATGGCAAATTTTCATTTATCTCTGTCAAGGCTGAAGTAGGTATTACTTTGGTTTGAGGATGTCAAGCATGCGATGAAAAGGGTTTGTTCGCGATTTCGAAGATAGACTAGTTGTTTAGAACCAGCTGATATTTAACATGTACTGTAACAAACTCATTGGCAGATGCATGCAGAAACATATTCAACACAATAAAGTCGAGCGGACACAGTTCTTTAGAAAAATATACCTCTCACTTTATTTGAAAGGGTTCGAATGGGTTACGAATGTTATTATTGTGTGAGAGGTGAGTTGGAGAATGAACAGAACTGCAACATATTGACCCCCATTCTTCTGGCCATAGCAGCATTTTTTTTCTGTTCTCCTGGGCTGCTCAACCGGGGGCCAGGGGGCCCAGCCTTTGCTGGGACATGGTTCTCATTCCAGCATCTTCTCTCCAACTGATCTGAACTTTCTGTCGCCGGGGTTATATAATAACTTGTCGTCCGCCTACTTTTTGCGAGCGTCACATTTGTACTCAATTCAACCCGTCGACAGTCAAGGTTATCCCCTGATCCCCTGATATCTTCGACCGGATGCACCTGTTATTTACACTCGATGAAGAATAACATGAAGAGAGATACGGAGAAACCCAAAGCAGACTACGAATCACGCACGCACCCAACAGTACAAACAGCCGGTGAGCAGAGAGATAATAACAGCTGTCTATCACTCTCTTTCTTTCTTTCTTTCTCTCCCTCGTACAACAGTTTACTTTTCTTCTTGCTGACATACTTCTTCTGCTCTATCTCTCTTTTCGGCTGACTGTTATAAAAACGTTCTAGCACTCACCGGCCATGTTTCTCGGTGCACAGATCGGTTTGTGTGGCTTGGTCGCTTGGCTCGTCACGCCGGCCAAAGCCGCCGGACATGGTTTACGGATGGCTACCATTCATGTCACACGCGCTGAGACCAGCACTCTTCGAGTCTCAGGGAGCCATTCCTTCAGGTTCTAACCCTCTCCAGATGGGTTAGGTTTATTGCCTGATGCCCGAGGTGCCCCTTTTTAGGGGAATGCCGACTGGGATCGAAGCATTTTGGGGAATGCTAGGTGGATCTGGCCTAAGGTCCTGCACCCGAACCCAGTTTAAAAAAAAGCCTTGTGCAACACTCGTCCAGTTGGTGGTACGTATGGCAAAAAGTATCTGCAAAACCAGCTGAGTAGTCTTACGTTTTAATCTCGTTTTTTTCACGATGAGGTTACCTTAGAGTCAGGTAGATCCTTCTAATGGTAATGATAGTCTCCTTGAAGAATAACTAGGAGTACAGATTTGAGAAAATGAGTACTTCTGCTCCACTAATATTCTGGAGGGTAAAACTAAAAATCTGAAAGATTGCCATATTACTGTAATTGCTGTAAAAAAATGAGGAGTTTTAAGTACGTAGAAATCGGTACCACCGTCAGGTATGAAAGTGTAATATTCTTGTACCCTTCCTTAGATCAAAATCTTGTGTTCCGGGATTTGCAAACACATACTTCTCCCTGGATAGGCCTTCTGAAATTACAATGACTGTATCCTCTACAGAAGATGGGGGCCTGTGAATAACACTAAACTGCATCAGAGAGTTTGGCTCCATCCAGTTCTGGTGATCTGGGAGCTGTTGAGTACCACACACAGATCTGTGTGCAAATCATTTTCATTAGGTTAAAAAAAGAGAGTACAGTCCAACTTTAAAAAATGAGTACGCAAAAAAATGTAAATATAAGTATACAATAAACGCAATTCCCAAACCCTTAAGCCCAGTAGGCTGGGGCAGTAGAATATACCGACTGAATCTCAGTAAAGGGGTAAGACCCACCAAGCCAAAAAATACCCAAGATATAGCACTAAATCATACGATTGTGTGGCTCCAGTAATGCTGGAGCTTTGGGGAATGCAGAGCGCCTCTTCATTTCCATCGCTCTCAGTTCCACTCTGACCCGGAGTAGTGGAACCTGAAAGTTTCCTCTCTATGGATGAAATAGAACTGTTTAACATTTAAACTGAGTGAAACAAATGACTTATGCTAAATTGAATTGTTAGAAATAGAACTATTTGATCATTTAACTGTGTATAAACAAATAACTGACGCTGAATTGAATTGTTGTTGGTACATAGCAATAGTTAGAATCATTTAACTTTGACTTATGCTAAATTGAAATGTTAGAAATAGAACTGTTTGATCATTTAATTGTGTATTCAAGTCAGTTGACATATTAAATTGAGTTGTTAGAATTTCAAACATTTGATCATATAAATGTGTGTATCTAAAAATGTGTTTAAAAATCATATATCTAATATATATGTAAAAACAGGATTTGGCATTAAATAACTGTCACGTGGTATGCAATTGAGAGGGGAGAAGTAAGATCAATTTTCCCTACGCTTCTGTGTTTGAATTAGCAGGCCCCAAAGATTGACCGTTAAAAGGAATGAAGGTCAATTCCTCGCGGCCAGCCTGTTAAACAAAGAAACAAATCCAGGTCAGAATAAGGTCAAACTACCTGCACTCCATAACCGGGTGGATGGAGAAGGAATGTAGGGCCTTGAGTAGCATGACCGTATGAGGTGGAGGAGGAGGAGGAAGGAGCCAAATGATTGGCCGAATCCTTAGCACCGGAAGTTGTACCCTTTTCGTCAGAGTAAATAGTGACAAGGCTTTTCAGTTTGGAGACTGAAACCGACGGATAAAGAGGCCGGTTTCCAGCCCGTTCCGGGGAAAAGAGCAGAGCAGAATCCTTGGACAAGAAGATAACAGGTGCCTTCCAGCCAGGTTCTACAGAACGCCGTTCGCCCGTAAAAGAAAGGAATCTGCGAAATAAACCAGTTAAAAGCTAAGTACCTCTTAAACTGTTTTCCTCCTAACCTTCCCAGATATTGGAACTTATATGTATTCCGAAAAGGAGAGAAATAGACTGAAGAAATTCGTTTGATAAACTCTAAATGAACGAGTGAACTTAACTACCTTTTCAAGTTTTAAAAGTAAAGAAAGGAAGAAAGAAGAAAGAAGAAAAGGACTGTCGAGAGAAACATTTGTGTTTAAGACTGTCTGTTGGTGATATAGCCGGCATCTTAAATATTTGTTAGGTCCTCACGTATTAAAATTTTGTTATATTTTAAATGTCCCCTCGTGTCGAAATATATTCGTTATGTTGTTTATCTGTCAAGTTGCCTTCTTTTGCATATACCTATTTCAGCTTCATTCGCTTCAATTTATTCTTGCTGAGTGTCTTATTCGCCTTTAAAAACATTACACGGAAAATTGGAATTGCCGACTACAATGAATAATATTTTATCTTAACCTAGAAGTCCGTGTTTTCCGTTATCTGAGGGGATAGGAAAACGAAAGGATTTGGTGACGTATGTAAAGTGAATTGGAATCCCCCTTGCCTGCGTCGGGCTGAGTCCAGTCCCAAATTAACCCCCATATTATTTGCCAGTTCCCATATGCCCGAAAAAGGAATCCTAACTCTGACTTATTTTTGCGAGGGGTCAAGTGCCAGACTGCCCCGACGTCACACGTGCGTAAAAATAAACTCCCGTCCTGGGATAAATATTTATGCACCGTCACATAACCAACACTGGGTGATATAACATTAAACTAAACCCAACCAAACATATACTCCATGCATTAAATAACCCCAGACAAGTTGACACGTCATTATGATCAATAAATCAATCAATCAAGTAATAAACCATGTTCTGCTTCGTACAGATTTTCATAAATGTCATGTTGCTTGATTGCAGTTCATCTTCTATATGTAACAAGGAAAACAAAATGAGGGGTTCTTGATGAGAATGTTCAACCTGTTCTCCCATATCTCTAACTGTGTCCTCCTAAGTGGAAAATAAAAGGTGGATAGAGTTCTATTTACACAGACTTGGTAGAAGAGAAAAGAACTGACAAAGATATAAACAAGCAAAAAGTAGGTAGAAATGAACGTATTTACTTGAAATTGATAGATACACGTTATAGATCCAAGCCCTGGCAAGGGCCCAATGCTTCTATTCCAAATCCCAGTAACCTGTAATTCTTTCGAACGAAATGCTTTTAAATTTTGCGGTCAAGACACGCCATATACATACAAAGTTGGTAATCCATAGTGACGTATCATAATTACAAGGCATTTTTAACTGATTTTGACCAAACTGAGAGAATATATTTTGAAAAAGGCATAAAAGATGCAATTTTTTACGACCACATTTCTGTTAGGTTATCGATTAAACTGTTTCTGAGGCAACATGAAAAAGATTGTTTGTCTAATTTTGACGTCATGCTGACCTCATCGATCACAGGAAAAATCCACACGTTTTTTTACAATAGCGTGATTTTTCTCTGCCTCCCACCAGACCAGACCAGACCAGACTTGACCCAAGGTCCTGACAAAAGGTTATTTGATAATAGGGGTTTATGGACGGGGAGCATGTTCACGAGCCGAGGCTTGAGCTCTGCCGGACTTTTGCTGGTCTTCGGCTCTCTTAGTGCAATGTGAACCAGATGAGACGGTTGGACTTGAACTCACACGAGTCCGACATGTGTGCCTTTTCATAGCTTAAACTAGACCAGAGTGGCTTAGTGTTATGCTATGTTATCAATGCACCTTCCCCACCTGAAAGTGGCCCAGCCGAAGCTGGGACCATATAGCCTCGAATCTGAAATTGATCCTCTGACACGAATGTCACACAGACTAGCTAAAAACCGACACATTATAAAAGTCAGTTTCAATCTTTGAAGACAACATTTCAGCGAGAAAAGATTTAATTTGTAGAGAGGAAACTTTTCAAAAATTTCCAGAAACTTGCTTTGTTTATGTTGTTGTTTAGAAAAAAAATCGTATCTATTAAAGCAATTTTTCCAGAACAGATTTGTTCGAAAACGCCAAAATAGATGGCGTTCTCTCCTTCTTGCGAGAGACACGGTTGTACGAAAAAATATGATGAATTAAAACTGCTTAATCATGTGCAAACAAATGACATCCTGCTTATAGAAAATTTTACCTACTAAATATTCGTTCAGAAATCTTTGGTTGAATGTATATACATAGAGACAGAATTTGGCTTTAAATAACCAACAAAGGTTGATACGCCATAAAACCCAAACAATCAATCAGAATGGAGAAGCTAAACTTGAAGCCTAGGGCTATGCTTGTCACGATACTTTATTGTTGCCTTGGTTCCATGACTACCATATGCGTTTCTGGGTAGTTGGTTTATCAATCACATGAGTCCACTTTGTGTCTAAAAGATGAATGGCACAATCTATTTGGAACTTCTAGCATTCGGCGTGGTGTAATAAAATTGCCGAGGGATTTTGTTTTATATATCTTGCCTTTCGGTTTAGTTAGGCTGAGAACCTTTCGGTTAGCGCATGGGTTAGTTAGGTGCAACATTAACGCAGTTGTTCACGCGCGCGCGGAGATGGTGTGTCATTCAGAGATGTCAAAATAAAAATCCCAGATAGGAATTGAGACCAGGGTATTTGGGTGACGCCACACACCGGAAGCGTGGGCTGAGATTTGAGAAAAAGCAGGAGTTGAGTTCTTGCCTCGGAGGAAGAAGGTCGACTTTCAGAACTGGGCGAGGCCAGACGACTTTGCGCGCTACGGGCGCCGTGCGTTGGTTGGGTTGAGAGCTGACGATGTAAAATCAGTCAGCATAGAAAGATTGTGTCTCTCTCTTCTCATGTCGAAAAACCTTTAACTCAAAGGTAATAAAAGTTTCGTACCTGAAACAATTTCGTGAATTTTGTATTTTCTGGATTTCTATGTTTATGAACAACTATGAATGTTTTTCCGCATAGTGGACCCTGTAAATGTAACAGTGGTTCGTTGGAGCAAGTTGCCTGGGTGCCGGCAACTCAAAGACAATTAACAATTATTCATTGACACACAATGGTGGAACAATAATATATCCAATGTACTTATCAAGAGAAATTGTCACTTTATAATTCAGACTGTACACAGTTTCCTCGCAGTCATCGAAACACGAGGGAGATACAAAGAACTTGTAAGGGTTTATGAACATAGACACTCACCATCCTCTGTTGCTGCCCTGAACGTCTCTTTAACCGACTCGACTCAACTGTCAACTCAACTGACTAATTTTTAAATTCTCTAATTTTTATTTATTCCAAAATTGAGGATATTATTAGTGTGATGTCTTTGCTCTAAGTGTTGTATATTGACCTCCGACCCGGCCAAACATGCCATTCCAAAGATGACGGAAGTTGTATATTCCGTTGGCGTGGGCGAGCTTGGCTGACAATATGGGACAGTGTTAAAATCCCACGGTACAGTCACAAACTGATTCACCGGAAGAAGGTGTCCTGTGAACTGCAGAAAAAACAGCACCCAGCAGAAGAGGCCCTTAGGATCCCCGATTGAGCAGTTGGAGATCAGATGAGTTGGGGATCAGACGAGTTGGAGAGAAGATGCTGGAATGAGAACATGTCCCAGAGAGACTGGGCCCTCAGGCCCCCGGTTGAGCAGCCCAGCAGAACGGGAAAGAAACGCGGTTATGGCCATAGGAGTGGGGGGGTCAACATGTTACAGTTCTGCTCCGTCTACAACTCCCTCTCACACACAACCCTTTCAAATAAAGTGAGAGGTATATTTTTCTAAGAACTGTGTCGTTCGTCTTTATTGTGTTCAATATGTTTCTGCATGTATATCTGTAAAGTTGCATATGTATTATGTGGCTATATTTACCAACCCCTCCGCTCGGGCAGGATATGACACGAAGTCAGTTTTTAAGCGGAATTTAACAGGTTTGAATTCAGTTTTCCTTCCCCTAGACTAGTTGCCTCACCAAGGCTGAAGAACATAGTCTGCCCTACTATTTACCCATAGCTAGAGGAAGAATAATTGGATTCATACCTTTTCCAAGGGTATTAGTGCTATGTGAAATGCAATTAGCCTGGTCCAGGATTTGAACTCGTGTCGCCGTGTCCAATTCCTACGACGATAACCATTACACTACGGGCACCTATACCACATAAGTGATTGTGTCATATCATCATAATCATCACACGTGTCCCTAGTTTTCAATGTTTTTTAAAAGTTCCTATCGAACTTATGACACGATATGAATCCATTTTATTTACATTTGGCCTTTCGGGCAGGTGTCCTTTCTCATATGTTCGCACGTACACGCACTTGACTTTTTCAACCTGACTTACATTTTCAATCAAAGATTTTAGCCAACTAAAAAACCCTGTATCATCCGCAACCTGGCCAAGCTGAATAATAAAATAATTGATATAATTAATTATCTCTGTAATTATTTAAGAAGCCCGTTGGCTATCCCTAAACTTGTCAAGATCAATTACTGTGGTTAAGTGATTAAATCTGGTTATTGGCTGAGTGTAAAATAATTAAAGCAGTAATTAATGATTAATTAGTTTATTAGTTTGAATATTAGTTATTTTATTAAGTTGATAAAATTGTAATTTGCTAAGAACTTTGAATGTAAATGTAGTTCCTCGCAAAAGTCATACACCAACACAGGTCGCGACTAGGTTTAACACCTCACGTCAGAATAACGTTGGGGAAGATAGAATGTTGTTTATATAAACTAATTAAACACTTGGTTGACGTAAAGAAATAAAGCTTTGTGACATATGATGATTCTAGAAAGTATTGCGCAATCATTTAGCAATGACATCACACCGAGGTATCAGATGATGCAATAAGTAATTAAAATAGATTATATATAGAATAAGTGATTAACCGGCCCTTTGGTCTAGTAAGTAGAGTTTTCGCTAATGGCTCGGGAGAACAGGGTTCAATCCCAGAACGAGTCATACCAAAGACTCAAAAAATGATACTTGATACCTATTTTCGTAACACTCCGCATTATAAGGTACGTTTAACGGTAAAGTGGAGCATTCCAGGGAATGGTGGAACACCCACCTTTAACACCTCAGAGTATTAGCCATTGAAAAGGGAGGCGTCGGGTCACCCTCGATTACCGTCACCAACTTTATTAATATATAAAATATTGATACAGTCAGTCTTCGGTGAGTCTTCAGTTTCAGTCAAGGTGTCACTTTGGTGTGACGCTTTGTTAGGATCTCCCTCTCTCTCTCTTTCTCTCTCGTTGCCGTCAGTTAACAAACATCTTTGAATCTGATACAACAGAGTCGCTTTGTATTTGAAGAAGGATGTAACTACGACTAATAGTGTCTGGTGGTGAGACCATATCACATAAGCGTCCCCCTGTTCCCTCATTCCCATCTGGTGCTATGGTGTTGCACCCCTTTCTATTCAAACCCATAGCGTTACAATGTGCCACGTAAAATTATATTAATTAGAAGTCAATTCTAGAAATGATTCTCGCCAGAGACCACACCAAAATGACCGAAATTCAGAAAAGTCATTTAAAAAATTACAAAACTATTGAAATCTTGCCAAATTCATGTCGCCTCAACTCCAAACGTAGCCAATCCTTTGACTTGATATTTTCCTTACGAATGATTAAATATTAGAATAGTGAGTAAGTATCAAAGATGAATTTTATAACTTGTGGGCCCGCGAAGATGTAAAAACGGGACGAAAAGTCTGCACCCATTTGGAATGAGCTCTGTGAATAAGCCAGCCTACGCATGCGCACAAAATCAGGCAGTCATGAAGAAGCCTTTGTGACGAAGAATGAAGAAACACCGGGTGCTCCCTTTGAAAATGTGAAGAAGGTAAAACAATGAACAAGAACACCCTGAAGGACACCTCAAGTAAAAACAGCCAAATTCTCTCACGGAAACAGAGAAGTCTCACATGTTGAATCTCACTCTCTCTCTCTCTCTCTCTCTCTCTCTCTTACACACACACATAAACTTTCATATTCAGACACACCATTCCACTGTTTGATACATTTTATTCATAAATCGTTGCATACTTTATTTCATACCAAAAAATCCTTCTATTCGATCGGACATTTGGCCTACCTTTCATGTTGTTAGTAAAATAATAAAGTTAGCGATCGTAGTCGATTGCGACCAGAAGGCTCCCTTTTCAATAGCTACTACACCGCGGTGTATGAGAGGGCGCTACCCCTTTCCCTGGATTTCTCCATTTTATCCTTGATATGTATTTGATATTGCTGAGTGTTAAGCAAGGAGGTATCAAGTACGATTTTTAAACTCTTTGGTATTACGTGACCCGGGATTGAACCTAGGACTCCTGGACCATTGGCGAACACTCTACCCACTAGGCCAATGTGCCGGTTTTTCTTTATTTTTGGTAATAAATGTTCTGGTTCCCTTTATGAGGTCAAGCCAGAAAAAGCAGCATTAGAAGCAGAGGGGGTGACAGACGAGAAACAAGTCTCCCAAGGAGGTGGCAGCTGGGTAAGTGGAGAATAAATGTCTAAGTCAGTAACTGCCCATTTCAACACGCACTGCTTATTCGCTCTATCTAAACCAGTGTACGCGTTTCCTTCTATGTCTCTCTCTTTATTATCAGACGGTGTTTTGTTTTCGTCTCTTTTTATCAAGGTGATGTTACCATGGGATCTGATTGAAACCTAAGGGGTAATGCTGTACCATATTCTATTTGAGGTCGTTGTGTTACAGATTCAAAAGTCTTAAAAAAACGTTTCAATAGTAAATTTACAGTGTGAACTAGTCCAAGCTATGATCGTAAGTGATCCTTTATGAAAAAATGATTAGATATTAGCTATATGGAAATGCTATTACAGCTTGTCTACGTTCAATTACACCGAACAGGTGAGAGTTAAAAATGTGATTGGTGTTTCTGTTACATCCTGTTTGAAAGAGATATTTTAAAATTCACAAGTCGTAAAAAAACGTTTCATTAGCAAAGGTACTGTGCGCACTGGTCCAAGCGAAGATCGTAAGTGACCCGATTTGCCAAAAAATTTGCAAGACTGAATTACCATTACCACTTGCCTAAATTTACTCGTACCATACAGGGGACATTTGAAAATGTGGGTGGAATTTTCGCTTCTTATTAAAGTCTAAGTTAACTGTTTTGGTAAAAAGGGCAATTTTTCGTCTCTTTACCAAAACCTTTTCTTGTTCTTCAATTATTCTTGCATAGGTAAACTAAGTTCCAAAAATTTCAGTTTTAGGTTACTTTATCTACAATTTTAGATTTGACTAATTAGCATTTTGCGTGTTTTAGTGTACGTTTCAATTTTAATTTGAGTTTTAGAAAAAGTACTTCGATGGAAAATCTTTCTTTTTCTGGGGAAAATAATACTTTAAATAACTATAATGTGTTTTACCCACTCACCCACCAAAAAAACTTAGACTAAAAACGGCGCTGAAAATGATCTATTTGACATGTAAATTGAATTCTAACTACCACTCTGGGATAAAGTGAACCAGGCAATAATAGGAAGGAAGTGGTACTCTACACTTACCAGATTTTCAGAAGTGGAGCCTCACCCTTAGATGCAGTTTAAAGTCATTTCTTTTCAGAGAATCTAACTCTGCTAATATGGATGAGATAGAAAGATAGATTCGTGACATTTTACTCCTCCGAAAAAAAAATTCTATTTGAAATTTGGTTGGTTGGTTGGTTGGTTGGTTGGTTGGATTTTAGTTGGTTAGTTTTACGGCGTATTAACCCTTTTCGAGTGATTTAACGCTGTATTAAATTTCAAACAATTCAGTATAGTTCTAGTTTAAAAACAGTTAAATGCCAAAACAGTACTAATTCAAACAATTCAGTTTAGTTTTAGTTTAAAAACAGTTAAATGCCAAAACAGTACTAATTCAAACAATTCAGTTTAGCATAAATACACAGTTTAATTCTATTTAAAAACAATTCGATTTCAAGCAGTTCATTTTAGCATCATCATCATCATGTCGTGCTGGTAGCACGGATATCCCTGACCCTCTCTCGCCACTCCTCCCTATCGTTCATCGCTCTAGGCAGGTCTTCAGGACAACATCCCGTATCCTCACATACCTGCTGTATGTATGTTCGTGCTGGTCATCCTGCTTTTGCACGGCCATGTGTGGGGGTCCATAAGAGTACATCTCTTATGAGTTCGTCCCTGCTTCTCCAGCAGTGTCCTGCATGTCTGGTTCGTCTAACTTGAATGGTTTTCGTGATAGGAATCAGGTGGCCGTACAGTTGGTGTCTCGTGTGGTGTTGCCGCCAGGACCTTTTCAAGATTGCACGCAGCATTCTGGTGTAATTGCCGTCTAGCTTCTTCTCCAGCCGTTTTGTTAGCGTCCATGTAGTGCACCCATATAGCAGTATCGATATGACCGCTGCCTAGAAGAAACTGCGTTTCATTTTATCGGTTAGGTCTGATTTCCATATAAAAAATTTTTTTAGCATAAATACACAATTTAAATGAAAAAACTTCTATTTCAAGCAATTCATTTTAGCATAAGTACAGTTAACTTGGTCATTGGTCTAGTGGGTCGAGTGTTCGCCAATGGTCCGCCCATTGTAGCTCCCTCCCTTACATCTCGGTGAAGTAGCTATTGAAAAGGAAGCCTTCTTGTCACCCTCAACTACGGTCGCCAACTTTACTTTTTTTGACACGTAGATAGGACCCTATCAGATCCTACCACTCCAAGCCAGAGTGGAACTGGGAGTGATGGTAATAAAGGGGTGCTCCACACTACCCAAAGTTCTAGCATTACTGGAGCCTCACCATCAGATAGTTTAGTGTCATAATCAGGACATTCGTTGTGGTGTCTTACCCCTCTGCAAAGATAAAGTCGGTGTTTTTACAGCCCCAGCCAAATGTGCAATAAAATTTGATAAATAATCTTGTTTGCCATATTAATTAAAATAAGTCTAAAAAGATTTTTTTGAATAAGAAATTTCATTCTTTAAATTTAGTCTTGGTTCTTTTTCATGCAAATTTACAATTTTTTAGAAAATATACCGATCGAATCCATAGAATTGAATATTATATTTTTAAACTTTCGTTCCCAAATTGTGGACTCCCCCGCACACATTTCTGCCTGTTTTTTAGTCTGCTGGTCTAACTGTCTGTCTGTCTGAACACATATACGAGGATCATTGAATAAGCTTCCAGACTTTTTTTCGTATGGGCAATTTTATTGATAGTACATACAAGAAACTCTCGTCCCCTTCGAAGTAATCTCCTCCGGCTGCAATGCACTTGTACCGTTCCAAAAACTTCTGGAAGGCTCCATGGAAGTCCTCTTGTGTGTGCGTGTCAATGACATTCGTCACAGCCTCTTTCATCTCCTCAATTGTCTCATAACGACAGCTTCTGAGCTTAGGGAATAAGCAAAAGTCACATGGAGCAAGGTTTGGACTATAGGGAGGGTGACGAACTGTCTTGATGTCCATCTTGCTCAGATTGTCTGTGACAAAGATGGAGTTGTAGACTGGTACATTGTCCTGGTGGAAATGCCACGGACCCGATTTGAAGAGTGCTGGCCTCTTTCCAAGGAATCCCTACTTGAACTCCCTTAAAACCTTAACATACTAACCCTAACCCTTTGGCCAATCAACTCTGGTGTATTGACTTCCTTACTCTTCCCACTCCTCTCATCATCCCTCACAGACTCCCTGGCTTCCATGAATCTCTTATGCCACTCAAAAACAGACGCTCGATTCATGCCAGATGCTCCAAAAGCAGTCTGAAGCATTCCATACGTTTCTGTGGCCTTTTTTTCCCAAGTTTAAAACAGAATTTTATTGCATATCGTTCTTCTAAAGTGTCCTCACGTCCAGATTGCTTTTTTTTAAATTTAGTAGCTGTAGGGTATATTCCAATTGGTGCTGTAGCTGTTGATTTGAACCTGAAATCATAAGAATTAGTCAGTCATCTCATAAGATGTATAGCAATAACTTACTGAATTTTCAAGAGTCTACGACAATTTTAAATGCCTGTACAAAAAAGTCTGGAAACTTATTGAAGGACACACGTATACATATATATATATATATATATATATATATATATATATATATATATATATATATATATACCCTTACTCCCTTATTTGTCGGGCTTTTGAAAGTTTCCATATTGCTGGCTACAATAAATTTCCGTTACGTTCTTGCCCCTATCCGCTTGATAATTTCGCTATCCCACCGTCGTACAGGTCTTCCAAGTGGTTGTTTTAGGTTTCTCATATACAACTTGTCAACATCATGCGTTCAACTCTTGTCTACAAATCTTACCAAGTGTACAGCCCAGGAGAATTTTATCTTTCGATACTCCGTAATTACAACCCTAATTCTATTTCGTTCGGTCGAATTATCTTGTTTCTGATGTGCTCACGCAACGATATTCCCTGCATGGATATTTTCAATAAGCATCTTTGTCTTAAACAGTCTATGTTCTTCCTTCGTAATACCTCACGTTTTGCCTGGTGATACCATCACAGTAGAATACTCCGACTGCATCACTCGAGAAAAGGAAGAATCCCTACAATGAGTGTCTTTGATATGACATTAAACCATCTGATAGTGAGGATGCAATTCTGAGACTTTAGAGAATGGGGGGTGACCAGGTCCACTCTGACCCGAAGGGAAGTACTTGATAGGGTCCAATATTAGGGTCAAAAATAGTTGTTAGAAAATTTAACTGTGTGTTAACAAATGGCTGATGTTGAATTGTTTTTTTTTATTATTAAGGGTTTTCGTACTATTGTCTTCATCTTTATTGTTATTTCCACAACGTTTCGGCCGGTATGTCCTCCGGCCTTTTTCAGGTGTTTGTCGAACTCGGGAACCTGCACGGAACTTCGAAGTACGTCCTTTATTGAATCCACGGGGGACGCCTGTTTTGAGTCCGTTAGCCATAACCGGGTACAAGTGTTAAGTATATCTATATTGTTATTCGCCTGCATTCAAGATTGAACCTGCAACCTCCAGATGATTGTTTCCTTGGAAGCTTAAGGAACCAACACTTATAACCGTTACGCTATATGTAGATAAAAAAGAAAGAAAAAGAAAACATGTATGTAATCATAACTCGTTCTGGTTTTTGACTCCCAAGTAAATGTACATTTTTTTCTTTCAGTCACACCTATTACTGGCAAAGAATTTCGAAAGTATAAAAAGTAACCTAAAATTGAAATTTTGAAACTTACTTTTCCTATGCAAGTATAATTACAGAACAAGAAAGGTTTTGGTAAAGGGACAAAAAACTGTCCCTTTTAACAAAACTTTTTACTTAGACTTAAATAAGAAGCAAAAATTCCACCCACATTTTCAAATGTCCCCTGTATGGTACGAGTAAATTTAGGCAAGTGGTAATGATAATTCCGTCAAGCGATTTTTTTGCAATTGCTTCTGGCGGCAACACCCCACAAGGTCCCAACAATACGGCCACCTACCTCCCATCACGAAAACTATCCAAGTCAGACGAACCAGACATGTGCGACACTGCTGTAGAAGCAGGGACGAGCTCATAAGTGATGTACTCCTATGGACCCCCACATATAGCCGGACAAAAACAGGACGACCAGCTCGAACATATATACAGCAGCTATGTAAGGATACGGGATGATGTAGCCTTGAAGACCTGTCAGGGGCTATGAACGATCGGAAGAAGTGGAGAGAGAGGGTTAGGGATATCTGTGCCTGTGGCACGACATGATGATAATGATGATGATATAGCAATACTTGGAACTATTTAATTGTGTGCAAACGAATTTGTAATGTTGAATAGATTTATTAGTGTAGAATTGCAATTATTTAAACTATTTAAATGTGAACTAAAATTGAATTATTAATATTACATGACTCTTTATCTTCTGACGGATCACCAGTTAACTTTTGAATTCATGTGTTCTGAATTCCACACTTAACAAAATTAATCGGTGACCTCTTCATTATATAACACGTGGGTGATTACCAAATTTTAGACAACTATACGTTCATATTTTTTGCTGTAGAGTTTGTTTTTTATTTTTCTATAGTAATATCCTTTTTGATCGTGTAATCACCATGAAGAAATAAATGAAAAATCCTCCACTTTTTTCTTTATAAAAGAAAAGTATTCAAAATGTATTTCTTTATGAACAACGTGGTACATACTAATAAAAATCTGATTGCTGGATCGCTAGTTCACAAGATAAAATTATTCTTGATACTGAAGATTGCCCGAGAAATGATATGAATTGACAAAGATATGAACAGACTGAGAAAGATAAGGATGATAAATGCTGTAATCTTTCTAACACGAGTAAATGAAAAAGAAAAAGAAAAAAAAAAAGGTATGTAATCATAACTCGTTCTGGTTTTTGACTCCCAAGTAAATGTACAATTTTTTTTTCTTTCAGTCACACCTATTACTGGCAAAGAATTCAGGAAGCATGAAAATTGGTAATGGTTCTTCCATTCATTGGTTTTTCTTTGCAACTATTCAATCTTCGACTTGCAGAGATAGACAATTGGCATGGGTTCTTGATATTTTTTTATTACTAGGGTGAGTCAAAGGTAAGGCAGTATTTTCGTAAGCGTTTATTTGCTGCGGGTATGTCATGACCAAAGCTGTTGAAGCCGAGCAAATGATGCCCTGCTATTGCTAGTAAGCTGACACGATGTACATTGAGTCACTCCGTGTGTGATTTGACAGCTGAAGAGATGAACTTGTATCTATTATTGAAAAGTAGCATAATTAATTTTTCAAAAGTTACAAAAAGTGGAAAGATACGGTGCGTCAACTCAGTTTAATACACGAATGATAACTTCGAGATCATTTTGAGAACTTGGCTCTGATTAGATAATCTCAATCAGGTGACCGAAGAGTTGTAGAAGTTTAGAAAGCAGTTTGAATAATTCGTTGATTGCCGAATACTGTTCGAAAGGAAGTCTTGATTTCCACCATGCTCGTCACTCCCCGTAAAGTTCGTAGCGGGTAAACTGGATGTGTCGTAGAAAAATAAAATATGTGCACATAAAAAGTGTCTGAGTTGTTGTTATTCAAGCAAAGAAGAATTAAGATAGTTGCGGGTACAGAATCCAATAAAACGAACAGAGAGATACAAAGAAATGACATGAAAAAGACGGAAGGCATTTACAAAGATGGTGTCCAAAAGAATACGGAACTGAAGAAAAGAACAGGAGAGGAGATGGGCGCTAAGACAGAAGATATACGCATAAATCTAAGTAAGAGTAAAAAGGCAATGTATTCTAATTCAGAAATTTATGCTATACAAGTTTTAGCTGAGCCATGACGCCGCGGAAGCAACCAAAAACTTTTGTTGGGCGAATGGTGAAGGCGCAGGTGATTCCAGTACACTAACCAGATGGTTCTAGAAATTTCATTTTCGATAAGGAAAGGTAAAGTTAGCCTTAAAGAATAGATTCAGGAGGTTTTCTCTAAACCTAAGATACAAATCTGGAGAGGACCACTCGGAGAGTATCTGGTAGCTCGGTGTCATACGTTTCACTGTGGTTCTTCAGCTACACCCCTGGAGCAGTATAACTGTCTTACATGACCAAAACATTGCAAAACTTTTGACTCATCCTAAAAGAATATCCAGAAAGTTGGTTCCTCTGCCGATAAATTATGGTTAGCAGTATTGTCTGGGTAGAAGAAGGATAAATCTGAAATCGATCCCAGTGAATCCCTAAAACAGTTTTCAGCCTAGCCCAGACAACCCCTTCAATGACACTAGTCGAAAACTATATTGACCCTTGCCCTTCTTTTGGGAAACATCAGTTGTTAAGGAAGATTTGATGTGGTAGCAACTGACAGTCTCGCATAGGCTTGTATCGATACCGTGGAGAAGGCCTAAGACTGGCATTACTGAATTCAATTGTCACGGAGTGACCCAAATATTAAGAGAACAACTTAACCCTATTAAACCTATCTATCTATCTATCTATCTATCTATCTATCTATCGCTTTCACTTTGGTCATATTTATCCATCTGTCAATTTCTGTTTGCCGGTCTCCTAATTAATCTCACTTTAGCAATTTCTAGTATCTATCTATCTATGTGTGTGTGTCATTCCTTTCATATATATATATATATATATATATTTATCTACACACACACACACATATATATATATATATATATATATAAAGTTGGGGACCGTAGCCAAGGGTGACCCTAAGGCTCCCTTTTCGATAGCTACTACACTAAGATGCAGGGGAGGGCGCTACTCCTTTCCCTGAATTGCTCCACTTTACCCTTTATCGATACCGTAGGCATCAAGTAACATATTTTGAGTCTATGGAATGACTCGACCTGGGATTGAACCCAGATCTCCCGGGCCATCGGCGAACACTCTAACCATCATACCAATGTCAGATATATATATATATATATATATATATATATATATATATATTTGATTGAATATAAAAGACGTTTCTTGTCTACATATTTTTTCTTAACCTTTTCGAATTGCCGTATTGAGATTATGATATCCGACTGGAATTGATTGATAAAACTTCCATAATTAGTTATTTCCCAAGTACTTTCTGTCCAACTTTGGGCCATCATCAGGGGAGTGTGTATTACAAAAGTGATGTAACTTTTTTATGTACATTAAAACTTTGTAAGAAGAAGAACGACTGTACTATTGAATTGTGTAGCGTTTACTTTTCGAATCTGTTCTATAAATAACGTCAGTAGCTAAAGACATTTAAGTACATTAGCACTGGTTTTAAAATTAATTCTGTTAAGTTTGGGTTGTATGTTCCTAATATGTAGTGCCTCGAAAATCTGTAGTTTTTGCTTGTTATTTTGATGTTCTAATATTGTTGTTTTCGGTAAGAATTTTTCGTGATTCTTTTGTCGGGCATGAATGTTTTTTTTAAATACTGTGCTATGGAACTTGTATCAGACAGGTGCATTGTAAGTCTTCTCGATAGGGTATTTGAGGTTAAACCAACATACATATTATTATTTTTCTCCAAAAGGACATTTAAATTGATATATAACGTTGGTTTTTTGCAAAACCCCTATCGAGGGAGAGGAATTATTTTTAATGACTAAGTTGGAGGTTTTAAATTTATTATAATATATCATAAGTTTCATTTTTTATTAGGATCAGTGAGGAGTATGTTTCTATGAATCAATGTTTTTAATATATTTTCATCTAATTTATAATTGTAGTGCATTTGGTTGTGGTAAGAAAGTTTGATAAATGTTTGTTGACTGGGTGGAATGGTACAGTGTTTATTTTATTGGTTAACATTTTTAATCATACATTTAATTTGTTCATCAACAATATAGTTAGCGTACAGTTGGTATCACTATCACTTTCATGTTCAGTAGTTTTTTCAGTTCTCTAGCCAGGTCTAGGTACTTAGCTCTCTTTTCGTTTTCTTTCAGTTTTACCCTGTGATCTGCTTGAATGGCAAAGTCTACTATTATTGTTATTATTATTCATGCATGTTGTTCAAATGGATCAGAAGACAAGGAAGTTGATGACATTTAATAAAACCTTACATCCGATAAATGAGACATATATGTATCAGAAAAGAAGGAGGAAGAGGACGCACCAACATTGAAGATTGGGTCGACACATCGTTAAGGCGACTCTAAGCCTATAAAAAAATGACAAATACATTTTAATTTCATCGACCATCAGCCAATACTGGTGCAGAAAATCTCAAGGAATAATAATAATAATAATAATAATAACCTACCAGCTGTCCTTGAAGATGACACATATACTCCTATGGGATTTTGATTGGTTTGGTTTGGTTTCTTTGTTTAATGGCATATCAACCTTTGTAGGTTATTTAATGCCAGAGCCATTCTCCGAGAAGAACAGTAGTGATACTATTTAACCCATAGCTGGGAGGATAAGGGGGTTCATACCTTTCCCAAGGGTATTTGTCCGAAAGTGAACGTAATAGCGAGACGGGAATATGAACTCGCTTACTACGATTCCGCAGTCCATCGCTTTAACCATTATGCCACGAAGACACCCCTTGGGATTTTGACATACAGATAGATCACCTAATCTCGGCCAGAAGACCAGACCGTATAATAATCAACAAAAAAAAAAAAAATTTGCAAAATTGTCGACTTTGCTGTCCCAGCTGACCAAAGAGTGAAACTGAAAGAATGTGAAAAGAAGAATAAGTACCTCGACCTTGCTAAGGAAATGAAAAAACTAAGGAACATGAAGGTGACAATTATACCAATTGTAATTGGTGCGTTTGGAACAGTAACTAAAGGATTACTAAAGAGACTGGAGGACTTGGAAGTTGAAGGACGAGTTGAGACCATCCAAACAACAACATTATTGAGAACGGCCAGAATACGGAGAAGTGTCCTGGAGAGTTGGGGAGACTTGCTGTCACTCAAACTCCAGTGAAAAACTATCAGCTAACGTTGATATGAAAAACTCTAATGAGTAAACAATAATAATAATAATAAAGAGTTAAGAAAGACTGATTACAGCGACCAGAAACAATACAAACAACACAAGGACCAACTGAAAAACAATAACTTGGAAACAAAAATGGGAAGAAAAACAAGCGACAAATAAGCGAAATCTCACATCAGAAGACATGGACATGGCTAAAGATGGGAAAACCTTAAAAAGAAATTAAATCTCTTCGAATAGGTACACAAAACAACACCATAAAACCAAAATACGTTTAAGCAAAAACAGATAAGACGTAACAAAATAGCAAGAGTTGGTTGTGTGGTGAGAGAGACGAAGCGATCAATCCTATAATGAGCAAGTGATCAATAACATCGGCGAATGTAGAAAATTAGCACAAAAAAGATAAGACTAGAAACGAATGGGTCGGGAAAGTGGTCTTCTAGTAACTGTGCAAGAAAGTGAAGTTTGACCATACGAACAAGAGGTAAATGCACAACCGCATTCCATTCTGGGGAATGAGACCCACAATATTCTCAAGGATTTCGAGATACAAACAGATCACCTAATCACGACCAGACGAGCAGACTTAGAGTTAGTCAATAAAAATAAGAAAACCAGCTATATCGTGAATTTTATCTTCCCAGCAGACCACAGAATAAAATCGAAATCAGTTGAAAATGATAGAAATCTGGACCTTGCTAGAGAGCTGAAGAAGCTATGGAACATGAAGATGACGGTGACACCAATTGTTATTGGTGCACTAGGAACGATCCCCGAAATATTGGTACAGCAACTGGGTGACTTGGAAATAAGAGGACAAATAGCGACCATCCAGGGTATAGCATTTCTAAAATCGGCCAGAATACTGAGAAGAGTCCTGGAGATTTGAGGAGACTCGCTATCACTCAAACTCCAGTGAAAAACTATCCGCTAACGTTGGTGTGAAAAACTCTCAAAGGAACGGAATCATTAGAAAAGTTCTGGACATTTTAGAAGACTTGCTGTCACTTGGATTCAAGTGAAAAGTCAGCAACTAAAGTTCAGCGTGATAAACTCCCAAAGAGTGAAATAATTATAACTGACAACGCTTTATCTAAAAAATGAAATAAACCTCCTGTGGGATTCGAACCTGCGTTTCTAACGTTCCACCGTTATGGTTCCTTACGAATTATCCCTTCTAAAAGCATTCGAATATCACTAGCAACAGTCGAGAGAAATGACATTTATATAAGACTGACTACAAAATTCTTTTTTAGGTTTTTTATTAAAATGAAAACCCTATATAAATATATAAAAAGGTTTTCTTGGTTGAGTGATAATCAAAGAGTTGACAGTTGTTACATCAGATAAAAAAGACCTCTCATATTTTGTCGAATAACGAAACGGATAGATAACAAATTTCATCGTTCGTGAAACTACTCTCTCTCTCTCTCTCTCTCTCTCTCTCTCTCTCTCTCTCTCTCTCAGATTAGGCAGGGAGGTCTTAGAGCGCCATTTTGAAATTATCAATGAATGCTAATTCCCCTTGGTTTTCATGGTGAAAAAAATCTACCAGCTGCTGTTTAATAAAATGTTCACTTCTTGCTCTTTGGACTCGTTACCAACATGCAACTCCCAAAAGATATTCGCTGTCTCCCTATCTCCCTATTCCTCTCTTATACACACACACACACACACACACACACACACACACACATATATATATATATATATATATATATATATATATATATATATATATATATATATGCAGGTGTTTACGATAGAAGAAACTATATAAAGGTCAGTTTAAGACCCTTGAATAGCATAAAATAATTTTCATTCAACAAGAAGATATACTATGTCGGTACCAAACGATCGGCCGGGGCTATAGAATAAGCCAACGGCACCTCTGCGGAGGGGTAAGGCTCCACCCCAACGAATTTCCAGTGGAAGACACTAAATAAATTGATAGTGAAGCTCAAATTGTGGAGCTGTTAAGGTTCCATCAACGGATGAAATATAATAATTGAATTTAGAATACCTGAGACCATTTGTCTATATGCAAATGATTGAATTATGTTGATTTGAATATTCAGTGTAAGAGTGGCCCAGTCATCTGGGGCTGTAGTATACACCGACTGCGTCTCTGTTGAGGGGTAAGATGCTAAACAATCTGATGGTAAGGTTCCAGTAATGCTGGAGCTCCCAGATTCACTCTGGCCCGGAGTAGTAGCACCTGATAGGGTTCTATCTATGAATCTAATAGAACTAAACTGAGTACTTATACTGAACAGAATTGTTTGAAATAAAACTGTTTTGATTCTAAAACTGCGTACTGATACTTAACTGAATTGTTTGAAATAAAACTGTTTTGACATTCATCTATGTGCAAAAAAAAACCCCGTATTTATGCATATATGAAGACAGAGATATTGAAACGTGCAAACCTTTATCAAACTGAATTAATTCGGCATTAGATGACCCGAAAAGGGTTGATACGCCGTAAAACAAAACAACCAGCCAACCAGATAGCAATATTTGAAATTATCAAGGGTCTAGGATTTGATAACAAACTGCATCTTATTTAGAGGTTCCAGTCTTGATTCTTTGGTCCATTCTGACACGAAATAGAAGAACCCATAAGGGTTCTGGATTAAATAAAACTATTCAATCTTTAACAAGAGATTATAATTATTAGTTACATATCTCAAACCCTACAGCTGGGTTCACGTTATTCGAAATAATTGAAATACTTGATAAATACTATTATTAATGCTGAATATCAATGCTTGAAACCGTTTTACTATGTAAAACAAATTATTAATATTGAACAGAATTACGTAGAGCATTCAACATGTTTCCAGACTTTTTTTGTATGGGCATTTAACATTTTCATAGACTCTTGAAATGCACCAATCCACAACTCCATCCTTGTCACAGACTATTTGAGCAAGATTGGCATCAAGATAGTTCCTCAGCCTCCCTATAGTCCAGATCTTGCTCCCTGTGACTTTTGCTTATTCCCTAAGCTCAGAGGCTGTCGTTATGAGAGAATTGAGGAGATAAAAGAGGCTGTGACGAAGGTCATTGACACGCTCACACAAGTGGACTTCCATGGGGCCTTACAGAAATTGTTTGAACGGTACAAGTGCATTGCAGTCGGAGGAGATTACTTCGAAGGGGACTAGAGTTTCATGTGTGTACTATCAATAAAATTGCCCATACGAAAAAAGTCTGGAAACTTATTTAATGATCCTCGTATTAATATGAGATAACAACACTTGAAAGCATTTAACTATGTGCAAGCAAAAGATTAAAATTAAAGGAGATCGGAATATTTGATAATAAGAATTACAAAGGTTAAAAATTAATACTTGAAACCATTTAACTCTGTGCAAACAAATGAGCGCTTGTTTGTTTAAAAATAATGTCACAATAATGAAAACAGAATCTAGAATAGATTTAAGGTAAGCTTTATTCAATATCTTGGTACTTGTACGATGGATTTGTCGCATATCCCATTAAACGGGCAAGTGCGGCACAAAGTCTCTTTTAAAGTAAGTCCGAGCACAAGACCGTACCCCAGACACGTCCGACAGCACCAAAAAAGCCACAGGCCCTGTCGGCATTCCCCTAGAGAAAGGTGCATCAGGCACAAGGCGATAAGCCAAGCCCCTCTGGAGAGCATTAGAGCTTGGATGGACGGCCTCCTGAAAATCGAGGAAATATTGATGACATTCAAGTGACATAAGTGCTTGGCTTCTTCAGCATCCATGCCATGCAGCCTTCACCGAGCTACAAGCTTTACACGAGGTTGTGGATGCTTGTAGAAACACAGAATATAATAATCCACTTGCTTATATGAGAAACGAAAGTCGTCTTCAATCATAAAAAAGGGGGAGATTGGTATCGAGTACTTTTGCTACTACAGTCACCTTCTAAATATTTGATTGTAAAACTCTTATATATATATATAAGAAAATTGTGAAAAAGCACATAAAACATACGTACTACTCATAAAAAGTGTAACTGATTAATGGTTTCTAAATAGTTTTGAAATTTTAAAATATTTTAAATAAATTAAATATTTGTTTTAGTTTAATATATCTATTAATGTATCATTACGTAAGGTTATTAATTAAAGTTTAAATCTAATTTAATATAAAATCTGTAATTTAGGTCAAAATGTAATTAAAAAATAAAAAATTAAAGAAAATTTTTTAAAATGAATTTACTACATTTCTAACCGAAATTAGAATTAAAAACGGAAGTGGGCTTAATGAGGAGATAACTCTTCACCCCTCTTCTATCCCCTCCAACTCTTCTGAGTCTATTCTAGTTTTTTATCAAAAAGGTCTGAAGAAGTCCTGTTATTTTTTTTTCGTGTTTTTGGAAATTTCAAAAATGCGTAACAGGATGGAAATAAATTTATAATCCTATGTGACCGGTTTCGTTGTTTTTTCTTAAAGAAATTATTGCTCTGTATTATTGGTACATTGAGCTCTTTACCAGGAAAATTTAAATATTCATTCATGAATAATTTCTTGTCCTGATGGAATTACTCCCAACTCCAGTTTAACTGGACCAAAGAATACTTATATATATATATATATATATATATATATATATATATATATATATATATACCTGAGGTACATATAAGTTTCCAGACTTTTTTGTAAAGGCATTAAAAATTGATGTAGACACTTGAAAATTCAATATGTTATTGCTATACATCTTATGAGATGACAGACCAATTTTTATGATTTCAGCTTCAAATGAACAGCTACAGCAGCAATTCGAATACACCCTAGTAAAGCCTGATTGTCACAGCTGGTGAATTTCAAAAATGCAATCTCGACGTGAGGACACTTTAGAAGAACGATATGCAATAAATATTCTGTTTTAAACTTGGAAAAAATCCCACGGAAACGTATGGAATGCTTCAGACTGCTTTTGGACCATTTTGCATGAATCGAGCATCAGTTTTTGTGTAGCATAAGAGATTCAAGGAAGGCAGGGAGTCTGTAAGGGATGATGAGAGGTGTAGGAGGAGTAAGGAAGTCAATGCACCAGAGTTGATTGGCCAAAGGGTTAGTCATAGGGTTAGGGTTACTACGTTGAGGTCCAGGAAGAGATTCCTTGGGAAGAAGCCAGCACTCTTCAAATCGGGTCAGTGGAATTTCCATCAGGACAATGCACCAGTCTACAACTCCATCCTTGTCACAGGCTATTTGACCAAGATGGGCATCAAGACACTTCCGCAGCCTCCCTATAGTGCCGACCTTGGTTCCTGTGAGTTTTCGTTATTCCCAAAGCTCATAGGCTGTCGATATGAGACAATTGAGAAGATGAAAGAGGCTGTGACGAAAGTTATTGACACGCTCACACAAGAGGACTTCCATGGGGCCTTCCAGAAGTTGTTGGAACGGTACAAGTGCATTGCAGCCGGATGTACTTCGAAGGAGACTAGAGTTTCATGTGTGTACTATCAATAAAAGTCCCCATACGAAAAAAGTCTTTAAACTTATCGTATGCACCTCGTATATATATATATATATATATATATATATATATATATATACAGGATTTGACATTAGATAACCATGAGGAGTTGATAGGCCATTAAACAAAATAACCTAACGTAACCTACGTTAGCCGTTCATTTCTCGTTTCTTCTATTATAGCATTTTCCTTTAAAAGGTTGCTAAAAAAATTGTTCTTTGCAAAAATATTTCACTTGACGAATACATAAGTATCAAAGTAAATGACAATAATCAACAAATAAATGATGCAAAATAAATATTTTTACTCTTCTTACTTCTGCTGTTCATCTAATATATATATATATATATATATATAATGTTGGGCAAAGGACAAAAAATTGATCGGTAACTTTTAATATTATCAAAGTGGTCGATCATATCAAAGAAAAGCAGGTTAAAACCTCAAATACTAGTTTGGTTAGGTTTTATGGCATATCAACCCTTGTAGATTATTTAATGCCAAATCCTTATTACCCACATATATTAAATATATTTGATTTGGTTTGGTTGGGTTTTCTGTCATGTCAATTATTGTAGGTTATTTAATACCAAATCCTCTTTATACATATATATCAAATATATAGGATTTGGCTTGGCTGGGTTTTATGGCATATCAACCATTGCAGGTTATTTAATGCCAAATCCTCTTTATACATGTATAGTAAATACGATTTCTTGTTAACATTTTTAAATGAGCCTGATCACATTTTTGCACACAGTTTAATGGCCTCACTTATTTCTATCTTACACGAATAATTCCATTTACAATTAATTATTTGCTAGCACACAGTTAAATGTTTCTAAGTATTGCTAGTTAATTCTAGCAATTCAATTACACATCAGTCCTTTGTTTACTCACAGTTAAATGATCAAACAGTTTTATTTCATACAAGTCAATTCAACGCAAGTCATTTGTTTGCTCACAGTTTAAATATCAAGCAGTTCTATTTGATCCTAGATAAAACCCTTTTGGGTGCTTCAATTCCGGGTCAGACTGCACCTGGGTGAGAGGAGGAACAATGAATGGGTAGTCCGTAATCCCCAGAGCCCCAGCATTTCTGGAACCTCTCAAATATTGTTTAGTGTCTGATCCAGCCAAACCGTTGGGAGATGTCCTCTCTGGCCAATCAGTATGGCCAATCTTCAGACTCTTACACGGTTTCCACTGGGTCACCATTCCCACTCAGTCGTGTGTCTAGTTTTGTACTCTTTTATATTTATTAGTTCTATGATAATTAATCGATTATCTGCTTAAATATTTTATGACTCGCCGCACGAAACCTGCACATGTTATTCTCTTGCGTTCTTAAGAATTAACTTCCCATCTGATGCAGTGGCTATCCTGCTGGACACTGGCATAGTAGTCAGCGAGTTCGAACTCCCGTTGCACTATTATGCTCCCTTCCGAATTAATATCTTTGGTAAAGGCATGAACTCATTTACCCCACTTGCTATGGGTTGAATAGTAATACAATAATTTTTCCATAAGGATGGCATCACAAAATAGAAGCTTATCCTTGTAAAAGATAAAAATTGACGACCTTCTTCGTGGGGATCGGAAGGTTTCTATTTCAATAGCAACTACACCAAGGTGTAGAGGTGGGCACTGCCCTATTTCCAGGATTACTCCACTTTACCCTTGATACTTACCTTATAACGCAGTGTATTAAGCAAGGAAGAATCAAGTACCATTTTTGAGTCTTTGGTATGACTCGATCTGGAATTGAACCGCGGTCCTCCGAACCATAAGTATCAATAATTTTCCATTTCTAAATCTGTGTTCGTGATACATACAACATATCGTCTGGGATCTTTTGCGGCCAAGGCCTTGTCATCGAAACCGATTTACTTCTTCTTTGGCCAAGAATGAAAGAACGCGAAAAGATACCTAATACCAAGATTTTGCCGGAGAACCGAAAAAGACGTTAAAGGTGATAGTGATAATAATTGTAGTGGGCGCGCTTGCAATTAACCAAGACTCTTAGAAAGGCCCGTGAAATCCGAGGATAATTGCTGTCATTCAGATTTCAGTGAAAAACGATCAGTTAAAAATTGTTGTGAAAAATTCGTACGAAAAAAAATCTCCTTAGAATTCTGAGATTGGAACGGATCTCTTGATAATAACCAGAACACGAAACCTTGTGGATTTTGACTTCCGGCAGACTTCAGGAAGAAAATAAGAGGAAGCGAAAAGACAGACAAATACTTGGACAAAGACAGAGAGCTAAAAAAAACAGAGCATTTTATTATCAGGATGACGGTGATACCAATGGTAATCAGGGCACTAAGAACGGGTCTCAAAGGTTTGGGGAAAAATGCATAAATCTACTTTCCTCCCATCTTAAAAAAGACATACAAGACGAAAAAACATACTGAACTCTTCTGGGAAAGTAGGGACGAACTTATAAACGACGTTCTCGTTTTATGGAGGTGCCCTTGGTGTAATGGTTATCATCGTAGTGTTATATAGTCACATATGTAGATTCACATCTACATACATGCACATATATATGTAGAATAATTCACAGCGACACAACGATAAAGACAGACGCACGCAGAAAGACGCAGGAATGAAGGACGCATGAAGGAAGAGGCACGAAGACTTCTTTAACAACATATTTACCTCTCACTTTATTTATAAGGGTTCGAAAGGGTTTTTCAAGGTTTGCACGTGAGAGCGTGCTGGAGACCGAACATAAACTTCATATTTTGACCCCCCTGTTATGACCGTCACGTTGTGTCGTTCTTGTTCTCTTAGATGCTCAACCAGAGGTCTTTAGGGTCCACTGCTGGATGTTGGCTTTCTTTACTGCATCTTATCAGCATCTTCTCTGGACCCCAGCTCATCAGGGCTTCAAGCCCCATCGACCTGGTGTGGTTTCCTTACCACATCTCGTCTCTAGCTGTCTGGAAGTCAGCTGGCAACTGCTTTGGCACCCAACTCAACTCAATTATATAATAATTCAACGCCCACACGATCACCCACTGGATCTTTGAAATCGAATGTTTAATCGTCATCAAGCGGAAATAACTGTCATGCAGTTCAGAGGTTACTCTCTTCCGGTGCATCACTGTAGTGGCACAATGGGACCTTCACCTTGTCCCATATCATAAGCCTTAATCCGCCCACGCGATCTCTTTCGATTACTGGCCATTGGAATGTGTCACTTCCTTCCGGTGTATCACCTTGGAATTGCATTTTTGGGCCGGGGCGAAGGTCAAAATATAACAGTAGGAAATGGACACGGCGACTCGAGTTCCAACCCTGGACGAGACTGATTGCATTTCACATCGCACTCATACCCTTGGGAAAGGTATGAATCCAATTATTCTCCCTCCAGCTATGGGTAAATAGTAGGGCAGACTGGGTTCTTCAGACTTGATGAGGCAACTAGTCTAGAAGAAGGAAAACTCTGAATTCAAACCTGTTAAACTCCGCTTAAAAAATTGACATCATGTCATATCCTGCCCGAGCGGAGGGGTTAGGTAAAATATATAAGCGACGTTCTCGCAATTATTTGCAAACCCCTGGATGATGTGACACAAGGTCAGTTTTTTAAGCGGAGTTTAACGGATTTTGTACCATAGCCAGATACGGATATGTAAAACGTACATAGAATGTTCATAACATATATACATAGAACATAGGAATCCCGAAACACGAAAAACACGTAATGACTTCTTAGTTCAAGTACGAAACCCTTTATTACCTTTGAGTTAATGGTTTCGACATAAGGAATAGAGATGAACAATCTTTCTATGATGACTTTTCCCACTGCCCCCCCCCAATCACATGCGGTGTCAGTAGCGCACAAATTCGTCTGGCCTCAGCGAGCCTCGAGAGTCGACCCTTCCCGTTCGGAGTCTAGTTCTCAACTAACTGACTTTTTTCAAATCCCCCAAAATCCTCCGCGTACGCTTCCGGTGCATGACGTCATTCACATCCCCTGGTCCTGGGATTTTTATTTTGACATCTATGAATGACACATCCTCCCCGCGCGCGCGTTAACACCAGCGCTCAAGTTTGCACCTAACTAACCCATGTGCTGAGCCGAAAGGTTCTCAGCCTAACTAAACCCAAAGGCAAGATATATAAAACGAAATCCCTCGGCCATTATATTACAATTTGAGTTCTGCGTTTTCATTTTCCTTGACTGGTTGCCATACCAATGTTAAAGAACCCAGTCTGGCTTACTATTTACCTCTAAGCTAGAGAGAGAATAGTTGGATTCATACCTTTCACAAAGGTATTAATGCTATGGGAAATGCCAACAGCCTCGTCCAGGATTTGAACATGGTTCGCTTAGTCCATTTTTAACAATGATAAGCACAACACCACAGGCACCTCCCGATGTTATCGTATGGACTCCTACACATGGACATACAAGTATCTGCTGTCCAGCAAGGTCTTTCTTACTTCCGATCTGTGCAGAGACGGGGGAGCATTCGAGAAGATCTGCCACGAGAAATGGTAGAATGGGACGGACGCCGACGAAAGAGAGAGAGAGAGAGAGAGAGAGAGAGAGAGAGAGAGAGAGAGAGAGATAAAGAGAGAGAGAGAGTTTAGTTTGGCATATCAACCTGTGTAGTTAATGTCATCCATTTTCATACATATAAATATTTCTATTTCGATCAATTCAGTTTAGCATAATTACACAGATTAGTCCTATTTGACTTATAGATATGACCCTGTAAGGTTCTACCACTCTTGGTCTGAGTAGACCTGGGTCGATGACAATAAAGGAGTACTCCGCATTCCCCAAAGCTCCAGCATTACTTGAGCCTCACCATCAGATTGTCTTGTGCCATATCCAGGACAATCGTTGAGGGGATTCTTACCCCCTCTGCAAAGATGCAGTTGATGCATTCTACAGCCCGAGAGAAATGGTGAGAGAGGGAGAGAAAGAGAGAGAAAGAGAGTGAGTGAGAGAGAGAGGGAGAGAAAGAGAAAAAGAGTGAGTGAGAGAGAGAAAGAGAAAGACAGAGAAAAAGAGTGAGTGAGAGAGAGAAAGAGAGAGAAAGAGAGTGAGAGAATGATTGAGAGAGAGAGAGGAAGAAAGAGAGTGAGTGAGAGAGGGAGTGAGAGAGAGAAAAAGGGAGAATGAGAAAGAAAGAGAGTGAGTGAGAAAGAGAAAGAGAAAGAGAAAGAGAGGAGTGAGTGAGAGAGAGAAAGAGAGAGAGAGAGAAAGAGAGTGAGTGAGAGAGAGAGAGAAAGAGTATGAGTGAAAGAGAGAAAGAGAAAGAGAGTGAGTGAGAGAGAGAGAGAGAGAGAGAGAGAAAGAGAAAGAGAGAGAAAGAGAGTGAGTGAGAGAGACAAAGAGAAAGAGAGAAAGCATGTTTGATTAGATAGTAAAGACACATTTTGTCTGAATAATTTAATTAAGATCCTTTCGAATTTCCTGATAAGTGTCTTGGTTTCCGGTTTGAATTGGCGGAGGAATTTACCAAAATTGTCCCCAGAATATGGAGAAATTAGAAAAACAAAGTAATCAAAAAGTGATGAATTTATTATTAAGGAAAGTCAACGTAAACATTTCGGTTTTTATAAACCTTCATCAGGGCTTTAAAATAGAGAAACAATTTTCTTTTTTTTTTTTTTAATTTTATTTATTGCAGATTTTTTGTCCTCATCTTAGTAGTTTTTTTTTGTGTTTTTTCTTCTTTCACTACGTTTCGGCCAAATTTCACCTCTGGCCTTCTTCAGGTGATTTACCGTGACCTCGGATAGGAATGATGAGTCTTGTAACCGTATCCCCAGTAATTACTGCCTTCCATAGTTGTTGTCTATCGCACCACGTTTTTGACCAAGTAAACCTCTGGCCGGCTTGGGTAGGATTTGAAACCGCTATCTTCTGACAATGCTCACCTGGAACCGGTAAGGATTTATAAGACCAAGAAATCCATCCTTGATCGCTCTTCGGGGCCCGTGGCACACCGGATAGAGGCGTTGAGTCTCTACGGTTCCAGGTGAGCATTATCAGAAGATAGCAAGTTTTAACGCCAGTGTTAGCTAATTGTCTTTCACTTGAGTTTGAGTGAGAGCAAGTCTTTTCAAGTTTCCAGGGCTCTTCTCAGTATTCTAGATGATCTTAATAATGCTGTAGTCTGTATGGTCTCTATTTGTTCTCTGATTTCTAAGTCTTCCAGTCCCTTTATAAATCCTTCTCAGTGCACCAACCACAATTGGAATCACCGTCATCTTCATGTTCCACAGCTTCATCATCTCTCAAGCAAGGTCCTAATATTTATCTCTTTTCAACTAATTTTAATTTTATTCTGTGATCTGCTGGGACGGCAAAATTCACGATTTTGCTGGTTTTATTATCTCAAATGACTATTACTATGTCTGGTCGTCTGGCCGCGATTAGGTGATCCGTTTTTATCTCGAAATACCCCTAATTTCCAATTCCTCCTGTCGCTTCTCCATGATCTTGGTGACCGTTCCAAGTGCTCCAATTACAACTGGTATTAACCTAACCCCTATGATCCACGTTTTTTTAGTTCTCTGGCAAGTATTTGTCACTCTTTTTATTTAAAAAAAAATCTTTTGTTTTCCGCCAGGACGGCAAAATTATTATTATTATTATTATTATTATTATACTATTCCTTGTAAGTTTTTCACACCATTGTTAGTTGATTGTCGTTTGCTAGTTACAGAAAGCCTCCTATGGTCTCCGGGACTTTTCTCAGTATTCTGATAGATCTCAAAAATACTGTGGTCAGGATGCTGTGGTCAGGATCTCCTCTGATTTTCAGCACTTCCATTCCCATTTCTAATTCTTTGGGGACCGTTGCGAGCGGGTCAGTTACAATTGGTCAACTTCATGTTCCACAACCTTCAGCGTCACTTTCATGGTCCATAAAATCTTAGTTCTCCAGCAACGTCCTAGTATTTGTGTCTCTTTTTGCTTTCTTTGATTTTCACTAGGTAGTCCACCGGAATTTGATAATCTACAAGTTCTCTCCCCTCCCCTCTCTTTAAATTATCACTTGGTCTGTTTTTCTGGCCAGCATTAAGTGATGTGTTCGTATATCAAAATCGTGGAGAATTTTCTGCGTCTCATCGTCTAGGACGGATCTTAATTTGTGAAAGTACCATTTGGTTGTATGGTAAAATGTTATTTACTTGTACAGTTCCCAGAGGATAATCTTTCCCACTCGACCGTGCAAGACTTATACTCATTTTAGGCAATTCTGTCGCGTATCATCAATTTTCCCTTTAATTTAGTCGAGGGTGACCAGAAGGCTCCCTTTTCAATAGCAACTACACCGATGTGTAGGGAAGGGCGCTACTCCATTCCCTTGATCGCTCCACTTTACCCTTGATCCATACCTTATAATGCTGAGTGTTACGCAAGGAGGCATCAAGTACCATTTTTTGAGTTTTTGGTATGTCTCGACCTGGGATTGAACCCAGGTCTGACGGATCATTGGCGAACACTCCACCCACTTGGCAATAAGCCGGTACGATATATATATATATATATATTGTGAAGTTACTGATATTGTTAGATGTACCCATTATTACTATGGATAAAAGGATGTATACCCTAATACATACATACTAAGCTACGTATCGTGAACTTTGTTAGGATCGAACCCACTACAATGTCCTGTTGGTGAACACTCAAACCGCTATGCCAACGGACCGGTAATTGGTCCTTATGGCGTTGTTTTGTGATACTATCTGAAACATTCAGTTTGTCTTTTAAGGTTTCGCTTTTTAACAATGTCCAAGTCTTCTCGGGTGAGATTTCACTAGTCTGTCACTTGATATATCCGTACAGTTGTTTTTCTTCCTATTTCTGCTTTCTAGTTTTTGTTGTTTATCTGATTTTTCTTTTACTGACAGAAATATTACTGGCCGCTGTAATTAGTCTTTTTTGTTCTTTTTAAAATAGTCCTCGAAACTTTATATTAGTGTATTTTCGCTATCGTCAAAGCTAACGAGCTATCTTCTTCCTTCCTTTCTTGACATATATTGTCTCTCTACGGCATCTCGGAAATGTAAATCCTTGTTCACCGTCATCAATTTTATTATCCTCTGGTCCATTGTCCGTTTCAAAAATAGTCCCGAGCATCTTACAAGAATAACTGCATTGGAGTTTGTTCCTCTAAGGAGATTTCAACTGTTACATATTAACCTTTGACCGAACTGTCAATCAGAGATCATATTTACTAACCCCTCAGCTCGGGCCGGATATGACACAAGGTCAATTCTTAAGCGGAGTTTAACAGGTTTGAATTCAGAGTTTTCCTTCTCCTAGACTAGTTACCTTGCCAAGGCTGAAGAACCCAGTCCGCCCTACTATTTACCTATAGCTGGAGAGGGAATAATTGGATTCATACCTTTCCCAGGGTTATTAGTGCTATGTGAAATGCAATCAATCTTGTCCAGGATTTGAACTCGTGTCGTCGTGTCCATTTCCTGCGATGATAACTATTACACCACGGGCACCTCCGTCAATCAGAGATGTTTAAATAAGCGCAAGAATATCCCGTGATCTAATGGGAAGCAAGTAGGCCTTATAAAATAATATATGCAGATGCCAGCGGCAGTTGAGTCAGCTGGTGACATTGATCGCCAGAGTGAGAGCCAGGCAGTCGGTGAGAGCTGTTGCTCTCAACATCATCCGGTTGAGCAACCCTGGGCGAGAAGCAGAAGAAATGCTAAGTGGGTCTTGAAGATAACAGCGAGCTATGGTCAAGAGAAGAGGTTATGGGTCAGTATAGAAATCTATGTTTCTCCCTGGCACCGTCTGTCTCTCACTCACCACATAAGCTTCAAACCCTTTCGAAAGAACAAAAAAAGACGTACGAGGGGCATACGAAAGTTTCCAGACTTTTTTCGTATGGGCACTTTTATTGATAGTACGCACGGGAAACCCTAGTCCCCTTCGAAGTAATCTCCTCCGGCTGCAGTGCACTTGTTTCCCATTCCAATAACTTCTGGAAGGCCCCATGGATGTCCTCTTGAGTGAGTGTGTCAATGACCTTCGTCACAGCCTCTTTCATCTCCTCAATTGTCTCATAACGACAGCCTCTGAGCTTAGGGAATAACCAAAAGTCACAGGGAGCAAGGTCTGGATCAAAGGAAGGCTGAGGAACTGTCTTGATGCCCATCTTGGTCAAAGAGTCTGTGACAAGGATTGAGTTGTGGACTGGTGCATTGTCCTGGTGGAAATGCCACTCACCCGATTTTAAGAGTGCTGGACTCTTCCCTCGGAATCTCATCCTGAACTCCCTTAAAAACTCAACATAGTAACCCAAACCCTATCTCTTTGGCCAATCAACTCTGGTGTATTGACTTTTTTACTCCTTCCACACGTCTCATCATCCTTCACAGATTCCCTGCCTTCCTTAAGTCTCTTATGCCACTCAAAAACTGATGCTTGATTTATGCAAGATACTCCAAAAGCAGTCTGAAGCATTCCATACGTTTCTGTGGCCTTTTTTCCAAGTTTAAAACACAATTTTATTTCATATCGTTCTTCTAAGGTGTCAGATTACATTTTTGAAATTGACCAGCTGTGACAATCAGGCTTTAGTAGGGTGTATTCAAATTCCTGCTGTAGCTGCTGATTTGAACCAGAAATCATAAAAATTAGTTAGTCATTTCATAAGACGTATAGCAATAAGATACTGAAGGTTCAAGGGTCTACGACAATTTTAAATGCCCATACAAAAAAAAAATCAGGAAACCTATCGTATGCACCTCGTATATATTCTAATAAAGAAGTGTTGTTCTTTTTTCTTCCCTCATTACTTCAGTCGTTGTGCCACACTACAGCAGAACTTTTTTTTCGAGAAGTTTTCTTGTATGTCTTTGGTACTTTTTTCTTTTATCTTTGATCTTCGCTTTTTGATGGTATTTGATTCCAATATTACCAAGTATTCATAATTTCCCTTTCCTCCTAGCTTTCCGATCTTTCTCAATTTAGCATTTCTATAACTTTTGTTCTTTGTCTTTACCTACTTTTTATTATATGTATGAAACATTTTTCTGTTCCAAATTCCATTTATAAATCTAAGTCCTCCAGTCCCTGTACCAATAGTTGTTTTGCAAGGTCTAGGTTGTAAATGAGGGAGCTATCCCCCTTGTTTGGTACGGACACCTTAGAGTTGGGTACACATTACCATTGTACACCGACTAGTCACACACGTTACACCGTTAGAAGGGTTGGCCCTTTTTTTACCATTTCTCCGAGCATAACACACTTGTTGGCTGACGGATCTACGACTTTTAAACTTTGCGAAGGGGGCATTCTTTGAAGCGAACCGAGGTAAGAATCACACATTGTATCTGTATTTGCCCGAGTTATTGATCTGTGTGAAAGGGATTACATAAGTTGTTTTCTATTTTGTTTTTAGTTTCACGGTCAAAGAAGGGTTTAAGAAGGAACGAAGACCTATTGCGAATGGACAACTTCTTTACCAGTTGAGCCTTTTATCTCATTTTTTGCCTCATGGTGCTGCCGTTACACTTGGTACTTATCTTTCTTTTCGCTTTCTTTCAATTTTAGTCTGTATATTTCGGGGATGGTTAAGTCCACAATTCAGCAGGTTTTCTTTTTTTTTTTTTATTGACTGTCACAGGATTTGGTCATCTAGCCGAGATTAGATGATCCGTTTGTATCTCTAAATCGCAGAAATGTTTGTGCATCTTATTCTTCGTATCGGATTACGTGTTGTACATATACCATTTTTTCGTATGATCAAATTTCAATTTCTTGTACAATTCGCAGTTGATCACTTTCCATTGTTGTTATTATTATTATTATTTACACATTAGTGTTTTTCACATCAGCGTAAGCTGATTGTCTTTCATTGGAGATTGAGTGACAGCAAGTATCCTCAAATCTCCAGGACTCTCCTCAGTATTCTGGCCGTTTTCAATAATGCTGTTGGTTGGATGGTCTTCTTCTTCTTCTTCTTCTTATTATTATTATTATTATTATTATTATTATTATTATTATTATTATTTACACATTAGAGTTTTCACGAAACTGATGGTCTTTCATTGGAGATTGAGTGACAGCAAGTCTCCTCAAGTCTCCAGGACTCTCCTCAGTATTCTGGCCGTTTTCAATAATGCTGTTGTTTGGATGGTCTTCTTCTTCTTCTTCTTCTTATTATTATTATTATTATTATTACATTTTTTAGTAATTTTAATTAAATAAAAATCATTGGGAATTCGACGCACATTTGGTTTTGTGTGGGTTAAAATCACTGTAGCCTGTTCAGGTGAGTGATTACGCAACTCATTCTGTCAGCAACATGACATTTTCGGTATTTCAAAATCCTCCTGTTACTGCGTTTTAACGTAACTTTTTACGACATTTTGAACAAATAATAATTTTTAAAAAAAAGGAAAATAAAACACCCAACAGCCAGTGGCAGTGGTATTATTCTGTGACCATTAGAAAAAGAAAGAAAAAAAATAACAATATTTGAAAATAACTCGATCAATAAAGATGATGAATCATGATTAAATTGATTATTTCACTCGCAGGAAAAAATCATTTTGTGATGAAAAGGTGAAATCTATTCAGCAAAATTAGTTTTTTTTAAATAAATCCAAAACAAAAATGATAAAATGAAAAAAAAAAAAAAAAAGAGAGAGAAAATTCAATTATTCCTTATAATCCAACTTTATTTGTTTTTTAGGAACTTCTTTTTCTAAATTATTGATTGTCAGAATTTTATTTATTCAACTTAATATTTAAAAACGAATTAAACAATATTCAGGTAATTTCTGAAGAGAAAAAAAAAAACAGAAAAATATAGAAAAAACAGATATGAACTGTTAATATTATCATTTTTGTCTCTAATTGAGGGAATCATGTTGGCAGTATCGAGGATTTTAGAAGAATAAACTAAACTAAAATAGGGAAAGTGACGTTTTAAAATCAGGTTTTTTTTGCTTAATAGCATATCAACCTCTGTAGGTTATTTAATACCAAAGCCATTCTCCGAGAAGAAAAGTAGGTGTACTATTTAACCCATAGCTGGCAGGATAAGGAGGTTCATACCTTTCCCAAGAGTATTTGCCCGAAAGTGAACTTTAATAGGGCGACTACAGTTCGAACTCGTTTACTACGATTCCGCATTCCATAGCGTTAACCATTACACCACGAGGACAACCCCTTAAACTCAAGGATTTCATTTTGAAGATATAATGTTATTTAAAGAACTGATCATTTTTCGAGGGTCTTGCTTTTAAAGAAAGTAAATACTTTTCACATCCAAATTATCTTTTACAGCTATTTGATAAAGTTAGATAAAGTTAGATAAAGTTAGAATTGATAGAAGTGTGCTAACACAGCACGAAATAGACTGGATACCATAATGATAGCAAATTGACAGTCGCCGAGAGAAAGAAAGAAGCTATGAAACTTGAGTCGACCGCGTTAGCTGGGCAAAGAGAAACATCATATCATGATGAGAAAGAGAGGTGCCCGTGATGTAATGGTTATCGTCGTAGGGAATGGACACGGTGACATGAGTTCTAATCCTGGACGAGACTGATCACATTTCACATAGTACTAATGCCCTTGGGAAAGGTATGAATCCAATTATTCTCCCTAGGGCAGACTAGGTTCTTCGGTCTTGGTGAGGCAACTAGTCTAGGAGAAGGAAAACTCTGAATTCAAACCTGTTTAACTTCGCTTAAAAATTGACCTTGTGTCATATCCTGCCCGAGCGGAGGGGTTGGGTAAATATGATGATGAGAAAGAGAGAAAAGATTCAGAATTGAAATTTCTTTCTAGTTTTCTCTTGTTGTTCTGAAATGCTTTTCCGCAGTTTGCGTTTAGTGTACAGCCCCTTTACGGAGACCTCATCCAAAATGGAGCTCGTAAAATTTCGTCTCCTTACATCTTCGTGGCTAGTATTCAATTGATTGTCTTTACCTCATCACGTCTCGCAACAACTCCCTCAAAATGCGTCATTCCCTTCCCTCCAATTGGTGTCTCCGGGAAGAACATCCGTTTCCGCTGGTTCCACACCTATGCAGAAGGTTTCAAACCCCGGGTTTTTCCTAATCATTTTAATTACAACGAGTGCTTTGGCCTGGACGTTCGAAGACTTTCTAGTTTTATTTATTTATTTATTTGATTATTTTTTTAATTTCAATTTTCTGTTAGCCGTTCAATTATGTTTCAGAACTATAAATTATTATCAATTTTAAATTGTATTTCATCAAATTTCTCACGTTTTTACACCTGTTATTCAAAAATCATCATCCCATTGACCCAATTCTCTTCCATATCTTGCTTCTACTTTGGTCGACCATGGCCCTCCTATCTCCTTTCTTCATTCTTCTATCGCCCCTGTCGATGTCTTTTCTCGTCAACTCAGACACTTAATTTTTGCACATAGTTGATTTATTTCTTGGTGACTTCCATTTTACGTGTATGCCCATAGACGTAAACGCAGGCTTACTTCAGGAATCGCCTTCCACCGATCTTCCCCATTTAACACAAAGAACCCACCCACGTGGGTCTCTCAAGGCCCATTCGTGTGACCTTTCACTCTGCTTTTAGAATTTTCCCTTCTTCTTTTGATGCTGACTATGAATAAGCACCATCACAAATGAAGACTGAATGCTTTGATTTTCGGTATACAGAAGAGCTGAAGTCCAAGTTTTTGCTTCCTATACATCTGATTCCTATAAGAACTATGTGTTTCCATTAGAACGATTCCTCAATTTTTCACCTACACCCAGCAACTAGTGCGCATGTTTGGCCCTACATAGCACTGAGAAAAATTCTCCACATCGAAGATTACCAAATGCACGCTGCATTCGGAACTGTCAAATCATCACTTGTCTAGTGTGCTTTCTCAATTGACCTCGTCGTTTATGCTTGATACGTGGTGCCTTCAATACTTTTTGAGACTTTATTGTACAGGCATTTAAAATTGGCGTAGACTCTTGAAATTTCAACATGTTATTGCTATACATCTTATGAGATGACTGACCTATTTTTCTGATTTCAGGTTCAAATGAACAGCTACAGCAGCAATTGGAGTACACCTTACTAAAACCTGATTGTCACAGCTAGGGAATTTCAAAAATGCAATCTGGACACGAGGATACTTTAGAAGAACGATATGAAATAGAATTCTGTTTTAAACTTGGAAACAATGCCACAGAAATGTATGGAATAATTCAGACTGCTTTTCGACCATCTTGCATGAATCGAGCATCAGTGTTTGAGTGGCATAAGAGATTCAAGGAAGCCAGAGAGTCTTTGAGGGATGATGAGAGGTGTAGGAGGAGTAAGGAAGTCAATACATCTGAGTTGATTGGCCAAAGAGTTAGGGTTAGGGTTACTATGTTGAGGTTTTAAGGGAATTCAGGAAGATATTCATAGGGAAGAGGCCAGCACTCTTCAAATCGGGTCAGTGGCATTTTCACCAGGACAATACACCAGTCCACAACTCCATCCTTGTCACACACTATTTGACCAAGATTGGTATCAAGACAGTAGTCACGCCCCTTATAGTCGATACCTTGCTCCCTGTGACATTTGGCTATTCCTTAAGCTCAGAGGCTGTCGTTATGAGACAATTGAGGAGATGAAAGAGGCTGTGACGAAGGTCATTGACACGCAAACACAAGAGGACTTCCATGGAGCCTTCCAGAAGTTGTTGGAACAGTACAACAAGTCCATTGCAACTGGAGGAGATTACTTGGAAGGGGACTAGAATTTCGTCCGTGTACTATCAATAAAAGTACCCATACGAAAAAAAGTCTGGAAACTTATTTAATGATCCTCGTATTACACCATTTTTGTTATCGAAGATAAAAGAAGATCATTCCTTAAGAAATTGTCATTGTCAATTCAACAGAGGAGCACTTACTGATGTAAAAAATGGAACCAGCAGCCCAAGTTCAAGTCCTGGATGAGGCTATTCCCTTGGACAAGGCATGAACCCATTTTTCCTTGCCCCTTGTTTCAGCTATGGATAAATAAAAAGGAAATCAGTGATCTTTAGGCCTGTTGTTACATATGGAATAAGTCGCCAATTAATCTTTTAAAGTAAGAGTTTAATTCAAAATATTCGAATTCAAAATTTAACTGATAATACATTAGAAGAAGAGTCATGGAATATAACCAGTAATAAGACAGACAAGACTTGACCCCTGGCTGACATTTTTAGCAGTTTTCTGATTGGTTGGTTCAATTTTGAGAACGAGTTAATTCAGAGTTGTCTAAGGCGCCGTAACGAACGGACGCCTTAAACGGCGTCTTACTGTTGACTTTGGAAATTGGGTGACTAGTGCTGGAGAAGCAAGGACGAACTCATAAGTGATGTACTCCTATGGACCCCCACACATGGCCAAGCAAAAGCAGGACGACCAGCTAGAACATACATACAGCAGCTATGTGAGGATACAGAAGCGATGAATGAGAGGGAGAAGTGGCGAGAATGGGTCTGGGATATCCGTGCTGGCGGCACGACATGTGGTTGATGATGAAAGACGTCAAAAATCCAACAAAGACTTTGGATCTATTTAGAAGACTAGAAGCGGACATAGGGACCTAGATAGTCCCAAGACGACCCAAAGAAGTACCAGAGAGAAGATCAAAGAATTAGGCCAAATAAATAGAATAAGAAAAAGAAAGTGTAAATCTTAGCGGTTCCCTGGCTATTCCAACTCTCTTTCTTCACTGAGCAATTTCACCTACCATTTCTTAGCTTTCGTAAAGGAAGAGAGGTTGTTTATATATGTATATAAGTGTTATTTAATCCTCACTCCTGTAAACGACATTGCTTAGGCAACCAGTCTTCAAGAAGGGAAACGTTGAAATCCAACCAACGTTACTCTGTCGAAAAAAAAACCTTCTGTAACATCCTGCTCGTAGCGGAGGGACGAAATTAGTTCTTTTAAGATTGCCTATGACACTAAATAATCAGATGGTGAGGTTCCAGTAATATTTGAGGAATGCGAAATACCCTTTTATTGCCATCGCTCTCAGGTCCACTCGGAGTGGTTACACGTGATAGAGTGCTATATATGGTTAAAAAAAGTATTAAACTGTATGTTTATGTTAAACTGATTTGGTTGAAATTGAACAGTTTTTAAATTTAACTTAAACTAAAATCTCTACTTATGCTAAACAGAATTGTTTGAAATAGAAGTGTTCATATGTATAAAAATGGATTTGGCATTAAATAACCCGCAATGGTTGATATGCCACAAAACCAAACCAAACTAAACAGTTGCAATAAGCGTCACGTGGTCAGTTTGACGTGTGTCTTAAGATAAAGGTGAGTCGAGTGAAAGAAATTAGTGAGATTTTCTGGTAGGCCGTAATTTCTCTGATAGATGTACACCCTTAAAATTCGGTCGGAATTTTAAAACAAGCAAGAATGTTTCAACTTACTTCGATTGCCATGTCATTTCTTATGCCGAATGTCATTTCTTGCAGAATCTTCAAGGGATTAGTAAATCCAAATTTTCCGCAGCCAGACAGTCAGAATGTTCTTCCAGGGTCACCGGGTAATTTTTACCTAAAAGGTTTTAATTCTCAAAAAAAAAAAAAAAAAAAAAAAGAAAAAAAGAATCTGTGATGAAAATAAAGTAGGAAACCTGCCCCGAAATGATTTTATTAGTCTGCAGATAAAAAGTTACAAAGTGATTGGGTTTCTTTGTTTAATGACATATTAAACATTCGATTAGACAGCCTCGAATATTTGATATGCTGTTTGGTATGTTAAATGGCATATCAACCTTTGTGGGTTATTTAATGCCTAATTCATCCTTAAAGTAGTGGTAATTATATGCTTTGAAGTAACAAACGATAATAATAAATAAACTAAAGAGAACATGGCAATTAGTGGACTTTGCCCTCCCGGTGGACCATAGAGTAAAAATCAAAAAAAGGGAAAACAAAAAGTGATCGTTGTAGAATAACCGTATTATTTACACCAAAGCTGGGAGAATAATTAGTTCAAACTTTTCCTAAGAGTAATAATCTGGAAGTGTACGCAATAGTGAAACTAGAAGTTAAACTTGCTATCTAAGTAAAAAAGTAAAGTGAGCGGACATAGTCGAGGGTGACCCGAAGGCTCCCTTTTCGATAGCTACTACAACAAGGTGTAGGGTAGGGCGATACTCCTTTCTCTGGATTGCGCCACTGCCCTTGACCCGTACTTTAAAATGCTGAGTGTTAAGCAAGGGGACATCAAGTACCATTTTTAAAGTCTTTGGTATGACTCGACCCGGGATTGAACCCTGGTCTCCCAGGCCATTGGCGAACACTCTAACCCCTAGGCCAATGTCCGGTACTCACTATCAATGATATTAAAAGGTGCCCGTGGTGTAATGGTTATTGTCGCAGGATATGGACACGGCGACACGAGTTCAAATCCTGGACCTGACTGATTGCATTTCACATAGCACTAATACCCTTGGGAAAGGTATGAATCCAAAATATTCTCCCTCCAGCTATGGGTAAATAGTAGGACAGACTAGGTTCTTCAGCCTTGGTGAGGCAACTAGTCTAGGAGAAGGAAAACTCTGAATTCAAACCTGTTAAACTCCGCTTAAAGATTGACCTTGTGTCATATCCTGCCCGAGCGGGGGGGTTGGTAAATATGATCAATGATATCATAATTCAACTCATTAGCCATTATGACATGAGAACTCTTCCGACAGATGAAAAATAGATGAGTCGACTACAAAAATGTCCAAGTGACAAAGCCCCCACGCCATGCAAATACAATGCAGCCAAAACAGCCTCAAAATTACTTGCCCGGTCGGTGAGGCTAAGAATATTATTACTGTATCCTCTGTTGAGGGAGTAGATCCTCCCCGAAAGTATTGGTTACCTGGGTAAGACACTAAAGTGTATTTGATTGTGAGGGGCCAATTCTTGAGTGGATGACTCTTACTCTCAGATCTACTCTAACAGGGAGTGGCAGTGCCTGTTGGGATCCAATTTAGGGATCAAATACATCAGTTTGAAAAGAATATATGGTTTGGTTTGGTTTGGTTTTATGGTATATCAACCATTATAGGTTATTTCAAGCCAAATCCATTTCATACATGTAAACAGTTCTATTTCAAACAAATCAGTTTAGCATATGTACGCAGTTTAAATGTCAAAAACAGTTCTATTTCAAACAATTACATTTTTTGTATTGAAGCTAACATTTTTAAACATGCCCGAGCTCGTTTTCTTTGTACACACTTTAATGGTTTCACTTATTTTCAAACAATTCAATTTAACGTAATTACAGTCTTTTATTTACACACAGTCATTGAGTTAAATAGTCTTTTTTATAATTTTACACGTACTTAGATATAAAAACAGTTCTATTTTAAACAACTCAATTTAGTGTGTCAAAGTTAAATGGTTCCAAATATAACTCTGAGTCACTAAAAATCCAATTAAATGTCATTCATTTGTTTACACACAGTTAAATGTAAAAGCAGTTCTATTTCAAACAATTCAGTGGAGCATAAGTACTGTTTTTGGTTTACATACAGTTAAGTGTAAAAACAATTAATTTCAAACAATTCACTTTAAAGTAATTACTCAGTCTAGGTCTATTTGACCCATAGATAGGACCCTTATCAGGTGCTACCACTCCGGGTCAGAATGGACCTGGGTGCGATGACAATGAAAGGTATTCCGCACTCCCCAAAGCTCCAGCATTACTGAAACCTCACCATCAGATTGTTTAGTGTCATATCTGAAACACTCGTTAGCGGGGTCTTACCCTTCTGAAGAGATGCAACAAAGATGAGAACACAAATCATAGAATAATGACCATACTACAGACAATACGAGGAAAGATGGAGAGTTGAATACAAAAAAGATGACGATACTCGTCTGAATAATTTATAGAATGAAGACAATGCTTTATGTCAAACATACACATAAGATCATGTTTGTTCAGTGCACTGGCTAAAGCTTATGGATCAAAATGATAAAAATAAGGTTTCTCTAAAATTAGTGATGAAGAAGCTTATTATTCAGGCAAATGACTTTCTAACCAAACGCCCATATCCTGCTAAATAATTCAGAGTGAATTTTTGGGACTTATAAACCTAATGTCTCTCAATTGAATTATGAAGTACTACTATTGTGTATATATTTTTTTACCTTCGGACACATGGCATTGTCCATATAGGTATTTGCTTGAAAAGAGTTTCTGAGTGAAATCACAGACGGTTAAAGGTTCAATCTTGATTTCCGGTAAATAATAAGGAATTCTTAATGCACATTTGATTTAAAATAGTAATGTCTTAAATCTCAGCTGTATTATGTGTTGTTTAAATGAAGAATGAAGACTTATGCGACTTAATTTTCCGGAAAACTTTACTTTTGGAAGGCGAACTTCTAAATTTGCTAAAGAAAACCCCCAAAATTGCCCCCCCTGAAAAGAAAGGAAAAAAAAAATCCAAAACACCTCAAATGTAGTCTAACACGTGCTAAAGACGAAAGCCATAAAAGAGTTGACTCCTCCTCTCTCTTTCTTTCTCTCTTTCTTTCTCTCTCTCTCTCTCTCTGTCTCTCTCTCTCTCTCTCTGTCCACCACCAGTTGACCATGATATAGGAGTGGAACCTTTAATATAAATACTAAAATTAGTAATAATTTAATCCTTCATTTGTTGAAATAGTATGCATACGTTTGGAAGTGATTCCGTTTCCAGAAGTTTTTTCACAGAGGTCAGTAAATTTATTCTACTAAACTATTCATTTAAAAATGCACATTTGATTTAAAATAGTAATGTCTTAAATCTCAGCTGTATTATGTGTTGTTTAAATGAAGAATGAAGACTTATGCGACTTAATTTTCCGGAAAACTTTACTTTTGGAAGGCGAACTTCTAAATTTGCTAAAGAAAACCCCCAAAATTGCCCCCCCCCTGAAAAGAAAGGAAAAAAAAAAATCCAAAACACCTCAAATGTAGTCTAACACGTGCTAAAGACGAAAGCCATAAAAGAGTTGACTCCTCCTCTCTCTTTCTTTCTCTCTTTCTTTCTCTCTCTCTCTCTCTCTGTCTCTCTCTCTCTCTCTCTGTCCACCACCAGTTGACCATGATATAGGAGTGGAACCTTTAATATAAATACTAAAATTAGTAATAATTTAATCCTTCATTTGTTGAAATAGTATGCATACGTTTGGAAGTGATTCCGTTTCCAGAAGTTTTTTCACAGAGGTCAGTAAATTTATTCTACTAAACTATTCATTTAAAAATGCACATTTGATTTAAAATAGTAATGTCTTAAATCTCAGCTGTATTATGTGTTGTTTAAATGAAGAATGAAGACTTATGCGACTTAATTTTCCGGAAAACTTTACTTTTGGAAGGCGAACTTCTAAATTTGCTAAAGAAAACCCCCAAAATTGCCCCCCCCTGAAAAGAAAGGAAAAAAAAAAAATCCAAAACACCTCAAATGTAGTCTAACACGTGCTAAAGACGAAAGCCATAAAAGAGTTGACTCCTCCTCTCTTTCTTTCTCTCTCTCTCTCTCTGTCCACCACTAGATAACCATGAAATATCCCACAAAATTTCTTTGAATTTTAACATCCAGCAGTCCTGGACTTTAACTAAGTTAAAACTTAAGATAAAAAAAAGAATTTTTTTTTTTTTTTTTTATTACTACCGCGTACACATGGGAAGCAGCATGCTGTACGTGTGAGTCTTGCGGCTTAACGCTCAAGATTGCCAGTTCGATCGGGGAACTACTGCTGCTCATCTATAAGAGTGGCTTCTATAGATGAGAACAAAAACAGCCATCGAAAGATAACCATGACTAGTACTCAAACCAGATCCATAAACCGCATCGCTTTTCGCGCGGGTAAAAAAGGGGCGCGTCCTGCTGAGGTTGGAGCCCTGGCCTCGGTGTTCGAAAAATCAGCTACAGAGCTCAAACACAAACAAAAACTACTAAAATGCAAACAAACAATACAGATAGCGACATTTAACGTGAGAACCCTAAATAGAATAGGTCAACTATCAGAGCTAACTGCATCAGCCGTAGAACATAAGATAGATATAATTTGCATACAAGAGCACCGATACACGCACACCGAAGATATCAAGTATCACGAAACTGGAAATGGATGGATGCTGGTGACTGTATCGGCATGGAAAAACTCTGTCAATGCATCGGTAGGAGGGGTGGGAATACTTCTAGGACCGAGAGCGTTAAAAACACTGAACAGCATTGAGAGAATACAACCTAGGATGATGGCCGCAACGTTTAATGGCAACCCCAAAGCAACAATTATCTCCTGCTACAGCCCTACCAATGTTAGCGAAGAAAACGAAATAGCCACCTTCTACGAAGATCTATCCTCCCTAGTACGTAGCATTCCGAAACACAACCTGCTAGTCATTGGCGGAGATATGAATGCACAAATCGGGAAAAACAGACACAACAAATACAGCCTACACTACGCGTCTAACAGGAATGGACAGCATTTAATAGATTTCATGATAGAAAATAGATTAACCTGCCTCAATACAAACTTTCAAAAAAGGGAGGGGAAATTATGGACCTACACATACGCGAATAAGAGTAAAGCACAGATAGACTACGTCCTTATAAACAGGAAATGGAAAAACAGTGCAATGAATTGCGAGGCATACTCCTCCTTCGAGGGTGTGTCCTCCGATCATCGAATAGTTACGGCCAAAGTACGACTAAGCCTAAGAAAAAACGCCACACGTAAAGCGACGACCAAGCACTATGACTGGGCCCTACTCAACAACAGAGATATTAGAGATAAATATGCATTAGAATTAAGAAACAGATTCGAAGCACTACAAGAGAAGGTAGAAATAGGCACCCCAAATGACGAATATGAAAATTTTGTAGAAGCACACCTGGAGGCGGCAGAAAAGTGTATTCCAACAAAACCTAGAACTAAATATAGAGTCCCTTGGGAAACGCTAGCGGCTAGAGAAAAACGTGCACTTGTGAAGACTGCCTCCAAAAACTATCAACAGAACCCAACAAATACAAATGCACGAGAACTAGAAAAGGCGCAACATCAATTAACAGGAATATACCTAAAAGAACAGGCAGAATACGTACAAAATCAGATAGATAAGATTAGAGACTCGGTGGAAGATAGGCAATCCAGGATAGCCTGGCAAACAATAAACGAAGTAAGTGGAAGGAAGAGCACAGCCAAAGCAAAATTGAAAGCTGCAAGCCAACAAGAAAGAATAAAACTGTGGGAACAGCATTTCAAAAATCTACTAGGAAACCCACCGGAAATAACGGATGAACCGATCACCAGAATTATTAGTAAGCAATTAGACGTAAAACTAGGTCCTTTCACCAAAGAAGAACTCGACACGGTTCTCAGAAGAATTAAAAATAGGAAAGCGGCGGGGCTAGACGAGATCCCCCCAGAAGTGTGGAAGACGAGACAATTCGACGATATACTGCTCCGGCAATGCAACGCAGTCTATAGTCAAAACAGGATAGAACGATGGACGAAGGGATGCATCCTTCCATTCCCTAAAAAAGGCGACCTCGGACTAGCCAAGAACTACCGAGGGATAACACTTACATCCATAGCAGCCAAAACTACAATGCCCTACTACGAAACCGCATAGAACCCAAAATGGAAAACATCCTTAGGAAAAACCAAAATGGCTTCCGGAGAAATAGATCCACAACCTCACAAATACTGACCATCCGTAGAATCCTGGAAGGCGTTCAGGCAAAAAACTTACAGGCGACATTACTATTTATCGACTTTACCAAGGCCTTCGATTCCATACACAGAGGGAAGATGGAGCAAATCCTACTAGCTTACGGCCTACCAAAAGAAACCGTAGCAGCGATAATGATTCTCTACAGAAACACCAAAGTAAAAGTACGTTCACCAGATGGAGACACGGAATACTTCGACATTGTTGCAGGAGTACTACAAGGAGACACACTAGCCCCGTACCTCTTTATCATCTGTCTAGACTATGTGCTTAGGACTTCGATCGACAAAATCAGAGAAAATGGCTTTGAGCTGACTAAGAGAAGAAGCAAAAGGTACCCCGCAAAAACAATCACGGACGCCGACTACGCTGATGACTTGGCGTTACTAGCGAATACGCCTAATCAAGCAGAGACACTACTACATAGTCTGGAACGAGCTGCAGCTGGCATTGGCCTACATGTCAATGCAAACAAAACCGAATATATGTGTTACAACCAAACAGGCAACATTGCCACACTAGACGGAGCCTCTCTGAAACTAGTCGACAAATTCACCTACCTAGGAAGCAGCGTCTCATCAACCGAGAAGGACATCGACACACGACTGACGAAGGCATGGACAGCTATCGATAGGCTCTCGATCATATGGAAGTCGGACCTAACAGATAAAATGAAACGCAATTTCTTCCAGGCAGCGGTTGTGTCGATACTGCTATATGGATGCACCACATGGACGCTTACGAAGCGGCTGGAGAGGAGGCTGGACGGAAATTACACAAGAATGTTGAGAGCAGTATTAAACAAGTCCTGGCGACAACACCCCACGAGACTCCAACTATACGGACACTTGCCCCCCATCACGAAAACTATACAAGTTCGACGAACCAGACACGCAGGACACTGCTGGAGAAGCAAGGACGAGCTCATAAGCGATGTACTCCTGTGGACCCCCACTCATGGATGCGCAAGAGTGGGACGACCAGCACGAACTTACATACAGCAGCTATGTGAGGACACGGGTTGTAATCCTGAAGACCTGCCGGAGGCGATGAATGATAGGGAGAAATGGCGAGAGACGGTCAGGGATATCCGCGCAGGCGGCGCGACATGATGATGATGATGATTAAAGCTTAAAACTTGTACCCGGTCATGGTTAACGAAATAAATGAAATCTACCCCTGTGGATTAAATAAAGAGTTCAGTTCGAGGTTTTATGTAGGCTCCTGAGTTCGACATGAAACACCTGAAGAAGGCTGAATATCGGCCAAAATGTTATGAGTATGAAGATGGAGACAATCATATTTACCCAACCCCTCCGCTCGGGCAGGATATGACACAAGGTCAATTTTTAAGCGGAGTTTAACAGGTTTGAATTCAGAGTTTTCCTTCTCCTAGACTAGTTGCCTCACCAAGGCTGAAGAACCTAATCTGTCCTACTATTTACCCATAGCTGGATGGAGAATAATTGGATTCATACCTTTCCCGAGGGTATTAGTGCTATGTGAAATGCAATCAGTCTCGTCCAGGATTTGAACTCGTATCGTCGTGTTCAATTCCTACGACGATAACCATTACACCACGGGCACCTCCATGCAAGATGGAGACAATAGCCCGAATATTCAAAGTGATAAAAACGATCAAGCTTCATCTCAGAAATTTTGACAAATAATGTTTCTATAGTTTATTCATTTTATTAATTTATTTATTTATTCTGCTTTTCATCACAATAATTTCAGCCGACCTTTTTCCTTTGGATCTTCGTTACTTCAGAGTAAGAAATATATAAAGCTATATTCAAGACTCAGATTCGAAACCTGCGCTTCGAACCCATTCCTGTAACCGTGTTAGTTTCTTTTAACGTCTATTGATATCAGTCAATTCATTATCCTTTCAAACCCCCATCACACCGACAGCAGCAAGCCGAGAGACAACACGGATTACTTCCACTTGGTTACATATTTCCAAATGAACGACCCTGGAAAAAATGCTGAATCAACGAAATGTGGATTCATGACGTCTGACACGTGTGTTTCATCTTTAACTTTACTCTTATAAATGCAAGCTCCTTTATTTAGCGGAAGTGACGTCAGCCACGATGAGTTCGCCTTTCTTTATTTCCCCTGACCGACTATACTACACAAACCGTTTTTATTAAACAGACCGTTCATGTAATATGAAACATAGGATTAGCCTAGATGCCCAGTGTGATATTGCACTGTAATCAACAAGACGTGAGGGCATCCGTGAAACTAATAGCCTTGGCGATTTAGAGAAAGAATGTAATAACGAGTGATTTAGTAGAGTTCAAAATATAGTAAGAGTGAATAGATACTCATGGCAACCGAGTTTTCGTGGTGTAATGGTTAAAGCGATGCACTGCGGAATCGTAGTACGCGAGTTCGTACCCCAGTCGCGCTATTACGTTCACTTTCGGGCAAATACCCAGCTATGGGTTAAATAGTACCACTACTGTTCTTCTAGGAAAATGGCTTTGGCATTAAATAACCTAAAAAGAGTTGATATGCCATTAAACAAAGAAACCAAACCAAACCGAGTTTAAAAGATAAGAATGTATAGAAAATTAACTTAAATTTGGTTGATGGTTGATTGGTGGATTTTAAGCGAGACAATCGTTGTTGGGTTATTTTATATTCTTAGTAATCGTATGTATAGACCCAAAGTGGCAACAGCCCAATCTTCTGGAGCAATAGAATACACAGATTGAATCTCTGCAAAGGAATAAGATCTCACCATGAGAGTCCTGGATATAGTATTAAATAATCTGATGATATGGCTCCAGTAATGCCAGAGTTTTGGGGAATGCAAAGTACCCCTTCATTGACATCGCTCAAGTTCCACTCAAGCCAAAAGTGGTAGTACCGGATAAGGTCCTATTTATGGATCAAATAGAACTAAACTCTTTGACATTTAAACTAAGTGAAAACAAAAGACTTATGCTAAATTGAATTGTTTTAAATAGAACCATTAGATCATTTAACTGTGTGTAAACAAATGATTGATGTTTGATTGAATTGTCAGTGATACATTGCATTACTTGGCACATAGCTATGGTGACTTATGTTTACAAATCATATTTATCAATTATATACGTATACACAGGATTTGGCATTAAATAACCTAAAAAAACTAATTTCATTGAGTAAGACGTGTGTAACAAATACTGGAGAAAATGAATGAATAAAAATCCGAACAATAAATTTATAATTTTTATTTCTTTGAATTCAGTGAAAAAGTTTGCTGAAAAATAAAGTATAAAATCTTTTCTTGTAAGCAAAGATTCTGTTTTCCAGTGCGTAGATATTTTTAGAATTGAGATAGTTAAGATTCATACAGTGAAATTTAGCAGTAATTGTTAGTTTGAATAATGTCATAAAACCAAACCAAAATCTAGCGACACGTATCCCACTAAAACTGCCTTGAATATATAAACGAAGAGAAAGTCAGTCAGCAAAAAGTTTTGCTGGGACATAACGTGATTATTTCTGTAAATAACGCTCTATTTCTCTAGTTCCTTTTGTCTGGGGCAAAGGGTGTGTATTATAAACGAGAAAAAAATTAACCTTTTTCCGGCCACATACCTCACCATCTCCAAGACCGGATGACCGAAAGTGGGGGATATCTATTGCCCAAACTATTGTGTTTGATGCCATTAAAGAGAAATATCCACTATGTGAGAAACGAGACTGATTGCATTTCACATAGCACTAATACCCTTGGGAAAGGTATGAATCCAATTATTCTCCCTCCAGCTATGGGTAAATAGTAGGACAAACTGGGTTCTTCAGCCTTGGTGACGCAACTAGTCTAGGAGAAGGAAAACTGAATTCAAACCTGTTAAACTCCGCTTAAAAAATTGACCTTGTGTCATATCCTGCCCGAGCGGAGGGGCTGGGTAAATAGGAAAGAGAAATATCCACTGGAATGTGTGTTTTTTTTTTTATAATTTTGTTTCTCGTAATGTGAACTTATTTTCACTCTAACCTTGTTGCATTCTCGTGTGAACATGTCCGTGTATTTACTCTAAATACTGAGTAAATTTTGTGTTTTAAGACTTGAAACTACATAACTCTTTTAATCAATACAAACCGATTAAAAGCTTAACGAAGGCTAAATTAAACTGCAAGAAATTCTGCGAGAATTTTTTTTTCCAGAACTTTGTAGTTTAAAGCTAGGTGTGCGTGTTATACATGAGTGCGTGTTATAAACAAATAATCATGGTTGGTTGGTTGGTTGGTTGCATGAAATTTCATTACTTGTTTGCTTATTTTATGTCGAAGATAGTCTAATTGATATGATCCCTAATTATTATACGCAGAGGAAAGTAGATTCTCAATCATTTTAGGAAGGCAAACACTTCGGATTTGTTGCAACGACATCATTTTATTAGCCATTGTACTGACATACTTGAAAATCGTTTTAAACTAATAAAAACTTCATAATTGCAATATTAATGTTTTGAGAGCGAACGTGTTAATTTCGATCATAATCATTTTATACCAGCAAACACTTCTGAGATACAATATCAATATCTTAAGAGCCAATGTATTAATAAAGTTCACAATCTTTTTAAAAGAGTAAACACTTCATATTTAGTTGCAATATCAATGTTTTAAGAGCTAATGTATTAATAAAGTTAACAATCATTTTTAACAGATAAACACTTTATACTTAAATACAATATCAATGTTTTAAGAGCCAGTATATTTATAAGGTTCAAACTCATTTAGAATAAGTAAACACTTAATATTTAGTTGCAATATGAACATTCTAAGAGCCAATGTATTAATAAAGTTCACAATCTTTTTAAAAGAGTAAACACTTCATATTTAGTTGCAATATCAATGGTTTAAGAGCAAATGATTTATAAAGTTTACAATCATCTTAAACAGGTAAACACTTCGATACAATATCAATGTTTTTAGAGCCAGTAAATTTATCAAGTTCATAATCATTTTAAACAGTAAACATTTTATACGGTATTAATAAAGACTAAAAAGTAAACTTCTTAATAAACACTAAACAGTAAACATTCTTAATAAATACTAAACAGTAAACACTGAACACCTAACAGCTAAACACTTTATACGTTATTACTTTGTACGGTATTAACTTTTAAGAGCCAATGCCTTAATGTAGTGGAAAATAAATTTAAGCATCATCGTATATATATATATATATATATATATATATATATATATATATATATATATATATCCCATATACTAGATTCCAACACTCATACCACAAAGCGCGAAGCGGCTAACTTACTGGACTGCGGCATCCTAGTAAGCACGTTCGAATTCCAGTCTCGCTCTAATGTTCATTTTGGACAACTTCCCTTGGAGAAGGCAAGAACCACTTGATCCTCCAAGCTATGGATCCAATAGTAATATTAATATTCTTCAACAAGGATGGCATTTGCATTAAATAACATATAAAGGTTTATATACCTTTAAACAAAAGACATATCAAATACTACTCCAAGTCAGTTTGGGCCAGGGAATAATATCAATTATCTTACTATTTCCGGTTCACAATAACAAGACCCCCACCACTGTGTATCGTTTAGTACCATTTCCTGAAACCTGACCAAATGAGGCTTAAAAATGCGTCAACAGGTTGAGGATGTGTTGTATGCTCTAAACGGCCCAGATATTCAGGTAATTTCAGACGCCAGCCACCGTTGGGCTATTCTTAAGTAACTGGGACTAGTTCACTCTCCCTCGCTTCAGGGCTGGGGAGCTGGATAGTCGTCTGCTAAAATTAGATTTATTTAGCAAACTCAAAGTATGAATCCTTCAGTGAGAATTGAACTTACTTCCAATAGTTTACCAGTCTAGTTCACTAACCATTGCACCAGGTGAGGCGCCCCACAGTGTAAGATCTTCAATATGGTATTACATGTATCAAATAATGTTTGATGTTCCAACAGCTTTGAAGTTCGTCATCTAGACGTTTGTAGCTGTTAGCCCGTTCTCTTCAGAGCATGTTGCCTCAGATTTAAAATGAAGATTCTCGTACCAGGGTTTTCCATAAAGTGCGAAGAAAAAATATCTTTGATGAGCGTTAAGTGTCTGGGTTGTTATGACCTGGCCTAATATTTTCACTAAATTCCAATTAGTCATCTTGAAAGAAGAGTTGAAATCCTCTTTAATCCTGGGTCAAGGTTTGGTTAATTTTGTCTCTTTCAAATCCAATTGATTAAACATTTTCTGATTAATCAGGTTAATTTCAATTTAGCTGATGCAGCAAGAAGTCAAAAGTGCTTCATCAGTGTCTTGGAAGGGCGTGACTTTTCCTTCGCTCTTAGGGCAATCGAAGATTTAGTACTTAACAAGAAAAGTGTTCCTTTAATTGGACTGTGAAAAGCAAACTCATGATTTTTTCTTTTATTTTATGCGGTAGTTCACTGTCAAGGAAGCTGAGATTAGAGTCACAGGTTCGATAGTTGGTTCAGCAGGATTAGTTTATTAAAATACGTAACTTTTATCAAACTGCAGAGTGGGAAGCAAAAATTGGTGATTCGAGTTCAAATCCTGGATGAGGATACTTGTGTTTCAGTTTGGTTTGGTTTGGTTTGGTAGGTTTTATGGCATATCAACCTTTGTAGGTTATTTAACGCCAAATCCATTTTTATGTAAATAATCAGTTCTATTTAAAACAATTCAGTTTAGCATGAATACACAGTTTGATTGTCAAAAACATTTCTATTTCAAACTATTCAAGCAGTTATATATTACAATTCAGTTTAGTGTAAGTACAGTTTCAATGTCAAAAACAGTTCAATTTCAAATAATTCAGTTTAGTATAAGCACGCAATTTAAATGTAAGTAGTGTTTAATAGTGAAAAACATTTATATTTCGAGCTATTCAGTTTAGTGAAGCAATTCTAATTCAGCTAATTCAGTTTAGTATAAGTACAGATTTTGTTTACACCCAGTTAAATGTCAAAACAGTTCTATATTAAACAATTCAGTTTAGTGTAAGTACAGTTTCAATGCCAAAAAACAGTTCTATTTCAAATAATTTAGTTTAGCATAAGCACGCAGTTCAAATGTAAGCATGGTTCAATTGTCAAAAAACATTTGTTTCAAGCTATTCAGTTTAATCAAGCAATTCAGTTTAGCATAAGTATGCCGTTAGTTCTATTTAACCCATAGATAGAGCCGTATCAAGTGCTACCACGCCGGGCCACAGTGGACCTGGGAGCAATGGCAATGAAGGGGTGCTCCGTATTCTCCAAGGCCTCAGCATCACTGGGACCTCACCATCGGATTGTTTAGTGTCATATCCAGGACACTTGTATTCTACAGCCCCAAACTTGTGTTTCTCTTATTTCATTGCGTAAGACGTCTGTAGCGAATAATGGAGAAAATGAACGAATAAAAATCCGATCAATAAATCTATCATTTTTATTTCTAAGAATTCAGTGAAAACGTTTGCTGAAAAATAAAGAATGAAATCTTTTCTCGTGAGCAAAGATTCTATTCTCCAGCGCGTAGATATTTTTAAAATAAAGATAGTTAAGATTCATACAATGAAATATAGCAGTAATTGTTACTTTGTAATTTTGGTAAAGTTCGTGAGGTTGGTAATTTTGTCCGATACTTAGAATTTCTTCCCTCTCGTACAATGCCGAATACAGAGTATGGAATGCTAAACAATACTAAAATGCAATGTTACATTTCACATCTGTTTTGCATACACATGTGTCTCTTAGACTTGACTGACCCATTTATATATCCACCACTCCTAGACACGTGAAACTCGGTTGTACAGTCTATTTCAACACTAGAGATACGTGTTCGAACCACGAATTCGTATCGGTACATTCTTCCACATAACAGAAATAAAGGGACGAAAATTGTACTTAAATATAAAAAATGTGGGTCTGAGAGCTGAAGAAATCAAGCAGTAAGCGAAATATTTTTTATTGAAGTAGAATCCTAGATAAGGATACTTGTGTTTCTCTTAACGCTAATTTCATTGCGTAATCCGATCAATAAATCAATAATTTTTATTTCTATGAATTCAGTGAAAAAGTTTGCTGAAAAATAAAGTATGAAATCTTTTCTAGTGAGTAAAGATTCTGTTCTCCAGTGCGTAGATATTTTTTAAAATAAAGATAGTTAAGATTCATACAATGAAATATAGCAGTACTTAAATATGATAATGTAAGTCTGAGAGCTAAATAAATCAAGCAGTAAGCAAGATATTTTTTGTTGAAGTAGAAACAGGTTATTGTTAAAACTTAGGTATACGATTGATAATCGGTGTTGAATGTAAATGTATTCTCGAAAGAAAAGTACTGAATAGTGACTCGTAACTCTTTGACTTCCGGTATCGCAGAGGTATAAACGATGTCGTGTTTCTTAAGTATGGGGGTTCTGCAAGATCTCGGTCAGTAGTCAGACCAACTTCAGACGTAACACCTACAGCGCGAGACTTATAATATTTGTTGGACTGTACCACTTGAGTTAATAAAGAATTAACTCTTTATTTCTCTGTGTATCTCTTCCTTCCCACGGTGCAACAAAAAGAATGTTCGTTTTCGCAAAAAAAAGAGAAGTATTTAAGTAAGTAAATGATGAAAGTGCTTACTGTTAGTTCAGTAAGCATAGACAAGTCCATACTTAATGTATGCTGAGCAATGATAGACAAATCTATACTTATTTTTTGGCTTATCGATTAAGTTTAGGTAGGCTCAAAGTTAGCTTAAAGTTTAATGATTTATTTATGAATCTTATTGGCTAAGAAATCGTATTTTAAATATTCTAGGAGGTAAAAGACTTTTAAACTTATTATGGGTTTTGATTATTCAGATTTTCCAGCCCAGTCTGCTGGGACAGTAGAATACACAGACTGCGAAGGGGTAAGACTCCTCACCAACGAGTGTCCTGATATGACTTGAAACAATGCAATGGTGTGGCACTTTTAAATCTGGAGCTTTGGGGAATACAGAGCCCCGCTTCCTTGCCAATGCTCCCAGATCTACTCTGACCCGGATTGGTAACACCTGACAGGGTGCTATCAATGGGTCAAAAAGAACCGTGTGGCATTTAAACTGAATGCAAACCAATGACTAATGAAAAATTGAATTGTTTGAAAAAGAAAAGTTTGATCATTTAACTGTGTGTAAACAAATGATTCATGTTTAATTGGATTGTTAGAGATACATAGCAAAACTTGGAAGCATTTAAATTTAACTTATGGTAAATTAAATTGTAAGAAATAAAACTGATCATTTAACTTTGTGTAAACAAATGACTGATGTTTAATTGAATTGTTGGTGATACGTAGCAATACTTGGAAATTATTTAACTTTCTTAACTTATATTTACATATCGTATATATCTGATAGATATGTATCAACCAGATTGATCGTTAAATAGCCTACAATGGTTGATATGCCATAAAACCCAACCAAACCAAATCCAATATATTTAATATATATGGATAAAGAGGATTTGGCATTAAATAACCTACAATGGTTGATATGCCATAAAACGCAAACAAACCAAATCCTATATATTTAATATATATGTATAAAGAGGATTTGGCAATAAATAACGTACAATGGTTGATATGCCATAAAACGCAAACAAACCAAATCCTATATATTTAATATATATGTATAAAGAGGATTTGGCATTAAATAACGTACAATGGTTGATATGCCATAAAACGCAAACAAACCAAATCCTATATATTTAATATATATGTATAAAGAGGATTTGGCAATAAATAACGTACAATGGTTGATATGGCATAAAACCCAACCAAACCAAACCTGAATTATTGCATCAACCCAATCCTCAATGAAGGTAAGTTCTCTTCCTGTTCCTTATACATAAAGTATATCCGTGTCACCTCACGTCTTTACGACCCTGTGCAGTAAATGCTCGAAATGTAATGGTTACGTTGTAGAAATGGACTTGACGACCCGGATTTATATCCTAGACGGGGCTATTTTCATTTTCCATACCACAAATACCCAGGGTATGAATACAAGTATTCCTACTAAGTCTATGAGCAAATAGTAGGTAGACCGGCTTTGGTATGGCAACGGGTCGAAGAGAACGAAAATTCTGCGTTCGAACCCGTTCAACATCTCTTAAATTTGTGTCTAGCCACACTGAAGAGTTGTGATAAAACGAAACTGACTGTGTGTGGAGGACAATGTATATGAACCCCCCAGTGCGTTGAGCACACGAGTGAGGAGTTGCCGGCCACTATATACGCGTAACTACAAAGCTCTTATCACGAATTGGGCACTCCGGTAACCGAAAGCGTATGTGAAAATATACCTAAAAAATTCCTTCGTTTACATTGAAAATGCCGATCAGACAGATTTCGATCCCAGCTGAAAGCATCTCCTGTGTTTAGCAAGAGTTGTGATACAACGAAATAGTCTGTCTGTCGATGACTATATATATTTTCATATATAAATGACTATATGACTATGTATATTTATAAATATGACTATATGACTATATATATTTATATATATATATTGTTCTTAGGTTCGATGACTATATATATATATATATATTTATATATATAAATACATGGACATCATTGTTCTTTGCTTTATCTGGAATACTAAAAAGGTATTGCGTTAGCAACAATCTCGATGCGAAGAGCCATTTTAGCTGTAATTTACTGACATAAAAATATATTTTCTGTTTAATGAAATTTTATATTTTTCTCTATTACATTAACCAAATAAAAACCAGCTCTGACTCGACATAATCAACTTAGAGTTTAACGGATCCCTTTTGCAGAGAAATTTTACAGTTTCTCATCATGTGAAGTGTTAGGACCCTGGCTGTTAGACAACAACAAGGGCAGAAAAGAGGTTCAACCGGAAGATTTTGAAAATATAGATTCATGCCTTCACCTTAAAGGCATTTGAACCTATTCAGAATCTGAACTCGTCTAACCGCTTCTATTGTCCCTGCTGCAAACCGTTAAGCCACCCGAAATACACTGTATATATGGAAGCGTGCAATAAAGTCACATGATGACATTATCAATTTGCTGTTTTTGTTAACACGGAGGCAGAAAGCACTCAAGGAACTCCTTTTAGAAAAGTTGCATCGGTGCATATTTAGAATTACAAAACATGTCTCGTTGTCACAGACATGGAGCTATGAAAAGCGTAGGCCTTAATGCATCTTGGTGCTTTAAAGAATGCAACCAAAATTTATAAGCCGCTTGGACCACAACGGTGAAAATTCCTTCTGAAAAGTACATCATTTATTCTCTGTCGGATATTTCAGAAAATCTTGGCTTCGTTTCAAAAGAACACTTTTCACGGCCCTCGTAAAAGAATCTTCTTTACCAGGAAGAGAGGTCTCTGTTATTTCGTAGTTAGTTAATTGAATAATTCCAGACTCATCCATTTCCATAGGAAAGAGGAAAACTTCCTTCTCTCAATACAAGCTAAAATATTCGGTTAATTCAAACTTGCTGGTTGATTGGTTGGTTGGTTTTTGAAGCATGTCATATCTTGTTGGGTTATTTTATGCCAGTTAGAAATTTAACACGTATGGTCCGCAATTATATGTAATACAATAATGTGTCCACACATTCATTTTGAAAAGGTAAAGACTTCACCTTTTCTGTATCTATCGACCCCTAGCGAAATATTTCACTTGGAGTTTTTTTTCAAATAGTCATAGTTTGAAAGATGGACAAGCAGACAGAGAATTTTATGAACATAGATAGGCTGGTTTGTCCATTTGACCATATTTCCACGCTTTGGTGACTTATCTGGGGAAAAAAATTAATCTTCAACTAACCCAGTCGGACGGGACTGTAAAAGACACCAACTGCATCTCTGCTGAGGGTTAAAACCCAACCAAATAAGTGACCAAGATATGTCGCTAAACAATCTGATGGCGAGGCTTACAGTAATGCTAGAGCTTTGAGGAATGCGGAATACACCTTCATAGCCATCGCTTCCATCGTTCACTTTTGTCCGGAGTGGTAGCACCTGATAGGAGGCCTGTCAACCTGTGTACTTATGCTAAACTGAATTGTTAGAAATAACACTGATTTTTTAACTGTGGGTAAACAAATGACTGATGTTTAATTGAATTATTAGTGATACACAGCAATATTTGGAAACATTTAACTTTGTTGAGTTACTCTAAATTGAATTGTTGGAAATAGAATTGTTTGATTATTTAACTGAGTGTAAATAAATGACTGATGTTTAATTGAATTGTTAGTGATACATAGCCATACTTGGAAATATTTAACTTTGTTGACAAGCTAAATTGAATTGTGAGAAATAGACCTGTTTGATCATTTAACAACTTGTAAAAATGACTGATATTTAATTAAATTGTTAGTGGTACATAGCAATACTTGGAACTATTTATCTTTGCTGGCATGCTAAACTGAATGGCTTGAAATAGAACTGTTTGTACATTTAACAACTTGTAAAATGATTGATGTTTAATTGAATTGTCAGTGATGCATTGCAGTACTTGATAACATTAAATTGAGGACATGCAAATGATAAATAGTTAATGGAATTATTCGTTTTTGATAGAAATAAGTGAAACTATTTAACTGTGAAAAAATTAGCTCAGGATCGTCTAAAAATGTTTAGAAATCATACATTTAACATGTATGAATAAAAAAAAGAATTTGACATGACAAAACCTGGGGATGTCCTCGTGGTGTAATGGTTAAAGTGATAGACTGCGGAATTGTAGTACGCGAGTTCGTACTATTACGTTCACTTTCGGGCAAATACCCTTGGGAAAGGTATGAACCCTTATCCTCCCAGCTATGGGTTAAATAGTACCACTACTGTTCTTAAATAACCTACAAAGGTTGATATGTCATTAAAAACAAAGAAACCAACCAGCCTTAAAAAACCTACAATGGTTTATTTGCCATAAAATCCAACCAAACTAAATCCTATATATTTAATATATATATATATAAAGAGGATTTGGAGGTGCCCGTGGGGTAATGTTTATCGTCGTAGGAAATGGACACGACGACACGAGTTCAAATCCTGGACGTGACTGATTGCATTTCACGTAGCACTAATACCGTTGGGAAAGGTATGAATCCAATTATTCTCCCAAATTGTGGGACAGACTGGATTCTTCAGCCTTGGTGACGCAGCTAGTCTAGGAGAAGGAATACTCTGAATTCAAACCTGTTAAACTCCGCTTAAAAATTGACCTTGTGTCATATTCTGCCCGGGTGGATATGACAGCTATCGATATGCTATAGGTCATATGGAAGTCAGGCTGATAAAATAAAACGCAGTTTCTTCCAAGCAGCGGCCGTCTCGATACTGCTATATGGATGCACCACATGGACGCTAACTAAACGTCTGGAAAAAAAGCTAGACGGTAACTACACAAGAATGCTGCGAGCAATTTTGAACAAGTCCTGGAGGCAGCACCCCACAAAGCACCAACTGTACGGCCACCTACCTCCTATCACGAAATCTATCAAAGTTAAACGAACCAGACATACTGGACACCCCTGGAGAAGCAGAAACGAGTGCATAAGTGATGTACTCTTATGGACCCCCTCATATGGCCGAGCAAAAGCAGGACGACAAGCTCGAACCAACATACAGTAGCTCTGTGAGGATACGGGATGTAGCCCTGAGGACCTGCTAGAAACGATGAACGATAAGGAGGAGTGGCGAGAGAGGGTCAGGGATATCCGTGCTGGCGGAACGACATGATGATGATGATGATGATGATGCTGATGATTGCTATTTCAAACAATTCAGTTTAGCATGAGTACACAGTTTAATTGTCAAAAAACCGACCCATAGGCCAGTAGAGTGTTTGCCAATCGTCCAGGAGACCAAGGTTAAATCCCAGATCGAATCATACCAAAAACTAAAAATGGTACTTGATACCTCCTGGCTTAACTCTCAGTATTATAACGTACGGATCAAGGGTAAGGAGAAGCTATCGAAAAGGGAGCATTGGAGTCACCCTCGACTACAGTCGCTAACTTTACTTTTTCCTTAAAGTTTAGTTAATTCTAATTCAAACAATTCAGTTTAGCATAAGTATAGTTCTTCTCCACACAGAGTTAAATGTCAAAACAGTTCTATTTCAAATAATTCAGTTTAGCGTAAGTTCAGTTTCAATGTCAACAACTGTTCTATTTAAAAAAATTCAGTTTTGCATGAGTACACGGTTTAGCTGTACTTGACCCATAGACAGGACCCTATCAGGTGCTACCACTCCGGACCAGAGTTGGCCTGGGAATGATGGCAATATAAGGGTACTCCGCATTCCCCAAAGCTCCAGCATTACTGGAACCTCACCATTGTTTAGTGTCATATCCTGGACACTTGTTAGGAGGTCTTACCCCTCAGTAGAGGCGCAGTCGGTGTATTCTACAGCCGCAGTCGACTGGGCAACCATATAGGTGAGTGAAAATAACTAACATTAGATAAGAATACTTGAAATCAGAAAAGAATGTACGAATTATTAGTATTAGATAGGAATACCTGAAACAAGTACAAAAATTATAAAGATAAGGTAGGAAAACTTGTAACCATATAGACGAGGGAATATTACTAATATTACACAAGAATACTTGAAACTATATAATTGTGTATGTACCATAGCCAGATATGAATACGTGAAATAGACATATTCATACCGGTACGCAAAATGTTCATAATTTCCATAACGCACACATATATATATATAACATAAAAATCCCGAAACATGAAAAACACTTACGACTTCTTAGTTCAGGTACGAAAATTTTTATTACCTTTGAGTTTAAAGGTTTTTCGACATGAGAAAGGGATATACACGATCTTTCTATGCTGACTTTTCCATTTGCCCCCCACTCATCACGTGCGCACCCACCACAAGGCCTCGGCGAGCGAGCGAAAGTCAACCTTCTTCCTCTGAGGCAGAATTTAAATCTGACTTTTTTCAAAATCCTCCGCGCACGCTTCCGGTGCATGACGTCACTCACATCCCCTAGTTAAATTTTCTATCTAAGTTTTTTATTTTGACATCTCTGAATGACGCATCCTCCCCGCGAGCGCGTGAACACCTGCGTCCATGTTTGCACCTAACTAACCCATGCACTGAGCCGAAAGGTTCTCAGCCTAACTAAACCCAAAGGCAAGATATATAAAACGAAATCCCTCGGCCATTATATTACATATACAATTTTCTAAAATACTCTTAGCCATACAACTGTGGAAATTATTAATATTAGATTGGAATACATGAAACATATTTGTGTGCAAATCATGAATATTAGATCTGAGTAGAGTGTTCACTAATGGTCCGGGAAAACGGGGTTCAATCCCAGGTCGAGTCATACGAAAGACTCAAAAAATGGTACTTGATACCGCCTAGCTTAGCATTATAAGGTACGAATCAAGAGTAATGTGGAGCAATCCAGGGGAAGGTGTAGCGCCATTCCCGACTCCTTGCTGTAGTAGTTATCGAAAAGAGAGCGTCCGGGTGACCTTCGACGAAGGTGATCAACTTTATTTTCGTAGATAGGAATATTATCAGTTTTTCGGACTGTTGTCCTCGTCTTTATTGTGGTTAGTTTCGGTCGCTGTATTGTCTGTTATGTTTCAAATAATTCGAGAGAGGAATTCTTGAAACAATGTAACTTTATACTTTTAAATGAAAATTATAGATATTTGAGAGAAATATTTGTGACAATTAATAATATATGTTAAGAATACTTGAAACCATATATTGTATACAAATCATCAACGTTAGATAGGGATACTTTAAATCATATGTCTGAGTAAAAATTGTTAACATTAGATAAAAATACTTTAAACCATGTAACTACTTGAATTTTTTAAATTTACGATGCTTAAAACTATATGAGTGTACAAATTATTAGGATTAGATAGGAATACTTAAAACTGTATACGAGTCTACGAAATATTTGAACTAATAAGAATAATTGAAACTATATGAGGGTAGAAATTATTAGGATTAGATAAGAATACTTGAAACTGTATACGAGTCTACGAATTATTTGAAATAATAAGAATACTTGAAACTCGATGAGTGTACAAATTATAAGGATTAGATAGGAATACTTGAAACTGTATACGAGTCTACGAATTATTTGAACTAATAAGAATACTTGAAACTCGATGAGTGTACAAATTATTAGGATTAGATAGGAATACTTTGAACTGTATACGAGTCTACGAATTATTTGAACTAATAAGAATACTTGAAACTCGATGAGTGTACAAATTATTAGGATTAGATAGGAATACTTGAAACTGTGTGCGAGTCTACGAATTATTTGAACTAATAAGAATACTTGAAACTCGATGAGTGTACAAATTATTAGGATTAGATAGGAATACTTGAAACTTTATATGAGTCTACGAATTATTTGAACTAATAAGAATACTTGAAACTATATGAGTGTAGAAATTATTAGAATTAGATAGGAATACTTGAAACTGTATACGAGTCTACGAATTATTTGAACTAATAAGAATACTTGAAACTATATAAGTGTAGAAATTATTAGGATTAGATAGAAATACTTGAAACTGTATAAGAGTCTACGAATTATTTAAACTAATAAGAATACCTTAAACTCGATGAGTGTACAAATTATTAGGATTAGATAGGAATACTTGAAACTGTATACGAGTCTACGAATTATTTGAACTAAAAAGAATACTTGAAACTATATCAGTGTTCCAGTTATTAGGATTAGAGAGGAATACTTGAAACTGTATACGAGTCTACGAATTATTTGAATTAATAAGAATACTTGAAACTCGATGCGTGTACAAATTATTAGAATTAGATAGGAATACTTGAAACTGTATACGAGTCTATGAATTATTTGAATTAAAAAGAATACTTGAAACTATATAATTTACAAATTATTAGGATTAGATAGGAATACTTGAAACTGTATACGAGTCTACGAATTATTTGAACTAATAAGAATACTTGAAACTATATGAGTGTAGAAATTATTAGGATTAGATAGGAATACTTGAAACTGTATACGAGTCTACGAATTATTTGAACTAATAAGAATACTTGAAACTATATGAGTGTACAAATTATTAAGATTAGATAGGAATACTTGAAACTGTATACGAGTCTACGAATTATTTGAACTAATAAGAATACTTGAAACTAGATGAGTGTAGAAATTATTAGGATTAGATAGGAATACTTGAAACTGTATACGAGTCTACGAATTATTTGAACTAATAAGAATACTTGAAACTATATCAGTGTTCCAATTATTAGGATTAGATAGGAATACTTGAAACTGTATACGAGTCTACGAATTATTTGAACTAAAAAGAATACTTGAAACTATATCAGTGTTCCAATTATTAGGATTAGAGAGGAATACTTGAAACTGTATACGAGTCTACGAATTATTTGAATTAATAAGAATACTTGAAACTCGATGCGTGTACAAATTATTAGAATTAGATAGGAATACTTGAAACTGTATACGAGTCTATGAATTATTTGAATTAAAAAGAATACTTGAAACTATATAATTTACAAATTATTAGGATTAGATAGGAATACTTGAAACTGTATACGAGTCTACGAATTATTTGAACTAATAAGAATACTTGAAACTATATGAGTGTAGAAATTATTAGGATTAGATAGGAATACTTGAAACTGTATACGAGTCTACGAATTATTTGAACTAATAAGAATACTTGAAACTATATGAGTGTACAAATTATTAAGATTAGATAGGAATACTTGAAACTGTATACGAGTCTACGAATTATTTGAACTAATAAGAATACTTGAAACTATATGAGTGTAGAAATTATTAGGATTAGATAGGAATACTTGAAACTGTATACGAGTCTACGAATTATTTGAACTAATAAGAATACTTGAAACTAGATGAGTGTAGAAATTATTAGGATTAGATAGGAATACTTGAAACTGTATACGAGTCTACGAATTATTTGAACTAATAAGAATACTTGAAACTAGATGAGTGTAGAAATTATTAGGATTAGATAGGAATACTTGAAACTGTATACGAGTCTACGAATTATTTGAACTAATAAGAATATTTGAAACTATATGAGTGTAGAAATTCTTAGGATTAGATAGGAATACTTGAAACTGTGTGCGAGTCTACGAATTATTTGAACTAATAAGAATACTTGAAACTATATCAGTGTTCCAATTATTAGGATTAGATAGGAATACTTGAAACTGTATACGAGTCTACGAATTATTTGAACTAAAAAGAATACTTGAAACTATATCAGTGTTCCAATTATTAGGATTAGATAGGAATACTTGAAACTGTATACGAGTCTACGAATTATTTGAACTAATAAGAATACTTGAAACTCGATGAGTGTAGAAATTATTAGGATACGATATGAATACTTGAAACTCTACATGAGTTTACGAATTATTTGAACTAATAAGAATACTTGAAACTATATGAGTGTAGAAATTATTAGGATTAGATAGGAATACTTGAAACTGTATACGAGTCTACGAATTATTTGAATTAATAAAAATTCTTGAAACTTGATGCGTGTACAAATTATTAGGATTAGATAGGAATACTTGAAACTCTATACGAGTCTACGAATTATTAGAACTAATGAGAATACTTGAAAATCTATGAGTGTACAAATTATTAGGATTAGATAGGAATACTTGAAACTGTATACGAGTCTACGAATTATTTGAACTAATAAGAATACTTGAAACTCGATGAGTGTACAAATTATTAGGAATAGATAGGAATACTTGAAACTGTATACGAGTTTACGAATTATTTAAACTAATAAGAATACTTGAAACTATATGAGTATACAAATTATTAGGATTAGATAGGAATACTTGAAACTGTGTGCGAGTCTACGAATTATTTGAACTAATCAGAATACTTGAAACTCGATGAGTGTACAAATTATTAGTATTAGATAGGAATACTTGAAACTGTATACGAGTCTACGAATTATTTGAACTAATAAGAATACTTGACACTATAGGAGTGTAGAAATTATTAGGATTAGATAGGAATACTTGAAACTGTATACGAGTCTACGAATTATTTGAACTAATAAGAATACTTGAAACTATATGAGTGTAGAAATTATAAGGAATAGATAGGAATACTTGAAACTGTATACGAGTCTACGAATTATTTGAACTAATCAGAATACTTGAAACTCGATGAGTGTAGAAATTATTAGGATTAGATAGGAATACTTGAAACTGTATACGAGTCTACGAATTATTTGAATTAATAAAAATACTTGAAACTTGATGCGTGTACAAATTTTTAGGATTAGATAGGAATACTTGAAACTCTATACGAGTCTATGAATTATTTGAATTAATAAGAATACTTGAAACTATATAATTTAAAAATTATTAGGATTAGATAGGAATACTTGAAGCTGTATACGAGTTAACGAATTATTTGAACTAATAAGAATACTTGAAACTATATGAGTGTAGAAATTATTAGGATTAGATAGGAATACTTGAAACTGTATACGAGTCTACGAATTATTAGAACTAATGAGAATACTTGAAAATCTATGAGTGTACAAATTATTAGGATTAGATAGGAATACTTGAAACTGTATACGAGTCTACGAATTATTTGAACTAATAAGAATACTTGAAACTATATGAGTGTAGAAATTATTAGGATTAGATAGGAATACTTGAAACTGTATACGAGTCTACGAATTATTTGAACTAATAAGAATACTTGAAACTATATGAGTGTAGAAATTATTAGGATTAGATAGGAATACTTGAAACTGTATACGAGTCTACGAATTATTAGAACTAATGAGAATACTTGAAAATCTATGAGTGTACAAATTATTAGGATTAGATAGGAATACTTGAAACTGTATACGAGTCTACGAATTATTTGAACTAATAAGAATACTTGAAACTCGATAAGTGTACAAATTATTAGGAATAGATAGGAATACTTGAAACTGTATACGAGTTTACGAATTATTTAAACTAATAAGAATACTTGAAACTATATGAGTATACAAATTATTAGGATTAGATAGGAATACTTGAAACTGTGTGCGAGTCTACGAATTATTTGAACTAATCAGAATACTTGAAACTCGATGAGTGTACAAATTATTAGTATTAGATAGGAATACTTGAAACTGTATACGAGTCTACGAATTATTTGAACTAATAAGAATACTTGAAACTATATGAGTGTAGAAATTATAAGGAATAGATAGGAATACTTGAAACTGTATACGAGTCTACGAATTATTTGAACTAATCAGAATACTTGAAACTCGATGAGTGTAGAAATTATTAGGATTAGATAGGAATACTTGAAACTGTATACGAGTCTACGAATTATTTGAACTAATAAGAATACTTGAAACTCGATGAGTGTACAAATTATTAGGATTAGATAGGAATACTTGAAACTGTATACGAGTCTACGAATTATTTGAACTAATAAGAATACTTGAAACTCGATGAGTGTAGAAATTATTAGGATTAGATAGGAATACTTGAAACTGTATACGAGTCTACGAATTATTTGAACTAATAAGAATACTTGAAACTCGATGAGTGTACAAATTATTACGATTAGATAGGAATACTCTAAACTGTATACGAGTCTACGAATTATTTGAACTAATAAGAAAACTTGAAACTCGATGAATGTACAAATATATAGGATTAGATAGGAATACTTGAAACTGTATACGAGTCTACGAATTATTTGAACTAATAAGAATACTTGAAACTCGATGAGTGTACAAATTATTACGATTAGATAGGAATACTTGAAACTGTATACGAGTCTACGAATTATTTGAACTAATAAGAAAACTTGAAACTCGATGAATGTACAAATATATAGGATTAGATAGGAATACTTGAAACTGTATACGAGTCTACGAATTATTTGAACTAATAAGAATACTTGAAACTCGATGAGTGTACAAATTATTACGATTAGATAGGAATACTTGAAACTGTATACGAGTCTACGAATTATTTGAACTAATAAGAAAACTTGAAACTCGATGAATGTACAAATATATAGGATTAGATAGGAATACTTGAAACTGTATACGAGTCTACGAATTATTTGAACTAATAAGAATACTTGAAACTCGATGAGTGTACAAATTATTACGATTAGATAGGAATACTTGAAACTGTATACGAGTCTACGAATTATTTGAACTAATAAGAAAACTTGAAACTCGATGAATGTACAAATATATAGGATTAGATAGGAATACTTGAAACTGTATACGAGTCTACGAATTATTTGAACTAATAAGAATACTTGAAACTCGATGAGTGTACAAATTATTACGATTAGATAGGAATACTTGAAACTGTATACGAGTCTACGAATTATTTGAACTAATAAGAATACTTGAAACTAGATGAGTGTAGAAATTATTAGGATTAGATAGGAATACTTGAAACTGTATACGAGTCTACGAATTATTTGAACTAATAAGAATACTTGAAACTCGATGAGTGTACAAATTATTACGATTAGATAGGAATACTTGAAACTGTATACGAGTCTACGAATTATTTGAACTAATAAGAATACTTGAATATATATGAGTGTAGAAATTATTAGGATTGATAAGAATACTTGAAACTGTATACGAGTCTACGAATTATTTGAACAAATAAGAATACTTGAAACTATATGAGTGTACAAATTATTAGGATTAGACAGAAATACTTGAAACTGTGTACGAGTCTACGAATTATTTGAACTGATAAGAATACTTGAAACTATATGAGTGTAGAAATCCTTATGATTAGATAGGAATACTTGAAACTGTATAGGAGTCTACGAATTATTTGAACTAATAAGAATATTTGAAACTAATATGAGTGTACAAATTATTAGGATTAGATAGGAATACTTGAAAATGTATACAAGTCTACGAATTATTGGAACTAATAAGTATACTTGAAACTAATATGATGTAAAAACTATTAGGATTAGATAGGAATACTTGAAACTGTATACGAGTCTACGAATTATTTGAACTAATAAGAATACTTGAAACTCGATGAGTGTACAAATTATTAGGAATAGATAGGAATACTTGAAACTGTATACGTGTTTACGAATTATTTAAACTAATAAGAATACTTGAAACTATATGAGTGTACAAATTATTAGGATTAGATAGGAATACTTGAAACTGTATACGAGTCTACGAATTATTTGAACTAATATGAATACTTGAAACTCGATGAGTGTACAAATTATTAGGAATAGATAGGAATACTTGAAACTGTATACGAGTCTACGAATTATTTGAACTAATAAGAATACTTGACACTATAGGAGTGTAGAAATTATTAGGATTAGATAGGAATACTTGAAACTGTATACGAGTCTACGAATTATGTGAACTAATAAGAATACTTGAAACTATATGAGTGTAGAAATTATTAGGAATAGATAGGAATACTTGAAACTGTATACGAGTCTACGAATTAATATAACTAATAAGAATACTTGAAACACGATGAGTGTAGAAATTATTAGGATTAGGTAAGAATACTTGAAACTGTATACGAGTCTACGAATTATTTGAACTAATAACAATACTTGAAACTCGATGAGTGTACAAATTATTACGATTAGATAGGAATACTTGAAACTGTATACGAGTCTACGATTTATTTGAACTAATCAGAATACTTGAAACTCGATGAGTGTACAAATTATTAGGATTAGATAGGAATACTTGAAACTGTATACGAGTCTACGAACTATTTGAACTAATAAGAATACTTGACACTCTAGGAGTGTACAAATTATTAGGATTAGATAGGAATACTTGAAACTGTATACGAGTCTACGATTTATTTGAACTAATCAGAATACTTGAAACTCGATGAGTGTACAAATTATTAGGATTAGATAGGAATACTTGAAACTGTATACGAGTCTACGAACTATTTGAACTAATAAGAATACTTGACACTCTAGGAGTGTACAAATTATTAGGATTAGATAGGAATACTTGAAACTGTATACGAGTCTACGAATTATTTGAACTAATAACAATACTTGAAACTATATGAGTGTACAAATTATTAGGATTGATAGGAATACTTGAAACTGTATACGAGTCTACGAATTATTTGAACTAATAAGAATACTCGAAACTCGATGATTGTACAAATTATTAGGAATAGATAGGAATACTTGAAACTGTATACGAGTTTACGAATTATTTAAACTAATAAGAATACTTGAAACTATATGAGTGTAGAAATTATTAGTATTAGATAGGAATACTTGAAACTGTGTGCGAGTCTACGAATTATTTGAACTAATAAGAATACTTGAAACTATATCAGTGTTCCAATTATTAGGATTAGATAGGAATACTTGAAACTGTATACGAGTCTACGAATTATTTGAACTAATAAGAATACTTGAAACTCGATGAGTGTAGAAATTATTAGGATACGATATGAATACTTGAAACTCTACATGAGTTTACGAATTATTTGAACTAATAAGAATACTTGAAACTATATGAGTGTAGAAATTATTAGGATTAGATAGGAATACTTGAAACTGTATACGAGTCTACGAATTATTTGAATTAATAAAAATTCTTGAAACTTGATGCGTGTACAAATTATTAGGATTAGATAGGAATACTTGAAACTCTATACGAGTCTACGAATTATTAGAACTAATGAGAATACTTGAAAATCTATGAGTGTACAAATTATTAGGATTAGATAGGAATACTTGAAACTGTATACGAGTCTACGAATTATTTGAACTAATAAGAATACTTGAAACTCGATGAGTGTACAAATTATTAGGAATAGATAGGAATACTTGAAACTGTATACGAGTTTACGAATTATTTAAACTAATAAGAATACTTGAAACTATATGAGTATACAAATTATTAGGATTAGATAGGAATACTTGAAACTGTGTGCGAGTCTACGAATTATTTGAACTAATCAGAATACTTGAAACTCGATGAGTGTACAAATTATTAGTATTAGATAGGAATACTTGAAACTGTATACGAGTCTACGAATTATTTGAACTAATAAGAATACTTGACACTATAGGAGTGTAGAAATTATTAGGATTAGATAGGAATACTTGAAACTGTATACGAGTCTACGAATTATTTGAACTAATAAGAATACTTGAAACTATATGAGTGTAGAAATTATAAGGAATAGATAGGAATACTTGAAACTGTATACGAGTCTACGAATTATTTGAACTAATCAGAATACTTGAAACTCGATGAGTGTAGAAATTATTAGGATTAGATAGGAATACTTGAAACTGTATACGAGTCTACGAATTATTTGAATTAATAAAAATACTTGAAACTTGATGCGTGTACAAATTTTTAGGATTAGATAGGAATACTTGAAACTCTATACGAGTCTATGAATTATTTGAATTAATAAGAATACTTGAAACTATATAATTTAAAAATTATTAGGATTAGATAGGAATACTTGAAGCTGTATACGAGTTAACGAATTATTTGAACTAATAAGAATACTTGAAACTATATGAGTGTAGAAATTATTAGGATTAGATAGGAATACTTGAAACTGTATACGAGTCTACGAATTATTAGAACTAATGAGAATACTTGAAAATCTATGAGTGTACAAATTATTAGGATTAGATAGGAATACTTGAAACTGTATACGAGTCTACGAATTATTTGAACTAATAAGAATACTTGAAACTATATGAGTGTAGAAATTATTAGGATTAGATAGGAATACTTGAAACTGTATACGAGTCTACGAATTATTTGAACTAATAAGAATACTTGAAACTATATGAGTGTAGAAATTATTAGGATTAGATAGGAATACTTGAAACTGTATACGAGTCTACGAATTATTAGAACTAATGAGAATACTTGAAAATCTATGAGTGTACAAATTATTAGGATTAGATAGGAATACTTGAAACTGTATACGAGTCTACGAATTATTTGAACTAATAAGAATACTTGAAACTCGATAAGTGTACAAATTATTAGGAATAGATAGGAATACTTGAAACTGTATACGAGTTTACGAATTATTTAAACTAATAAGAATACTTGAAACTATATGAGTATACAAATTATTAGGATTAGATAGGAATACTTGAAACTGTGTGCGAGTCTACGAATTATTTGAACTAATCAGAATACTTGAAACTCGATGAGTGTACAAATTATTAGTATTAGATAGGAATACTTGAAACTGTATACGAGTCTACGAATTATTTGAACTAATAAGAATACTTGAAACTATATGAGTGTAGAAATTATAAGGAATAGATAGGAATACTTGAAACTGTATACGAGTCTACGAATTATTTGAACTAATCAGAATACTTGAAACTCGATGAGTGTAGAAATTATTAGGATTAGATAGGAATACTTGAAACTGTATACGAGTCTACGAATTATTTGAACTAATAAGAATACTTGAAACTCGATGAGTGTACAAATTATTAGGATTAGATAGGAATACTTGAAACTGTATACGAGTCTACGAATTATTTGAACTAATAAGAATACTTGAAACTCGATGAGTGTAGAAATTATTAGGATTAGATAGGAATACTTGAAACTGTATACGAGTCTACGAATTATTTGAACTAATAAGAATACTTGAAACTCGATGAGTGTACAAATTATTACGATTAGATAGGAATACTCTAAACTGTATACGAGTCTACGAATTATTTGAACTAATAAGAAAACTTGAAACTCGATGAATGTACAAATATATAGGATTAGATAGGAATACTTGAAACTGTATACGAGTCTACGAATTATTTGAACTAATAAGAATACTTGAAACTCGATGAGTGTACAAATTATTACGATTAGATAGGAATACTTGAAACTGTATACGAGTCTACGAATTATTTGAACTAATAAGAAAACTTGAAACTCGATGAATGTACAAATATATAGGATTAGATAGGAATACTTGAAACTGTATACGAGTCTACGAATTATTTGAACTAATAAGAATACTTGAAACTCGATGAGTGTACAAATTATTACGATTAGATAGGAATACTTGAAACTGTATACGAGTCTACGAATTATTTGAACTAATAAGAAAACTTGAAACTCGATGAATGTACAAATATATAGGATTAGATAGGAATACTTGAAACTGTATACGAGTCTACGAATTATTTGAACTAATAAGAATACTTGAAACTCGATGAGTGTACAAATTATTACGATTAGATAGGAATACTTGAAACTGTATACGAGTCTACGAATTATTTGAACTAATAAGAAAACTTGAAACTCGATGAATGTACAAATATATAGGATTAGATAGGAATACTTGAAACTGTATACGAGTCTACGAATTATTTGAACTAATAAGAATACTTGAAACTCGATGAGTGTACAAATTATTACGATTAGATAGGAATACTTGAAACTGTATACGAGTCTACGAATTATTTGAACTAATAAGAATACTTGAAACTAGATGAGTGTAGAAATTATTAGGATTAGATAGGAATACTTGAAACTGTATACGAGTCTACGAATTATTTGAACTAATAAGAATACTTGAAACTCGATGAGTGTACAAATTATTACGATTAGATAGGAATACTTGAAACTGTATACGAGTCTACGAATTATTTGAACTAATAAGAATACTTGAATATATATGAGTGTAGAAATTATTAGGATTGATAAGAATACTTGAAACTGTATACGAGTCTACGAATTATTTGAACAAATAAGAATACTTGAAACTATATGAGTGTACAAATTATTAGGATTAGACAGAAATACTTGAAACTGTGTACGAGTCTACGAATTATTTGAACTGATAAGAATACTTGAAACTATATGAGTGTAGAAATCCTTATGATTAGATAGGAATACTTGAAACTGTATAGGAGTCTACGAATTATTTGAACTAATAAGAATATTTGAAACTAATATGAGTGTACAAATTATTAGGATTAGATAGGAATACTTGAAAATGTATACAAGTCTACGAATTATTGGAACTAATAAGTATACTTGAAACTAATATGATGTAAAAACTATTAGGATTAGATAGGAATACTTGAAACTGTATACGAGTCTACGAATTTTTTGAACTAATAAGAATACTTGAAACTCGATGAGTGTACAAATTATTAGGAATAGATAGGAATACTTGAAACTGTATACGTGTTTACGAATTATTTAAACTAATAAGAATACTTGAAACTATATGAGTGTACAAATTATTAGGATTAGATAGGAATACTTGAAACTGTATACGAGTCTACGAATTATTTGAACTAATATGAATACTTGAAACTCGATGAGTGTACAAATTATTAGGAATAGATAGGAATACTTGAAACTGTATACGAGTCTACGAATTATTTGAACTAATAAGAATACTTGACACTATAGGAGTGTAGAAATTATTAGGATTAGATAGGAATACTTGAAACTGTATACGAGTCTACGAATTATGTGAACTAATAAGAATACTTGAAACTATATGAGTGTAGAAATTATTAGGAATAGATAGGAATACTTGAAACTGTATACGAGTCTACGAATTAATATAACTAATAAGAATACTTGAAACACGATGAGTGTAGAAATTATTAGGATTAGGTAAGAATACTTGAAACTGTATACGAGTCTACGAATTATTTGAACTAATAACAATACTTGAAACTCGATGAGTGTACAAATTATTACGATTAGATAGGAATACTTGAAACTGTATACGAGTCTACGATTTATTTGAACTAATCAGAATACTTGAAACTCGATGAGTGTACAAATTATTAGGATTAGATAGGAATACTTGAAACTGTATACGAGTCTACGAACTATTTGAACTAATAAGAATACTTGACACTCTAGGAGTGTACAAATTATTAGGATTAGATAGGAATACTTGAAACTGTATACGAGTCTACGATTTATTTGAACTAATCAGAATACTTGAAACTCGATGAGTGTACAAATTATTAGGATTAGATAGGAATACTTGAAACTGTATACGAGTCTACGAACTATTTGAACTAATAAGAATACTTGACACTCTAGGAGTGTACAAATTATTAGGATTAGATAGGAATACTTGAAACTGTATACGAGTCTACGAATTATTTGAACTAATAACAATACTTGAAACTATATGAGTGTACAAATTATTAGGATTGATAGGAATACTTGAAACTGTATACGAGTCTACGAATTATTTGAACTAATAAGAATACTCGAAACTCGATGATTGTACAAATTATTAGGAATAGATAGGAATACTTGAAACTGTATACGAGTTTACGAATTATTTAAACTAATAAGAATACTTGAAACTATATGAGTGTAGAAATTATTAGTATTAGATAGGAATACTTGAAACTGTGTGCGAGTCTACGAATTATTTGAACTAATAAGAATACTTGAAACTATATGAGTGTAGAAATTATTAGGATTAGATAGGAATACTTGAAACTGTATACGAGTCTACGAATTATTTGAACTAATCAGAATACTTGAAACTCGATGAGTGTACAAATTATTAGTATTAGATAGGAATACTTGAAACTGTATACGAGTCTACGAATTATTTGAACTAATAAGAATACTTGACACTATAGGAGTGTAGAAATTATTAGGATTAGATAGGAATACTTGAAACTGTATACGAGTCTACGAATTATTTGAACTAATAACAATACTTGAAACTCGATGAGTGTAGAAATTATTAGGATTAGATAGGAATACTTGAAACTGTATACGAGTCTACGAATTATTTGAATTAATAAAAATACTTGAAACTTGATGCGTGTACAAATTTTTAGGATTAGATAGGAATACTTGAAACTCTATACGAGTCTATGAATTATTTGAATTAATAAGAATACTTGAAACTATATAATTTAAAAATTATTAGGATTAGATAGGAATACTTGAAGCTGTATACGAGTTAACGAATTATTTGAACTAATAAGAATACTTGAAACTATATGAGTGTAGAAATTATTAGGATTAGATAGGAATACTTGAAACTGTATACGAGTCTACGAATTATTAGAACTAATGAGAATACTTGAAAATCTATGAGTGTACAAATTATTAGGATTAGATAGGAATACTTGAAACTGTATACGAGTCTACGAATTATTTGAACTAATAAGAATACTTGAAACTATATGAGTGTAGAAATTATTAGGATTAGATAGGAATACTTGAAACTGTATACGAGTCTACGAATTATTTGAACTAATAAGAATACTTGAAACTATATGAGTGTAGAAATTATTAGGATTAGATAGGAATACTTGAAACTGTATACGAGTCTACGAATTATTAGAACTAATGAGAATACTTGAAAATCTATGAGTGTACAAATTATTAGGATTAGATAGGAATACTTGAAACTGTATACGAGTCTACGAATTATTTGAACTAATAAGAATACTTGAAACTCGATGAGTGTACAAATTATTAGGAATAGATAGGAATACTTGAAACTGTATACGAGTTTACGAATTATTTAAACTAATAAGAATACTTGAAACTATATGAGTATACAAATTATTAGGATTAGATAGGAATACTTGAAACTGTGTGCGAGTCTACGAATTATTTGAACTAATCAGAATACTTGAAACTCGATGAGTGTACAAATTATTAGTATTAGATAGGAATACTTGAAACTGTATACGAGTCTACGAATTATTTGAACTAATAAGAATACTTGAAACTATATGAGTGTAGAAATTATAAGGAATAGATAGGAATACTTGAAACTGTATACGAATCTACGAATTATTTGAACTAATCAGAATACTTGAAACTCGATGAGTGTAGAAATTATTAGGATTAGATAGGAATACTTGAAACTGTATACGAGTCTACGAATTATTTGAACTAATAAGAATACTTGAAACTCGATGAGTGTACAAATTATTAGGATTAGATAGGAATACTTGAAACTGTATACGAGTCTACGAATTATTTGAACTAATAAGAATACTTGAAACTCGATGAGTGTAGAAATTATTAGGATTAGATAGGAATACTTGAAACTGTATACGAGTCTACGAATTATTTGAACTAATAAGAATACTTGAAACTCGATGAGTGTACAAATTATTACGATTAGATAGGAATACTCTAAACTGTATACGAGTCTACGAATTATTTGAACTAATAAGAAAACTTGAAACTCGATGAATGTACAAATATATAGGATTAGATAGGAATACTTGAAACTGTATACGAGTCTACGAATTATTTGAACTAATAAGAATACTTGACACTCTAGGAGTGTACAAATTATTAGGATTAGATAGGAATACTTGAAACTGTATACGAGTCTACGAATTATTTGAACTAATATGAATACTTGAAACTCGATGAGTGTACAAATTATTAGGAATAGATAGGAATACTTGAAACTGTATACGAGTCTACGAATTATTTGAACTAATAAGAATACTTGACACTATAGGAGTGTAGAAATTATTAGGATTAGATAGGAATACTTGAAACTGTATACGAGTCTACGAATTATGTGAACTAATAAGAATACTTGAAACTATATGAGTGTAGAAATTATTAGGAATAGATAGGAATACTTGAAACTGTATACGAGTCTACGAATTAATATAACTAATAAGAATACTTGAAACACGATGAGTGTAGAAATTATTAGGATTAGGTAAGAATACTTGAAACTGTATACGAGTCTACGAATTATTTGAACTAATAACAATACTTGAAACTCGATGAGTGTACAAATTATTACGATTAGATAGGAATACTTGAAACTGTATACGAGTCTACGATTTATTTGAACTAATCAGAATACTTGAAACTCGATGAGTGTACAAATTATTAGGATTAGATAGGAATACTTGAAACTGTATACGAGTCTACGAACTATTTGAACTAATAAGAATACTTGACACTCTAGGAGTGTACAAATTATTAGGATTAGATAGGAATACTTGAAACTGTATACGAGTCTACGATTTATTTGAACTAATCAGAATACTTGAAACTCGATGAGTGTACAAATTATTAGGATTAGATAGGAATACTTGAAACTGTATACGAGTCTACGAACTATTTGAACTAATAAGAATACTTGACACTCTAGGAGTGTACAAATTATTAGGATTAGATAGGAATACTTGAAACTGTATACGAGTCTACGAATTATTTGAACTAATAACAATACTTGAAACTATATGAGTGTACAAATTATTAGGATTGATAGGAATACTTGAAACTGTATACGAGTCTACGAATTATTTGAACTAATAAGAATACTCGAAACTCGATGATTGTACAAATTATTAGGAATAGATAGGAATACTTGAAACTGTATACGAGTTTACGAATTATTTAAACTAATAAGAATACTTGAAACTATATGAGTGTAGAAATTATTAGTATTAGATAGGAATACTTGAAACTGTGTGCGAGTCTACGAATTATTTGAACTAATAAGAATACTTGAAACTATATGAGTGTAGAAATTATTAGGATTAGATAGGAATACTTGAAACTGTATACGAGTCTACGAATTATTTGAACTAATCAGAATACTTGAAACTCGATGAGTGTACAAATTATTAGTATTAGATAGGAATACTTGAAACTGTATACGAGTCTACGAATTATTTGAACTAATAAGAATACTTGACACTATAGGAGTGTAGAAATTATTAGGATTAGATAGGAATACTTGAAACTGTATACGAGTCTACGAATTATTTGAACTAATAACAATACTTGAAACTCGATGAGTGTAGAAATTATTAGGATTAGATAGGAATACTTGAAACTGTATACGAGTCTACGAATTATTTGAATTAATAAAAATACTTGAAACTTGATGCGTGTACAAATTTTTAGGATTAGATAGGAATACTTGAAACTCTATACGAGTCTATGAATTATTTGAATTAATAAGAATACTTGAAACTATATAATTTAAAAATTATTAGGATTAGATAGGAATACTTGAAGCTGTATACGAGTTAACGAATTATTTGAACTAATAAGAATACTTGAAACTATATGAGTGTAGAAATTATTAGGATTAGATAGGAATACTTGAAACTGTATACGAGTCTACGAATTATTAGAACTAATGAGAATACTTGAAAATCTATGAGTGTACAAATTATTAGGATTAGATAGGAATACTTGAAACTGTATACGAGTCTACGAATTATTTGAACTAATAAGAATACTTGAAACTATATGAGTGTAGAAATTATTAGGATTAGATAGGAATACTTGAAACTGTATACGAGTCTACGAATTATTTGAACTAATAAGAATACTTGAAACTATATGAGTGTAGAAATTATTAGGATTAGATAGGAATACTTGAAACTGTATACGAGTCTACGAATTATTAGAACTAATGAGAATACTTGAAAATCTATGAGTGTACAAATTATTAGGAATAGATAGGAATACTTGAAACTGTATACGAGTCTACGAATTATTTGAACTAATAAGAATACTTGAAACTCGATGAGTGTACAAATTATTAGGAATAGATAGGAATACTTGAAACTGTATACGAGTTTACGAATTATTTAAACTAATAAGAATACTTGAAACTATATGAGTATACAAATTATTAGGATTAGATAGGAATACTTGAAACTGTGTGCGAGTCTACGAATTATTTGAACTAATCAGAATACTTGAAACTCGATGAGTGTACAAATTATTAGTATTAGATAGGAATACTTGAATCTGTATACGAGTCTACGAATTATTTGAACTAATAAGAATACTTGAAACTATATGAGTGTAGAAATTATAAGGAATAGATAGGAATACTTGAAACTGTATACGAGTCTACGAATTATTTGAACTAATCAGAATACTTGAAACTCGATGAGTGTAGAAATTATTAGGATTAGATAGGAATACTTGAAACTGTATACGAGTCTACGAATTATTTGAACTAATAAGAATACTTGAAACTCGATGAGTGTACAAATTATTAGGATTAGATAGGAATACTTGAAACTGTATACGAGTCTACGAATTATTTGAACTAATAAGAATACTTGAAACTCGATGAGTGTAGAAATTATTAGGATTAGATAGGAATACTTGAAACTGTATACGAGTCTACGAATTATTTGAACTAATAAGAATACTTGAAACTCGATGAGTGTACAAATTATTACGATTAGATAGGAATACTCTAAACTGTATACGAGTCTACGAATTATTTGAACTAATAAGAAAACTTGAAACTCGATGAATGTACAAATATATAGGATTAGATAGGAATACTTGAAACTGTATACGAGTCTACGAATTATTTGAACTAATAAGAATACTTGAAACTCGATGAGTGTACAAATTATTACGATTAGATAGGAATACTTGAAACTGTATACGAGTCTACGAATTATTTGAACTAATAAGAAAACTTGAAACTCGATGAATGTACAAATATATAGGATTAGATAGGAATACTTGAAACTGTATACGAGTCTACGAATTATTTGAACTAATAAGAATACTTGAAACTCGATGAGTGTACAAATTATTACGATTAGATAGGAATACTTGAAACTGTATACGAGTCTACGAATTATTTGAACTAATAAGAAAACTTGAAACTCGATGAATGTACAAATATATAGGATTAGATAGGAATACTTGAAACTGTATACGAGTCTACGAATTATTTGAACTAATAAGAATACTTGAAACTCGATGAGTGTACAAATTATTACGATTAGATAGGAATACTTGAAACTGTATACGAGTCTACGAATTATTTGAACTAATAAGAAAACTTGAAACTCGATGAATGTACAAATATATAGGATTAGATAGGAATACTTGAAACTGTATACGAGTCTACGAATTATTTGAACTAATAAGAATACTTGAAACTCGATGAGTGTACAAATTATTACGATTAGATAGGAATACTTGAAACTGTATACGAGTCTACGAATTATTTGAACTAATAAGAATACTTGAAACTAGATGAGTGTAGAAATTATTAGGATTAGATAGGAATACTTGAAACTGTATACGAGTCTACGAATTATTTGAACTAATAAGAATACTTGAAACTCGATGAGTGTACAAATTATTACGATTAGATAGGAATACTTGAAACTGTATACGAGTCTACGAATTATTTGAACTAATAAGAATACTTGAATATATATGAGTGTAGAAATTATTAGGATTGATAAGAATACTTGAAACTGTATACGAGTCTACGAATTATTTGAACAAATAAGAATACTTGAAACTATATGAGTGTACAAATTATTAGGATTAGACAGAAATACTTGAAACTGTGTACGAGTCTACGAATTATTTGAACTGATAAGAATACTTGAAACTATATGAGTGTAGAAATCCTTATGATTAGATAGGAATACTTGAAACTGTATAGGAGTCTACGAATTATTTGAACTAATAAGAATATTTGAAACTAATATGAGTGTACAAATTATTAGGATTAGATAGGAATACTTGAAAATGTATACAAGTCTACGAATTATTGGAACTAATAAGAATACTTGAAACTAATATGATGTAAAAACTATTAGGATTAGATAGGAATACTTGAAACTGTATACGAGTCTACGAATTATTTGAACTAATAAGAATACTTGAAACTCGATGAGTGTACAAATTATTAGGAATAGATAGGAATACTTGAAACTGTATACGTGTTTACGAATTATTTAAACTAATAAGAATACTTGAAACTATATGAGTGTACAAATTATTAGGATTAGATAGGAATACTTGAAACTGTATACGAGTCTACGAATTATTTGAACTAATATGAATACTTGAAACTCGATGAGTGTACAAATTATTAGGAATAGATAGGAATACTTGAAACTGTATACGAGTCTACGAATTATTTGAACTAATAAGAATACTTGACACTATAGGAGTGTAGAAATTATTAGGATTAGATAGGAATACTTGAAACTGTATACGAGTCTACGAATTATGTGAACTAATAAGAATACTTGAAACTAGATGAGTGTAGAAATTATTAGGAATAGATAGGAATACTTGAAACTGTATACGAGTCTACGAATTAATATAACTAATAAGAATACTTGAAACACGATGAGTGTAGAAATTATTAGGATTAGGTAAGAATACTTGAAACTGTATACGAGTCTACGAATTATTTGAACTAATAACAATACTTGAAACTCGATGAGTGTACAAATTATTACGATTAGATAGGAATACTTGAAACTGTATACGAGTCTACGATTTATTTGAACTAATCAGAATACTTGAAACTCGATGAGTGTACAAATTATTAGGATTAGATAGGAATACTTGAAACTGTATACGAGTCTACGAACTATTTGAACTAATAAGAATACTTGACACTCTAGGAGTGTACAAATTATTAGGATTAGATAGGAATACTTGAAACTGTATACGAGTCTACGATTTATTTGAACTAATCAGAATACTTGAAACTCGATGAGTGTACAAATTATTAGGATTAGATAGGAATACTTGAAACTGTATACGAGTCTACGAACTATTTGAACTAATAAGAATACTTGACACTCTAGGAGTGTACAAATTATTAGGATTAGATAGGAATACTTGAAACTGTATACGAGTCTACGAATTATTTGAACTAATAACAATACTTGAAACTATATGAGTGTACAAATTATTAGGATTGATAGGAATACTTGAAACTGTATACGAGTCTACGAATTATTTGAACTAATAAGAATACTCGAAACTCGATGATTGTACAAATTATTAGGAATAGATAGGAATACTTGAAACTGTATACGAGTTTACGAATTATTTAAACTAATAAGAATACTTGAAACTATATGAGTGTAGAAATTATTAGTATTAGATAGGAATACTTGAAACTGTGTGCGAGTCTACGAATTATTTGAACTAATAAGAATACTTGAAACTATATGAGTGTAGAAATTATTAGGATTAGATAGGAATACTTGAAACTGTATACGAGTCTACGAATTATTTGAACTAATCAGAATACTTGAAACTCGATGAGTGTACAAATTATTAGTATTAGATAGGAATACTTGAAACTGTATACGAGTCTACGAATTATTTGAACTAATAAGAATACTTGACACTATAGGAGTGTAGAAATTATTAGGATTAGATAGGAATACTTGAAACTGTATACGAGTCTACGAATTATTTGAACTAATAACAATACTTGAAACTCGATGAGTGTAGAAATTATTAGTATTAGATAGGAATACTTGAAACTGTATACGAGTCTACGAATTATTTGAACTAATAACAATACTTGAAACTCGATGAGTGTACAAATTATTACAATTAGATAGAAATACTTGAAACTGCATACGAGTCTACGAATTATTTGAACTAATAAGAATACTTGAACTATATGAGTGTACCAATTATTAGGATTAGATAGGAATACTTGAAACTGTATACGAGTCTACGAATTATTTGAACTAATAAGAATACTTGAAACTATATGAGTGTACAAATTATTAGGATTAGATAGGAATACTTAAAACTGTATACGAGTCTACGAATTATTTGAACTAATAAGAAAACTTGAAACTCGATGAATGTACAAATATATAGGATTAGATAGGAATACTTGAAACTGTATACATTCTACGAATTATTTGAACTAATAAGAATACTTGACACTCTAGGAGTGTACAAATTATTAGGATTAGATAGGAATACTTGAAACTGTATACGAGTCTACGAATTATTTGAACTAATAACAATACTTGAAACTATATGAGTGTAGAAATTATTAGGATTGATAGGAATACTTGAAACTGTATACGAGTCTACGAATTATTTGAACTAATAAGAATACTTGAAACTCGATGAGTGTACGAATCATTAGTAGTAGATAGGAATACTTGAAACTGTATACTAGTCTACGAATTATTTGAATTAATAAGAATAATTGAAAGTCGATGAGTGTACAAATCATTAGGATTAGATAGGAATACTTGAAACTGTATACGAGTCTACGAATTATTTGATCTAATAAGAATACTTGAAACTCGATGAGTGTACAAATTATTAGGATAACATAGGAATACTTGAAACCGTATACGAGTCTACGAATTATTTGAACAAATAAGAGTACTTGAAACTATATGAGTGTACAAATTATTAGGATTAGACAGAAATACTTGAAACTGTGTACGAGTCTACGAATTATTTGAACTGATAAGAATACTTGAAACTATATGAGTGTAGAAATCCTTATGATTAGATAGGAATACTTGAAACTGTATACGAGTCTACGAATTATTTGAACTAATAAGAATACTTGAAACTAATATGAGTGTACAAATTATTAGGATTGATAGGAATACTTGAAACTGTATACGAGTGTAAGAATTATTTGAACTAATAAGAATACTTGAAACTAATATGAGTGTACAAATTATTAGGATTAGATAGGAATACTTACCACATCGAAAGAGAAAAGTAAAGTCAGCAGTCGTAACAGCTGGCTGACTCGAGAACTAAAAAGGAAGAAAGAAAGAAAGAAAGAAAGAATGGGAGGTGAGATCTCTGCCGTTTTTGTTTTTTTTTTATGATAATTTTAATTTACTACATAAAAGTTGCGTTTTTTTTTATGACTATAACATACGAGATACTTTTCATTTATTCATTTATTCTTTTCAGATTCTGAAATATTTTTAATTTGGATTATAAAGAGATATCTTATATAAAATTCAACCGTCATTATTGACGGGTGTTTTCAAGTTTCTATTACATTCTGACAATATATAACCGATTAGCCTAATCAATTCCAATGTAGTAAGCCGAAATTTTAAAAACATGAATTCCCTCTTTTATTTTTTTACTGATAGATAATGCAAGTACAAAAACTATTTTTTAAAATTCTCTTATGTTGACTGTCAATCGGAAGCTTCTTTCCCTAGGATATAGTCAGGTCAACACACCCCGAAATTTGATGGAGGCATAAAAATACTGAAACATTAGCAAGTACGTTGATAACGTGTTTTATCAAGATGGCAACTTATAAGCTGAACTTGTCAGGCAGTGAAGATTGGTTGAAAAGCTTAATCCTGCCAGAGATATCCGTGCGGAATCCTCCTGGGCCGAGTGACTGACAGGAACATCTTGACCTTCCAAATACCCTCACCTTCGATGATATGAGCTACTGAATCTTCACTAACTGATTTCTCTTTTAAGGACAGAACCCCTAAAAGACAAACATAAATCAACTGAATGGATCAAGTTTAAAAAACAAAGAAAGAATATATATATATATATATATATATATATATATATATATATATATATATATATATATATATATATATATATATAGTAAATAAAGGATTGTAATCCGACAATATGAAGAAAAATTGATAACAAGGTAATCCAAGTGGAAGGAGAGATTTATTGAGAGGTCGACACTATATCGTTTCGGTTTTACTGAACCATCATTAGGGCCATGAGGGGTGATATTAACGATTTTAAGTCAACGATAGATGTTTAAAAATGCAAAATACAAAAACCTTGGGGAAAATTTGGATAATAAGAAAAAATTGGCCGTTTAATTGGCGAATCAGCGTTTGACTTATTAGGAATTTTGTATAGAATTTGACTTATTAGGAAAATTGTATAGAATTTACGCTATGTTTGTTTACATTGTATAGAATTTACGTTACGTTTGTTTATCGAGAAAGATTTCGAGTAAAAAGGAAGAAAAAGAAAGAAAAAGAAAAAGAAAATAGAAAGCATAAAAATTAATATATATGTGGAAAACATTAACAAAGTATCGAATATATTGCAGTGATTTTAAATGGATTTACTCAAATAGGGAGAAATATTATAAAAACCAGGACGAGTATTCAGGGAGTTAAAGAATGGGATAGCAGCGGCTTCGAAAATTCGTCTTAGACTTTTATTATGGATGTAAATGAGCATCTTAGCAGAATTGAAGTCGAAATTGTGATTAGATTGAAAAATGTGTCGGAATAATGCATTGTTTGAGTTATCAATTCTTATGTCTCTTTTGTGCTCTTTCAAGCGAACATGAAGGTTCCGAGATGTTTCGCCGATGTATTTAAGTTTACAATCCTTACAAGGGATACAATAAACACCGGCGTCTGAAAATAAGTTACATTGAGGGCTAGAGTGTACTAATTCGCGGATTGTTTTAGAAGGTAGAGAAGTAGTTTTGATATTGAGTTTATTTAAGTCATTTTTTATGGTGTGAGAAGAAGAATTGTTTGGCAAAGTTATGTATCTGTGGAGGGAACTTGTTTTATCCGATATTGAATGGGCATTATTTTGAGTTTGATTCTTATTGTTGATTTTGACGGCTTTAGATTTAGTAAAGTGTATAAAGGATTTGGGGTATTGAAGGTTAAGGAAGGAGTTTTCTGTGTGGATGAATTCATCATTCAAATATTTCGAGGAGCAAATGCGTAGAGCTCTGAGGTAAAAAGCTATGATGATACCTCTTTTAGTATTGTTGCTGTGAGTGAATAAAAGTGAATGTGGTCGTTTTTACTGGTGGGTTTACAGTAAACCTTGAATATATATATATATATATATATATATATATATATATATATATATATATAATATTATGAATGCTTACCTGCCACCAATGGTTTCATGTCGTCTTTACACAGTAATAATTTGATGATTGCCTTGTAAAGACGGCTTGAAACTAGTGGTCGCAGATAAAACTCCATGCTATTATATATAAAGGAGGAGCACACGATAAGTTTCCAGACTTTTTCCGTATGGGCACTTTTATTAATAGTACACACATCAAACTCTAGTCCCCTTCAAAGTAATCTCCGACTGCAATGCACTTGTTGTACCGTACCAAAAACATCTGGAAGGCTCCATAGAAGTCCTCTTGTGTGAGAGGGTCAATGATCTTCGTCACAGCCTCTTTCATCTCCTCAATTGTCTCATAACGACAGCCTCTGAGCTTAGGGAATAAGCAAAAGTCACAGGGAGCAAGGTCTGGACCAAAGGGAGGCTGAGGAATTGTCTTGATGCCATTCTTGGTCAAATAGTCTGTGACAAGGATGGAGTTGTGGACTGGTGCATTGTCCCGATGAAAATGCCACTGACCCAATTTGAAGAGTGCGGGCCTCTTTCGACGGAATCTCTTTCTGAACTCCCTTAAAACCTCAACATAGTAACCCTAACCCTAACCCTAACTCTCTGGCCAGGCAACTCTGGTGTATTGACTTTCTTACTCCTCCCACACGTCCCATCATCCCTCACAGACTACCTACCTTCCTTAAGTCTCTTATGCCACTCCAAAACTGATGCTCGATTCATGCAATATGCTCCAAAAGCACTCTGACGTATTCCATACGTTTCTGTGGTATTTTTTCCAAGTTGAAAACAGAATTTTATTGCATATCCATCTTTTAAAGTGTCCTCACGTCCATTTTGTATTTTTGAAATTCACCAGCTGTGACAATCAGGCTTTTGTAGGGTGTATTCCACTTGCTGCTGTAGCTGTTCCTTTGAAGCTGAAATCATAAAAATTGGTCAGTCATCTCATAAGATGTATAGCAATAACGTAGTGAATTTTCAAGAGTCTACAACACATTTAAATGCCTGTATAAAAAAAGTCTGGAACCTTATTGAATTCAACCCATAGGTATGAATTTACTTTGTATAATCTTAACTATTTTTTGTTATATTTCTTTTAAATGAAAATCTTTTTTTTTTCCTTTACGAACGCAGAAATTTCAACATCGCTTAATTACCTTAAACTGAATTGATATTTTACGTACATTTTTTTTTTTTTTTTGCGTTGAAACATTCATACTACGATTCCATCTGTCCCAAGCTGATAATAAAAAAAAACTTCCAGCAGAGACAGTATATACTTTTACCACATAAATAGCACATTGTGACATACTCACACACAGAACATATCCCTGCTAATACACACGAAAAACATACCTCGGCTAAAAATTCATGCAGAAATTGTCAGTTCCTTACTTAAAGATACTTACGTTTTGACCAATATTATTTTTTCTTACAAGAAAAGATTTTTCTGTTTTTAGATTTAGCAAAGTGTATAAAGGATTTGGGGTACTGAAGGTTAAGGAAGGAGTTTTCTATGTGGATGAATTCATCCTTTAAATATTTCAAGGAGCAAATACGTAGAGCTCTGAGGTAAAAACCTATGATGATACCTCTTTTAATATTATTGTTGTAGTGTGAATAAAAGTGAATGTGGTCGTTTTTACAGGTGGGTTAACAGTAAACCTTGAATATATATATTATCCTGTTTTTCAGGAAACTTTTCACACAATTTAACGAACAAGAAATTCATTAATTTGAAAATCGGAGTTTTGTACGCTATATATATATATATATATATATATATATATATATATATATATATGTTTGTTTGTTTGTGTGTGTGTGTGTGTGCCTTATCAGAGGGCTTAGAGTTGCAGTTGGGGTAAGACCCCCCGAAAAAGGGGTGTCCTGGGTATGGCACTGTAGAACATTCTGATAGCTAGGTTCCAGTTCTAGAAATCAAGGGAGTATGGAGTACTAATCATTGCCATTACTCCCAGATCCACTCAAAACTGGTGTGATGATACTTGTTCGGCTCCTACCTAGAGTTCAAATAAATGTGTAGAAATTATTTGCATCTGATAGGAGAGTGGGCAAAATAAAACCCAAGAAACAACTATACAACAATGTAAATATGATCGTATAATGAAAGCGATTCCCTAACCTCTGGGAATAAAATAAACCAAGACTGGTTGACATGCCGTTAAAATCAATCAATAAAGCAACCCTCTCTCTCTCTCTCTCCCCTCTCTCTCTCTCTCTCTCTCTGCGGATCACATTCACTTTCAAATTTTTACTGCTAATCTCTCATTCGTTCTTTCTCCTCTTCCTTTTTCTGTTAGCAATTGCTTCTCTCGCACCAAAACAATAGTCTTCTTCTTCTTCTTCTTCTTGAAACTGAACTGAATATTAGAATAACTGTGATTGGTGATTGATTTTTCCAAACTCCCAGTCTTATTTACCCAAATGGGTGCCAACTGTCACTGCAATAACCAAACGAAATCGATCGATATCAATGCGTCATTTTCGAATAATCGATTGTCTTCGCCGCCATCAAATACAGTTTGGCGCTACGAGCTCGAATAAAGCGAAAATATTTTCATAATCTGACGGGAAAAAATTTGCTTTCAATGCAGAATGTTGAATAGAACAGCGAAAAGATTGTTGTTCTCAGAACAAACAAAGTCAGTATTATTAGCCACATTTCCACAGACTTTTCGCACTCATGAAATCTGCGAGGCAAAGCGAAAACTAAGAAGGCAATATGTATATATATATATATATATAGAGAGAGAGAGAGAGAGAGAGGGAGTGACGAAGAGAGAGCGATATTGATAGATATATCAATATAAGATTGCATTATATATATGTCTTAATATATAAATATCAATATATATTAACATAAACATATATATATATATATATATATATATATATATGGAGAAATGGTAGATTTTGGTGAATCTGGCAAGATGATAAAAAAAAGGGAGAAGTGTATAAATAAATACTTCATACGTGTTTTTGTAGTAATATTTATTTCCTTATTCAAGGAAGAACTTCTATGAAAAAAGAATGAAATATTGTGTGTGATTCATCTACTTTTCCACTTATTTTTATCATATATATATATATATTTACTAATTTAATATCTACCAGCATTCACGGTACCAGAAAAAAAAAAGAAAAAAACAACCGCCAGGAACAAGAGATAAGAGTATCTCGAATCACTGCCCGGGGAAAAAAGAAAAATATTATAGGTCAAAAAGAAAGAAAAGGGCAACCTCGCCAGACCCCTTGAAAAAAATCAAGGGATATGTAGTCAGTTGGTCAAAAGAAAACTAAAACCTTCCGCGAATCCTGCAATGCTACAATTACTATAGTGCTCAACACCAGTGGAGCCAATTATAAGATTAACTTAAATCGCGAGGCGAAAATCTTCTTCGCCGTCGGCGATAGACTTCCTGATGATCCGATAAGGTGAAACTTCAGTAGAAGATTTCCGACTCGCGATTTAAGTTAATTTTATATATATATATATATATATATATATATATATATGCTCATATATACATATTAATACATATGTATCAATATATATATATATAGATCGATTAATATATATTAATACACACACACACACACACACATATATATATATATATATTTCATTAAGAAAAAACATAAACCGGTCACATTAGGATTATAAATTTATTTCCATCCTGTCATGTGTTTTTGATAAAATAAAAAAAACACGAAAAAAAAAAAAAATTAACAGGACTTCTTCCGATCTTATGGATATTTTATCCATAAGATCGAAGAAGTCCTGTTAATTTTTTTTTCCGTGTTTTTTTTATTTTATCAAAACACATAACAGAATGGAAATAAATTTATAATCCTAATGTGACCGGTTTATGTTTTTTCTTAATGAAATTATTGCTCTGTAATGTCTGTTACATTGAGCTCTTTACCAGGAAAATTCAAATGTTCACTTTTGAATAGTTTTCTTGTCCTGATGGAATTACTCCTAACTTCGGTTCAACTGGACCTGATAATACACACACACACACACACACACACACACATATATATATATATATATATGAAGGTCGTTCGAAAAAGTCTAAGCTTCCAGATTTGATATTTAACATACACCTCGCAATTTTATATAGACAACACCAACACAGAAATTAAGTCAGAAATTTGAAGTAGCTTTTTATTATTTTACCTGAAGTGGTAGCATTGCCACCAAAATCGACTTAAATGACTCTTCTATCTCTCTTCGAAGACAATTTGAGAGAAACTTTTAAAATGTTAATACAGGATATCGTTCTGTGGATAGCTCATCTGTATGTTATAAAATAGCCGAGGCATTTCGGTTCATGCCTTTGAGTTTAGTTAGGCTGAGAACCTTTCGGCTCAGCACATGGGTTGGTTGGGTGTAACATTGAAGCAGGTGTTAACGCGGGTGCGCGCGAGCGGATGGAGGTGTCACTCAGATGTCATAATAGTCCGAGAAGATACTGGGTGACAAGGTGCGGGTGACGTCACGCACCGGAAGCACGCGGAAGTTTGTGTGAGAATTTGAAGAAAATAAGAGTCGAGATTAGACACCAAACGAAGAGATTCGACTTTTGGAGCTCGCAGGCGCGAGGCGAACGTGCGCTCTATGGGGGGGCGCTCGAGTTGGGGGCCAAATGAATAAGACAGCATAGAAGATTGTGTCTCTCTCCTTACGTCGAAACCTTTAACTCAAAGTTAATAAAAAGGTTTCTTAACTGAACAAGAAGTCGTTACGTGTTTTCGAATTCTGAGATTCCTATGTTCTTTATATGTTCTATTGTTATGAACATTATATGTCCATTTCGCACACATAGTGTTAATTGCGAATATGGTACATGTACATCGACTGTCATATATGAATAAAGCGTGACATTAAGGTTTGAACACCGATCGCCAGTAAACGAAAATTGCAAACCTCCACATAGAATAAAGACATACCGTGCTTGTCAGAGCGACAACGACTTCAATCATATTGACTTCAATCAGAGCACGCTGGGCCTCACCACACTTCGGCTGGCCGTGTTATGTGGTATGTGAATCAGCTCGGAACTCTTGGCATTTGGGACTATAAGCAAGACTCATTTATTGTCTGGCGCTTAAGGTGCCCCTTTTTTAGGAGAATGTTGACGGGGTCCAAGATAATTTTTGAGCCACTGGTGTGTCTGGGTTACGGTCCTGTGCCCAGCTCCCATGTTAAAAAAAACCTTGGGTCTTAGATTGGCATGGTGGGATATCAACCTTTGTAGGTTATTTAATGCCAACTCTATTTTTATACAAATTATCATTACTATTTCAAACAATTTAGTTTAGTATGAGTACACAGTTTAATTTTCAAAAACATTTCTCTTTCATGCTATTCAGTTTAATCAAACAGTTCTATTTCAAACAATTAAGTTTACTGTAAGTATAGTTTTGTCCACAAGCAGTTAAATGTCAAAACAGTTCTATTTCAAGCAATTCAGTTTAGCGTAAGTACAACCGGACATTAGCATGATGGTTAGAATGTTCACCAATGGCCCAGGAAACCTGGGTTCAATCCCAGGTCAAGTCATACCAAAGACTCAAAAAATAGTACTTTATTCCTCCTTGCTTAACATTCAGCATTATAAGGTACGTATCAAAAGTAAAGTGGAGCAATCCAGGGAAACGAGTAGCGACCTCCCCTACACCTTGGTGTAGTAGCTATTGAAAAAGAAGCCTTCGAGTCACCCTCGACTACGGTCGGCAACTGACAGTTTCAATGTCAAAAGCATTTCTATTTCAAACATTTCAGTTAAGAGTATATACAGTTTTAATGTCAAAAACAGTTCTATTTCAAACTATTCAGGTTTGCATAAGTACGCAGTTCGAATATCAATTTTAAGCAATTCAGTTTAGCATAAATACGTAATTTGATTCTATTTGATTCATAGATAAAACTCTATCAGGTGCTACCGCTCCGGGACAGAGTGGACCTGGCAGTGATGGTAATGAAGGGGTGCTTTGCATTTCCCAATGCTCTAACAGTACTGGAATCTCACTATCAGATTGTTTCGTGTCATATCCAGAACACTCGTTGTGGGGGGTGGGTCTTACCCTTCTGCCGTGATACAGTCGTTATATTCTACAGCCCCAGCTGTAAAAGACTGTAGTGTTACGGACAGTAACAGTCTTTCACTTGTCTTTTTTTTCCGTTAATGTATTATTTTGGGTTGGAATAAAATACTTATGCTTTCTTAAGTTGTCTTTTTATCTTTATTTTTTGTAGATGGGAGCATTAGAAAATTTATTCCAACTGAAATATGTGGTGTTTTCAATAAGTTTCGAGACTTTTTTTGTACAGGCATTTAAAATTGTCGTAGACTCTTGAAAGTTCACTTTGTTATTGGTATATATCTTATGAGATGACTGACCAATTTTTACGATTTCAGCTTCAAATGAACAACTACAGCAGCAATTGGAATACACCCTACTAAAGTCTGATGGTGAATTTCAAAAATGCAATCTAACACTTTTGAAGAACAATATGCAATAAAATTCTGTTTTAAACTTGTAAAAATGCCACAGAAACGTATGGAATGCTTCAGACTGCTTTTCAACCAACTTGCATGAATCGAGCATCAGTTTTGGAGTGGCATAAGAGATTCAAGGAAGGCAGGGAGTCTGTGAGGGATGATGAGAGGTGTGGGAGGCGTAAGGAAGTCAATACACCAGAATTGATTGGCCAAACGGATAGGGTTAGGGTTACTATGCTGAGGTTTTAAGGGAGTTCAGGAAGAGAGTCCGAGGGAAGAGGCCAGCACTCTTCAAATCAAGTCAGTGGCATTTCCACCAGGACAGTGCACCAGTCCACAAGTCCATTCTTGTCACAGACTATTTGACTAAGATAGATATCAAGACAGTTCCTCACCCTCCCTATAGTCCAGACCTTGATCCCTGTGACTTTTGCTTCTTCCTTAAGCTCAGAGGCTGTCGTTATGAGACAATTGAGGAGATGAAAGAGGCTGTGACGAAGGTCATCGACACGCTCACACAAGAGGACTTCCATAGAGCCTTGCAGAAGTTGTTTGAACGGTACAACAAATGCATTGCAGCCGGAGGGGATTACTTTGAAGGGGACTAGAGTTTCATATGTGTACTATCAATAAAAGTGCCCAGACGAAAAAAGTCTGGAAACTTATTTAATGATCCTCGTACATATCTTAATTAAGGTACGATTCAATAAATACAATTTAAGCCTCATTTGCAGATTAACACCAGTTCCATGCCTTTCATAGGACACCTACTGGTAGAATGGGTTTTCAGCTAGTGTATAGAACAATGAAATAACTTTATCAGAGAACTTTGAAAAACCAAATGGTTGCTGTCCTTAGCTTAGACACACCCCAGGCAGTGACGATCGGCTTGTTCATTCTATTTTCTACCAAATTGTTGGGAAACAGTCGTTCATTTGAAATTATTTGGATGATAAGGGTTTGGGTGAGATGAGGTGGGGTGTTCTAAAAAGCACCAAATGCCCCGTGTTATCTTTAGTCTGGTTCTACGCAACGTCCACCCACAGTCTAAGTACCATCGGTACATTTCCAGGACTTGAAGACGTACTACCCTACCCTGACGGCCGATTTTAAATCAAGACAATGGAATTATATCGGAATAGAAATTTATAACCAGGAAATTGTCAATTTACCAAGAACTGCGTCAAAGGCTTAAAATATCCTGCTTATTTTGAACCCCCACCCCACCCATTTGATTTTTTTCAGACTTTCTCCGTTGTAAAATCAATATGTATTGTTGTACACACCCCGGGGCTAAAATAAAATAATCTAAGGCGTTATTTGAACATTTTTCACCTTTAGTAAATCGTAAAAGAATACGAAAAAACATTAAAAAAAACATTAATTTTTTTTTATCTATCATTCACGTACAGACAGCCATTGGAAGCTATAACACTTGATCTTGTTACATTCTATTTTAAAAATAAATACGTTTGGTTTGGTTTCTTTTTTTATGACAGCTCAACATTTGTGGGTTATTTTATGTCATCCTTGTGGAATAATGGTTGTAATACTCATAGCAGGAGGGATGAGGGGAGGGTTCATATTTTTCCCAAGATTTAGTCCAAAAGTGAACTTAATAGCGTGACTGAAGTTTGCACTCGCTTACTGAGATGTCACAGGCCACTACGCTACTGGGACTCTCCAATTTCTTTGTTTGATTGCATGTCAACTTTTGTAAGCTATTTAAAGCGAAACTAATCAGCGGAGAAGACCAGTAGCGGTATTATAACTCATTGTTGGTAGGATAAGGGAACTCATACCTTTGGTTTGGTTTGGTTTGTTTTCTTTGTTTAATGGCATATCTGTTATATAATTGCGGAATGATTTTTGATATTATCATTTTTCGTTTTGTATATCTTACCTTTCGGTTTAGTTAAGTTGAGAATCTTTCGGCTTAGTGCATGGGTTAGTTAGGTGCACACATTGAGTGCAAGTGTTCAAGCGTACGCGGGGTGGATGTGACACTCACAGATGTCACAATAAAAACCCCAGATGGAAAATCGGACCGGGGTCGTGGATGACGTCATGCCCGGAAGCGATGGGCTGAGGATTTCGGAATTTGAAAAAAAGTGAGTTGAGATTCGACGCAAGAGGAAGGTTGTTGATTTTTGATCTGGGCGAGGCCAGACCAGTTGGGGGTCTACGAAATGTGCCGCGCGTTTGTTGAGTTAGTGAATCGAAAGCTGACGATGTACGAACAGTCAGCATAGAAAGAAATTGTGTGTCTCTCTCTCCTCATGTCGTTAAACCTTAAACTCAAAAAGGTAATATAAAGATTCGTACCTGAAACAACTTCGTGTTTTTCGGATTCCTATGTTTATGAACATTTGTGAACATTTTCCGTATCCGTATGAATTTGTCTATTTCACATGTTCGTATCTTGGTCGTATATTTTTGGATGTGTATATGTTACATATCAACCTTTGTAGGTTATTTAACGCCAAAACCATTCTCCTAGAACAGTAATACTCATACCTTTACCAAGAATACTAATCCAGAAGTGAACATAATTGCGTGACTGGGGATCAAACTTGTTTACTACAATGATGAAGACCGAGTGATTCTTGAACCCTGATGATATTCTTAGGTGTTACGATTGCCATCGGAGGTCCAGATGGTCAGGAACTCGTTGTCCTACAATCTTCCAAGTCCCCTGAGCTTCAACTTTCTTGACCAACTTAAAATTCTGACTCCTGTTTGAAAATGTGTTGAAATTAGAACTTATTTTCTCTATCTTGTTTAAACCGTCTTGAAAGATTTAGTTTTGTAATATATCTTCACATGAAAGATCTTTGGCTTCATCGTTCAAGGTAAAATTTAACTATATTTGGTTAAATATATATAATCAAACAGGCGACATCACCACACTCGGCGGAACCTCTCTGAAACTGGTAGACAAATTCACCTACCTAGAAAGCAGTGTTTCATCAACCGAAAAGGACATCGACACACGGCTAACGAAGGCATGGATAGCTATCGATAGGCTATCGATGATATGGAAATCAGACCTGACCGATAAGATGAAACACAGTTTCTTCCAGGCATCGGTCGTATCGATACTGCTGTATGGATGCACTACTTGGACTCTAACAAAACGGCTGGAGAAGAAGATAGACGGCAATTACACAAGAATGTTGCGAGGAATTTTGAACAAGTCCTTGAGGCAACACCCCACAAAGCACCAACTATACGGCTACCTGCCTCCCATCATGAAAACTATCCAAGTTAGACGAAACAGACATGCTGCAGAAACAGGAACGAGCTCATAAGTGATGTACTCCTATGGACCCCCACATATGGCCGGGCAAAAGCAGGACGACCAGCTGGAACCTACATACAGCAGCTATGTGAGGATACGGGATGTAGCCCTGAAGACCTGCCAGGGGCGATGAACGATAGGGAGAATTGGCGAGAGATGGTCAGGGATATCGGTGCTTACGGCACGACATGAGGATGATGATGGTTAAATATATGAAAATATTAATTATCTTCTCAGAATAATCTGAAAAGAGATAGCGAATAAAATCAACAAAGATGATCTGAGATACCGGTGCTTTTTTTCAACAATTGTGAAACATTATGTATCTTCCTTTGGTGCCAAAAAACACCTGTAATCTTACCTGTAGGTGATCCGACGGATAATAAAAGTGAACCTACAATTTATTGATTCATAATAAAGATTTTGATTTGCCAGTCGGCTGGGGCTGTTGAATACACCGACTGCTTCTTTGCAGAGAAGTTACACCCCACCAACGAGTGTCCTGGATATGACACAAAACAATCCAGTAATACTGGAGCTTTGGAGAATGCGGAGTACCCATTTATTGCCATCGCTCCCAGGTCTACGCAGGCTCGGAATGGAACAGCCTGATAGGGTCCTCTCTATTGGTCGAATATAACTAAACTATGTACTTATACTAAACTGAAGTGTTTGAAATAGAACTGTTTTGACATTGAACTACGTACATTTACAAAACTGAACGTTTCTAGATAGAACTATTTTTAATAGAACTAAACTGTTTAGTTAAGATAAACTGAATTGTTTGAAATAGAACTGTTCTGACATTTAACTAAACTGTTTTGAAATGTAGCTGCTTGTAAACATAAACTATTCTTACACTAAAATTCTGCGTTAAATAACCCGAAAAGGCTTGATACTGTAGTATATTAACCTCCGACCCGGCCAAACATGCTATTCCAAAGACGGCGGGAGTTGCATATTCCATTGGCGTGGGCGAACTTGGCTGACAATATGGGACAGGGTCAAAATCCCACTGTACAGTCACAAACCGATGCACCGGAAGAGAGTGACCAGTGAACTGCATGACAGTTATTTCCGCTCGATGACGATCAAACATGCCATTCCAAAGACGGCGGAAGTGCATATTCCGATGGCCAGTTATGGGGAGATATTGAGTGGACGTTGAACTATTATATAACTCAGTGCACAGGAAATTAAGGGTTTTTTTGGGATCAGACGAGTTGGAGACGAGATGCGGTAGAGAAAACCAGCACCCAGAGTGGGGGTCAATATGTTGCAGTTCTGTTCGGTCTCCAACTCTCTCTCACACACAACCCTTTCAAATAAAGTGAGGGGTATATTTTTCAAAGAACTGTGTCGCTCGTCGTTAGTATTGGGTCGTCGTTATGATTTTGCATGCATCTGCAAATGAGTATACAAGAATATGCCGTAAAATAAAACAAGCAACCAATCAAAGATTTTGACTATTTTTATAATATATCTTCAATCCAATCCTCTAGAATTAAATTGGTTTGGTTTTATGGCATATCAACCATTGCTGGTCATTTAATGCTAAATCCTGTTTTACATATACGTTAAATATGTTGATTTATACAGTAAAGTTGGCGACCGTAGTCGAGGGTAACCCGAAGGCTTCCTTTTCAATAGCTACTACACCGAGGTGTAAGGGAGGGCGCTACTCTTTTCCCTGGATTGCTCCACTTTACCCTTGATACGTACCTTATAATGCTGAGTGTTAAGCAAGATAGCATCAAGTACCATTTTTTGAGTCTTTGGTATGACTCGACCTGGGATTGAACCCAGATCTCCCGGGCCATTGACGAACACTCTAACCATTATGCCAATGTCCGGTATGTTGATTTATAAACACAGTTTATAGATAAATACAAACAAATGATCAAACTGTTATATTTCTAACAATTCAATTTAGCACAGGTCCAAGTATTGCAATGCATCACAAACAATTCAATTAAACATCAGTCATTTGCTTAAACACAAACAATCAAACAGTTCTATATCAAATAATTCAATTTAACAAAAATCAAAAAAATTAGATGGTTCCAAGTATTGCAATGTATCATTAACAATTCAATTAAGCATTGTTTACACACAGTTAAATAATCAAACAGTTCTATTTCTAACAATTCAATCTACCATGAGTCAACAAAGTTAAATAGTTCCAAGTATTGTTAAGCATCGCTAACAAATCAATTAAATATCAGTCATTTTATAAACACAGTTAAATGATCAAACTGTTCTATTTCAAACAATTCAATTTAGCACTCAGTTTGAATATCAAACAGTTTTATTTGGCCCTAAGATAGGACAATATCAGGTACAACCACTTCAGGCCAGAATGAACCTGGGAGAGATGGGAGTGAAAGGGTACAACACCCGACCAAGCCGAAACACTACTGCATAGCTTGGAACGAGAAGCCGCAGGCATAGGCCTCTATGTTAATGCACACAAAACGGAATATATGGGCTATAATCAAACGGGGGACATCTCCACTCTAGACGGAACCCCTCTTAAACTAGTAGACAAATTCACTTACCTAGGAAGCAGCGTCGCATCAACCGAAAAGGACATCGACACGAGGTTAACGAAAGCATGGACAGCTATCAATAGGCTATCGATTATATGGAAATCAGACCTAACCGATAAAATGAAACGCAGTTTCTTCCAGGCAGCGGTCACATCGATACTGCTATATGAGTGCACTACATGGACTCTAACAAAACGGCTGGAGAAGAAGCTAGACGGCAATTACACAAGAATGCTGCGAGCAATCTTGAACAAGTCCTGGGGCAACACCCCGCAAGACACCAACTGTACGGCCACCTGCCGCTTATCACGAAAACTATTCAAGTTAGACAAACCAGACATGCAGGACACTGCTGGAGAAGCAGGGACGAACACATAAGTGATGTACTCCTATGGACCCCCACACATGGCCGTGCAAAAGCAGGGCGACCAGCACGAACATACACTCAGCAGCTATGTGAGGATACGGGATGTTATCCTGAAGACCTGCCTAGGGCGATGAACGATAGGGAGGAGTGGCGAGAGAGGGTCAGGGATATCCGTGCTACCAGGACGACATGATGATGATGATGATGATGATGATATTTAAAAAAAAAAACATTGGTCCTTTTTTTTTGTTTCATCACAACGGAGAGATGATAATTTTTTTTGTTTTATCACATCGGAGAGATGTTATTTATGTTCCCCCTTTAATGTCTGACTTTTTCTTCTTTCCCTTTCCGGAGTTTTGTCCTTGATGACTTCTCGGCTTAGAAAATTCCTTTCCTTTCGCTTTTTTTATTTTTCTAATTTTTTTTTTTTAACTAAGACTTTATTATTCTTGCTGTTTTTTTTTAAATTTCTTTTTCTTTTTAAAGAACGTCAAAAAAAAAATTCATTATCGTTATTTTTCTTTTTCCCTTTCTTTTTTTTTTTATTTATTTGCCTTTATTGTTTTGTTTTTTTTTTGTTTTATTGGACCATTACAATTCTTTTTTTTTCCTTTCCCACTCTTTAAGATTCTTTCTTTCATTCTTTCTTTCTTTCTTTCAGACATTTTGACACTGTTTAGCCCTTTATTTCTTTCTTTCGTTCTTTCTTCGGTTTTCTTTTTTCTTACCATTCTTTCTTTCTTTCTTTCTTTGGCTTTCTTTCTTTGGTTTTCCTCTTTCTTTCCATCAATACTTTCTTTCTTTCTTTCTTTCTTTCTTTGGTTTTCCTCTTTCTTTCCATCAATTCTTTCTTTCTTTCTTTCTTTGGTTTTCCTCTTTCTTTCCATCAATTCTTTCTTTCTTTCTTTCTTTGGTTTTCCTCTTTCTTTCCATCAATTCTTTCTTTCTTTCTTTCTTTCTTTCTTTGGTTTTCCTCTTTCTTTCCATCAATTCTATCTTTCTTTCTTTCTTTGGTTTTCCTCTTTCTTTCCATCAATTCTTTCTTTCTTTCTTTCCATCAATTCTTTCTTTCTTTCTTTCCATCAATTCTTTCTTTCTTTCTTTCTTTCTTTGGTTTTCCTCTTTCTTTCCATCAATTCTTTCTTTCTTTCTTTCCATCAATTCTTTCTTTCTTTCTTTCCATCAATTCTTTCTTTCTTTCTTTCCATCAATTCTTTCTTTCTTTCTTTCTTTCTTTGGTTTTCCTCTTTCTTTCTTTCTTTCTTTCTTTCTTTGGTTTTCCTCTTTCTTTCCATCAATTCTTTCTTTCTTTCTTTCTTTCTTTGGTTTTCCTCTTTCTTTCTTTCTTTCTTTCTTTCTTTGGTTTTCCTCTTTCTTTCCATCAATTCTATCTTTCTTTCTTTCTTTGGTTTTCCTCTTTCTTTCCATCAATTCTTTCTTTCTTTCTTTCTTTCTTTCTTTGGTTTTCCTCTTTCTTTCCATCAATTCTTTCTTTCTTTCTTTCTTTCTTTTGTTTTCCTCTTTCTTTCCATCAATTCTTTCTTTCTTTCTTTCCATCAATTCTTTCTTTCTTTCTTTCCATCAATACTTTCTTTCTTTCTTTCTTTCTTTCTTTGGTTTTCCTCTTTCTTTCCATCAATTCTTTCTTTCTTTCTTTCCATCAATTCTTTCTTTCTTTCTTTCTTTCTTTGGTTTTCCTCTTTCTTTCTTTCTTTCTTTCTTTCTTTGGTTTTCCTCTTTCTTTCCATCAATTCTTTCTTTCTTTCTGTCTTTCTTTCTTTGGTTTTCCTCTTTCTTTCCATCAATTCTTTCTTTCTTTCTTTCTTTCTTTCTTTGGTTTTCCTCTTTCTTTCCATCAATTCTATCTTTCTTTCTTTCTTTGGTTTTCCTCTTTCTTTCCATCAATTCTTTCTTTCTTTCTTTCCATCAATTCTTTCTTTCTTTCTTTCTTTCTTTGGTTTTCCTCTTTCTTTCTTTCTGTCTTTCTTTCTTTGGTTTTCCTCTTTCTTTCCATCAATTCTTTCTTTCTTTCTTTCCATCAATTCTTTCTTTCTTTCTTTCTTTCTTTGGTTTTCCTCTTTCTTTCTTTCTTTCTGTCTTTCTTTCTTTGGTTTTCCTCTTTCTTTCCATCAATTCTTTCTTTCTTTCTTTCTTTCTTTCTTTGGTTTTCCTCTTTCTTTCCATCAATACTTTCTTTCTTTCTTTCTTTCTTTCTTTGGTTTTCCTCTTTCTTTCCATCAATTCTTTCTTTCTTTCTTTCCATCAATTCTTTCTTTCTTTCTTTCTTTCTTTGGTTTTCCTCTTTCTTTCTTTCTTTCTTTCTTTCTTTGGTTTTCCTCTTTCTTTCCATCAATTCTTTCTTTCTTTCTGTCTTTCTTTCTTTGGTTTTCCTCTTTCTTTCCATCAATTCTTTCTTTCTTTCTTTCTTTCTTTCTTTGGTTTTCCTCTTTCTTTCCATCAATACTTTCTTTCTTTCTTTCTTTCTTCCTTTGGTTTTCCTCTTTCTTTCCATCAATTCTTTCTTTCTTTCTTTCCATCAATTCTTTCTTTCTTTCTTTCTTTCTTTGGTTATCCTCTTTCTTTCTTTCTTTCTTTCTTTCTTTGGTTTTCCTCTTTCTTTCCATCAATTCTTTCTTTCTTTCTGTCTTTCTTTCTTTGGTTTTCCTCTTTCTTTCCATCAATTCTTTCTTTCTTTCTTTCTTTGGTTTTCCTCTTTCTTTCCATCAATTCTTTCTTTCTTTCTTTCCATCAATTCTTTCTTTCTTTCTTTCTTTCTTTGGTTTTCCTCTTTCTTTCTTTCTTTCTTTCTTTCTTTGGTTTTCTTCTTTCTTTCCATCAATTCTTTCTTTCTTTCTGTCTTTCTTTCTTTGGTTTTCCTCTTTCTTTCCATCAATTCTTTCTTTCCATCAATTCTTTCTTTCTTTCTTTCTTTCTTTGGTTTTCCTCTTTCTTTCCATCAATTCTTTCTTTCTTTCTTTCCATCAATTCTTTCTTTCTTTCTTTCTTTCTTTGGTTTTCCTCTTTCTTTCTTTCTTTCTTTCTTTCTTTCTTTGGTTTTCCTCTTTCTTTCCATCAATTCTTTCTTTCTTTCTGTCTTTCTTTCTTTGGTTTTCCTCTTTCTTTCCATCAATTCTTTCTTTCCATCAATTCTTTCTTTCTTTCTTTCTTTCTTTGGTTTTCCTCTTTCTTTCCATCAATTCTTTCTTTCTTTCTTTCTTTCTTTCTTTCTTTCTTTCTTTCTTTCTTTCCCTTTTCACTATTTAAAATTCTTTTTCTGCAGTATTTTCTTTCCTTCTTATTGTTCTTCCTCTTTTTTTAAAAACTTTCTATTGTTATTCTTTATTCATTTCTTTATCTATTTATTCATTTATTTTTCTCTTTCTTTTTTTTTTTCTTGTTATTTTTCCTCTTTTTCGTCACCGTTTTCTTTCGTGTTTATTTTCTAGTCCCAAATTTCACCACTTCATGCTTGCGTGTCATTCCACAAACCCACGCAGATGGGATACTGACTCTTCCATATCATTGAACACGCACAAAAATGATAGATGTTAAGAAAGAAAGAAACAAACAAGGAAACAAAGAAAGAAAGGAATTTAAAAAAAACGGTAAATGATTTACGAAGATGAAAAAAGAAAAAAACAGAAAAAAAAATGAAAGAAAGAAAAACGGAGATGAAAAAACAAGAGAATAATGAAAAGAAAGAAAGAAAGAAAGAATAAAGTAAATGATGGTAAGAAAAAGGAAAAGCAAAGAAAGAAAGAAAAAATGATGGTAAAAGAAAGAAAGAAAGAAAGAAGTAAATGACGCTAAGAAAAAGGAAAAGCAAAGAAAGAAAGAAAAATGGTGGTAAAAGAAAGAAAGAAAGAAAGAAAGAAAGAAAGAAAGAAAGAAAGAAAGAAAGAAAGAAAGAAAGAAATGGAAACGTAAGAAACAAAGACGAGAACAAAAACAACGAAGAACTAAGATAGTTAAAAAAAAAAAAAAAGAAAGAAAGAAGCACGAACAACCAAATTTTAGAAATAAATATTCCTTCAATATAATTTTGCAATATAAAACAAAATTTAAATAAATGAATAAAATAAATATAACTTCTCACAAGTATTAATTTTTAAGAATAATTGAAAGGACGTTTTTTATTGGTTGAGAATAAAAAGCTGCCTTTGTATAAATATTAATTTTATAACTAAAAATAAGCAGACGTTATTTAAAAGACACGTATGACAAATAACGTCACAGTCAACAAAAACTTTTCGACATGGAATGACGTCGCTTCAAATAACCAACGTTACACACCTGAAAAGTAGTGAATCTTCGAAGACAACTATTCTTTGAAAGAAAAGCAAACAAAGAATCTAAGCTAAGTATTAATTTGGTTGTGCTTTTATTTGGATCTATATATGTATATATGTGTATAAGTGCTTAAATATGTGCAAAATAAATTTGACTTAGCTATGTGTTCACTTTTCGCATAAAACTTCACACAAAAAAGTAAGTATTACGTTGGTTTATTATCAACATAAATATTTTAAGTTGGATTAAATAATTTTCCCCCCAAAAAAAAGAAAGAAAGAAAATAAGGAGTAGGGTCTAAGAAGTAGATAGAATAAAAGAATTATGAAGGTAAAAGAAAGAAAGAAAGAAAGAAAGAAAGAAAGAAAGAAAGAGCAAGATGAATTACGAGAAAGAAAGAAAGAAAGAAAGAAAGAAAGAAAGAAAGAAAGAAAGAGCAAGATGAATTACAAGAAAAAAGAAAGAAAGAAAGAAAGAAAGAAAGAGCAAGATGAATTACGAGAAAGAAAGAAAGAAAGAAAGAGCAAGATGAATTACAAGAAAAAAGAAAGGAAGAAAGAAAGAAAGAAAGAAAGAAAGAAAGAGCAAGATGAATTACGAGAAAAAAGAAAGAAAGAAAGAAAGAAAGAGCAAGATGAATTACGAGAAAAAAGAAAGAAAGAAAGAAAGAAAGAGCAAGATGAATTACGAGAAAAAAAGAAAGAAAGAAAGAAAGAAAGAAAGAGCAAGATGAATTACGAGAAAGAAGAAAGAAAGAAACAAAGAAAGAAAGAAAGAAAGTTTGGGAAACATTAGTTTGTAATTGCATGCGAGAAATGAACAACATTCTAGATAAAGTTGGATAGAAACGGAAGTAAAGTTTTTGCCAAAACAAAAAAAGATACCAACAGGAAGTCTGGGCGATGGAACAAATGAATTCTTGGTAAGGAAAGGAAGTGCAAACAATTGTATAAAGTTTCGGAAAAATGAAAACGAAACTAGACTAACGTAAAAAAAGGTTAAAAAACATTTTTTAAAAAAGACTTTCGGAAAGGTATGTGGGTAATAAAAAAAAGTATGTGCGTCAAAGGAAAGTAAGAATACATTATAAAAGTTTTTTAAAATGCAATCAATGAAAAGAAAGGAATTTTAGGTAATGAGAGAAGTGCATTCTGGGCAACAGAAGATATCGTCTCGTTTGCGAAAGAAATGTGGTTAAAAAAAAAAAAAGTAAAGAAAGCAATTACGAAAGAGAGAGGAATAAAGTTGTCCTGGAGATTGAGATGCACAAAATTCTCTTGGATTTTAAGATACAAATATATCCTCTAACCTCGGCCAGACGACCAGACCTAGTGACAGTCAACAAAAAAAAGAAAAAAAAGGAGAACTTGCCAAATCTTTTGCCATCTTAGCGGAACACGAAGGAGAAATAAAAGAGAGATGAGTACTTACATTATGCCAAAATGATTTGGAACAAGTACGCTACGGTAATACCAATTGTAACTGAAACGCTCAGAATAATCCCCAAAGGCTTGATAAAGGGACTGGAAGATTTGGAAATAAGAGGACCATCCAGAAAACAGCATTAATATCGGCCAGAATACTGAGAAGTGTCCTGAAAATTTGAGGAGATTTTCTGTCACTCAAACTCTATTGAAAGAACATCAACTTACACTGGTGTGAAAAACTTAAAAGAGTTTTAATAATAATAATAATAATAAAAGCGAGAATAGATAAGACGCAGCAAAATAGCAAATGTAGGTTATGTGTAATCAAGACGAAACCATTATTCATATAATAAGCAAATGCAGCAAATTAGCGCAGAAGGAGTATAAGACTAGACACAACCGGGTGGGCCAAGTGATCCACTGGGAAATGTGCAAGGAATTTAAATTTGACCATATGAATAAATGGTATATGCATAACCCAGCACCTGTCCTTGAGAATGACACATAAACTCCAATGGGACTTTGACATACAAACGGATCACCTAATCTCGGCCAGAAGACCGGACCTTATAGTAATCAACAACAACAACAAAAAAAAAAGAGAACATGCAAAATTGTCGACTTTGCTGTCCCGGCGGACCACAGAATAAATCTGAAAGAATGTTAAGAGAAGGATAAGTACCTCGATCTTACTAGGGAATTGAAAAACTGGAACATGCACGGACAGCTATCGATAGGTTATCGGTCACACGTGGTGTAAAGGAGGTACTCGTGGTGTAATGGTTATCGTCGTAGAAAATGGACACGGTGATACGAGTTCAAATACTGGACGAGACTGATTGCATTTCGCATAGCACTAATACCCTTGGGAAAGGTATGAATCCAATTATTCTCCCTCCTGCTATGAGTAAATAGTAGGGCAGACTGGTTTCTTCAGCCTTGGTGAGGCAACTAGTCTAGGAGAAGGAAAATTCTGAATTCAAACCTGTTAAACTCCGTAAAAAATTGACCGTGTATCATATCCTGCTCGAGCGGAAGGGTTGGGTAAATACCGATAGGTTATCGGTCATATGGAAATCAAACCTAGCGGATAAAATAAACGCACCTTTTTTTTCCAAAAAGTGGTTGTGTCCATAATAATATATTAGACATCAATGGACGCTGACTAAGCGTATTGAGAAAAGATTTGACGGCAATTGGATAAGAATGTTACGCGCTGTACCGAACAAATCCTGGAAGCAACATTCCACAAAACAGTAACTGTACGGCCACCAACTTCCCATCTCTAAAAACCATTCAAATCAGACGAATAAGACATGCAGGGCACTGCTAGAGAAGTAAGGGTGAACTCATAAGCGACATACTCCAGTGGACCCCTTCAAACTGACGAGCAGGTGTCAGACGACCAGGTACTATTTACCAACCCCTCCGCTCGGGCAGGATATGACACAAGGTCAATTTTTAAGCGGAGTTTAACAGGTTTGAATTCAGAGTTTTCCTTCTCCTCAACAAGGCTGAAGAACCTAGTCCGTCCTACTATTTACCCATAGCTGGAGGGAGAATAAGGGGGGTTCATACCTTTCCAAAGGGTATTTGCCCGAAAGTGAACATAATAGCGCGACTGGAGTACGAACTCGCGTACTACGATTCCGCAGTTCATCGCTTTAACCATTACACCACTAGGACGACCAGGTAGATCTTATCTACAACGATTCTGAACAAGCACAAACTATTTATTTACAAATCATACATATTTAGTGTGTACGAACAGGTTTTGGCATAAAATAGCCAATAAGTGTTGATACGACATAAAATTAAACCAACCTTACTACCCTCAATAAAACTAAGCTCAGTCGGTTGGGGCTGTAGAATACATCGACTGCATCTCTGCAGAGAGGTAGACCCCACCTCTGCAACGAGTGTCGCGGATATGAGACAAAACCATTTAATGGCGAGGATCCAGTCCAAAGTTTTGGGTAATCTAGAGTACCCCTACATAGCTCTTGCTCCCAGGTCCACTCCGGTCCTCAGTGGTAGCAACTGGTAGGGTCCTCTCTATGAGTCAAATAGAAGTGTCTGATATTTAAACTGTGTTCAAAGAAATGACTTATGTAATATCAAATTGTTAGGAATACAATTTAACCAAGTGTAAAGAAATGATTGATGTCTAATTGAATTTTTAATCATACATAGGAATACTTACAACCATTTAACTATGTCCTCGTGGTGCAATGGTTAAAGCGATGAACTGCGGAATCGTAGTACGCGAGTTCGTACTCCAGTCGCGCTATTACGTTCACTTTCGGGCAAATACCCTTGGGAAAGGTATGAACCCCCTTATTCTTCCTCCAGCTATGGGTAAATAGTAGGACGGACTAGGTTCTTCAGCCTTGGTGAGGCAACTAGTCTAGGAGAAGGAAAACTCTGAATTCAAAACCTGTTAAACTCCGCTTAAAAATTGACCTTGTGTCATATCCAGCCCGAGCGGAGGGGTTGGTAAATAGTAACTATGTACAAACGAATGATTAATTTTGAATAGAATTATTAGAACTCTTTAACTGTTTGTCTAAATTGAAGTATTGATATCATATCGCAATTCTTGAAACTTGTGACTCTTTGCGAATAATAAAAATTGTGTTGATTAGAATAAGTCTTACGAGGATCATTAAATAAGTTTCCAGACTTTTTTCGTATGGGCACTTTTATTGATAGTACGCACGTGAAACTCAAGTCCGCTTCGAAGTAATCTCCTCCGGCCGTAATGCACTTGTTGTACCGTTCCAGCAACTTCTGCAAGGCCCCATGGAAGTCCTCTTGTGTGAGCGTGTCAATGACCTTCGCCACAGTCTCTTTCATCTCCAAAATTGTCTCATAACGACAGCCTCTGGGCTTAGGGAATAACCAAAAGTCACAGTGATCAAGGTCTGGACCAAATGGAGGCTGAGGAACTGTCTTTGTGCCCATCTTAGTCAAATAGTCTGTGACAAGGATAGAGTTGTGGACTGGTGCATTGTCCCTCTGGAAATGCCACTGACCCGATTTGAAGAGTGCTGGCCTCTTCCCAAGGAATCTCTTCCTGGACTCGCTTAAAACCCTCAACATAGTAACCCTAATACTAACCATCAGGCCAATCAACTCTGGTGTATTGACTTCCTTACTCCTCCCACACCTCTCATCATCCCTCACAGACTCCCTCCCTTCCTTGAATCTCTTATGCCACTCAAAAACTGATGTTCGATTCATGCAAGATGGTCGAAAAGCAGTCTGAAGCATTCCATATGTTTCTCTGGCATTTTTCCGTGGTTAAAACAATTTTTTTGCATATCGTTCTTTTAGTCCAGATTGCATTTTTGAAATTTACTAGCTGTGACAATCCGGCTTTAGTAGGGTGTATTCGAATTGCTGCTGCAGCTGTTCACTTGAACTTGAAACTATAAAAATTGGTCAGCCATCTTATAAGATGTATAGCAATAACATAGTGAATTTTCAAGAGTCTACGACAATTTTAAATGCTTGTACAAAAAACATCTGGAAACTTATTGAAGGCACCACCCAAATAGTTTAAAATAGGAATGTTTTTGACAATTTAATTGTGTAATCATGCTAAACTGAATTGTTTGAAATAGAACTGATTTTTCACATAAAATGGATTTGGCGTTAAATAACCTACAAGGGTTGATGTACCATAAAAACCAACCAACCAACCAGAGAATTTTATGCGTTTCTTCCTCTATGACGGATTCTGGTTTGTGCATTTAACAACTAGCGGTATCGTCAAATTTAAACTTCTTGCACAGTTCCGAGTAGATCACCTTCCCCACCCTTTCATGTTTAGTCTTGCACTCCTTTCGTGCTAGTTTGCTGTATTCTCTTATTATGTGATTAATCGTTTCGTCTCTATAACGACATAACCTACACTGTTGCGTATTATGTATTTTCGCTTTAATATATTATTATTATTGTTGTTGTTGTTGTTGTCGTCTAAAATCTATATCAATTCATTTCTGGCGTTTGCAGGAAACGTTCGGAATATTCCATGGCATCCCGCAGCCAGACCAAGTTGAAGGTTTGCTGGAAAATCTTTATAACAAAGCAAAGCTGTAATTGAATAATCTTGAAACTGTCTGAGAGTCCTGCTGCTTGCGATTGTCGAAATGACTTGTTGACCTCTTTAATCACCCTTGCCAACAGGGAACTTGTATCAACGGGTCGTGATTTTGAGAAAGAACTTTTCACAACCATAAGTTCAAATCGTGACTGTTTTGAAACAGACGGAAATATTCCAATCGACCTGTTTTACGATGCTACACAAAGTTCTCAATTTTGTTGTATTTTCTTTTATAAATGTTTTAAGGGTAGAATTCACAAACATAATTTGATTTGAATAAACTTTATATTCAGGTCTGACTTTATTAAACTACAATTTATATACCTCGGTAGCAATATCACATCTACTGAAAAAGATGTCTGTATATGTGTGAACGAGCATGGGGTGCTATTGAGAAGTTAACAACCATATGAAAACCTGATCTTTCTAATAAAAAAAAAACAGGAATTTTTCTAAGCTGTATCCATGTCTGTACTACTGTATGGCTGCGCCACTTAGATTTTTAGTTTCTTTCATAAATGTTTTTATGGCAGAATTCACAAATATAATTTGATTTGAATAAATTTAATATTCAGGTCTGACTTTATTAAACTACAGTTCATATACCTCGGTAGCAATATCATATCTACTGAAAACGATGTCAGTACATACATGAGCTAGCACGGAGTGTTATTGAGAAGTTAACAAACATATGAAATCCCGAAATTTCTGATTAAAAAAAACGGGAATTTTTTCCAAGCTGTATCCATGTCAGTACTACTGTATGGCTGCACAACTTGTATTTTAACGAAACACCTAGGAAAAAAAAAAGTTAGATATGAATTTGGCAAGTACGTTGAATGATGGAGGGCGACCAACAGAAATTTACATTTACCAACTCGGTGAGGACGCTAGATGCCACAAAGAGCGATCCTGAGCGATTGATGATAGAGAGGGATGACGCGAGAGAATTAAAGGAATACATGCTATCAGCAGGACCACTTGATGATGATGATGAAGATAATGATGATGCTTAACATCTATTATTTAAAAGCAAACTTATAATAAAAAGTAAATAAAAAGACTTGAATGAAAAAAAACAACAACTGAATTCTCGTTTATACGAAACAAGTTGCTCACTTTTGTGGATAAATATATTTGACTCATTTCTTTTTATTTTACTTGTCTGAATTTCTGAGAAGAAGCTTGATGATTTTTATTATTCAGGGATTTCGAACTATTGTCTTCATCTTTATTGTTGTATTCACAACGTTTCGACCGGTAAGTCCTCCGGTGTTTCTAGTTGAACTAGGGAGCCAACGTGGAACTTTGAACCACGTCTTTTATTTAATCCACGGGGGTCGCTAGCTTCTTTTACTTTTTCTTTACTTTTTTTCTAAAAAAAAAAACAGTTTTTCAACAAGACTAACGTTGCCATTTTTAAACAAGTCGAAATTTCTAACAATACCATCTCAGCTATCAATAAAACAATCGCTTAAAAAATCATTTATTAAAAGATGAAACTGAAAATTAATATTAAGATTTTTTAACCCATTATGAATGTTTTAGTTTTAAGTTAAAATAAATGTGAATATCTCATTTTCGTTGATTTAACAAATACTTCGCATTGATAAATCTGTAAATAAATTAACAAAAATAAACAAAATAACAGAAATAAAAATTAAATTGATATTTCAGTTTCTACAATACTCATTTTTCTGTGTTTCCTTTTTGTTATTTCATTTTTTGTATAAACTTGAAAAAAACTAATTTAGGTTTGGTTTGGTTTGGTTTGATATAGTTTGGTTTGTTTCTGTGACATATCCATCATTGTAGTTTATTTATGGCCAAATCCATTATTATAGATATGTATTAAATATATGATTTGGTTTGGTTGGGTTTTATGGTATATCAACCGTTGTAGGTTATTTAATGCCAAATCCTCTTTATACATATATATTAAATATATAGGATTTGGTTTGGTTGCATTCTATGGCATATCAACCATTGTAGGTTATTCAATGCCAAACCCTCGTTATATATATATATATATATATATATATATATATATATATATATATAATTTGGTTGGGTTGGGTTTTATGGCATATCAACGTTTGTTGGTTATTTAATACCAAATCCTCTTTATACATATATATTAAATATATATAAGTTGGTTGGGCTGGGTTTTATGTCATATCAACCATTGTAAGTTATTTAATGCCAAATCCTCTTTATACATATATATCAAATATATATAATTTGGTTGGGTTGGGTTTTATGGCATATCAACCATTGTAGGTTATTTAATGCTAAATCCTCTTTATACATATATATTAGATATATATGATTTGTAAATATTTTGTTGATGAAATTTTTAAACAAATCAAAGCTCTTTTTTGCACACAGTTAAATACTTTTTGTATGAACAATTATGTTAACTATAAATCATTTGTTTGCGCACCGATAAATGGTTTCAAGTCTTACAATGTAAAGGTAACAATTTAATATCAGTTATTTGTTCGCAAACATTTAAAAAAATATACATGATATGTAAGAAATTAATTTGTCAGTAATTTCATCTTTAAACGAGTTAGAACAAATGTATTTGCACACTTGTATTGCTATTGTTTCAACACAGTTAAATAGTTTCAATTATTGCTAACAACGATAATTCTATTTAATATTAATCATTTGTGAAGCCGTTACAAGTATTGGTATTCAACACAATTTATTCTATTCACGTGGTTGCATATATTGATAAAAATTCAATTAAACACCCGTCATTTATGTATACTTAGATAAACGATCAAACAGTTCTATTTCTAACAATTCAATTTAGAGTAAGTCAACAAAGTTAAATGTTTCCAAGTATTGTTATGCATCACTAACAATTCAATTAAACATCAGTCATTTATTTACACTCAATTAAATGATCAGACAGTTCTATTTCTAACAATTCAATTTAGATTAAGTCAACAAAGTTAAATGTTTCCAAGTATTGTTATGTATCACTAACAATTCAATTAAACATCAGTCATTTATTTACACTCAATTAAATGATCAGACTGTTCTATTTCTAACAATTCAATTTAGATTAAGTCAACAAAGTTAAATGTTTCCAAGTATTGCTATGCATCACTAATAATTCAATTAAACATCAGTCATTTATTTACACTCAATTAAATGATCAAACAGTTCTATTTCTAACAATTCAATTTAGCATATGTCATTCGTTTGAACTCAGTTTTAATGTCAAACAGTTTTTTAACCATAGATAGGACCCTATCAGGTGCTACCACTCCGGTGGATCTGTAAGCTATAGCAATGAAGGAGTACTTCGCATTTCACAAATCTTCAAGACTGGAGCCTTACAATCAGATGATTTAACGCCATATCCAGGATACTCTTTAGGGAAGTCTTATCCTTCTGCAGAGATGTAATCAGTGTATTCCACCGCTCCCAACCGACTTGGTTTCTTTCGCAAGAGTTTTCGTCCCAAAAGTGACTGTAAATTACAGACATCTATGTTTTTACGCAACTTTATTCAATCGTTATTTTTTTACAGTTATATCGTTTCAAGTAAAGTGAATAATGAAGTTGTTCTATTTGACCCATAGAATGGACCCTTGCAAGTACTTCAAATCCGAGTTAGATTCCACTATTTTTGGATTGGTTAGTTTTTTTAATCATTCAAAATCATATAACGAATGCAAAAATCAGTTGAAATTTATTGGGTTTCAGGTTTGCTTCGTTTTGATCCCAGACTCCCTTAATTGAGGATTTCAGAGACACGAAGACTAAAAGGTCACATGGTCGTAGGAAGGACCTTATTCAAGCGGAAATTCAAAGTTGGGATAGTACAAATCAGATTAGATCTTCCGCAAAGATTCTCGAGTTGCTGAGGCATGTTTTGATCAGCATGTCCTTCCTCTACCACCACCAATTTCAAGATAGACATGTGTGGATGTGTGTCTTTTTGTTCCCGGAAGCCATCTTATTTGAATGACCCGAGGTGAAGACACGTCCTCCCAAGAATGTATTATATAGAACAACGTCTAAGAATGAAGGAAAGCGACCAAGAGAGACAGAGAGACAGAGAAAGAGAGAGAGAGAGAGCAGGAACAAGTGATCGATTTTCATGATCAGGGCTATGGGGAACAGTATTAACGAACAGGTCACCGCTATCACTAGGGAGAATTCGGGGCTTTAGTAAGTCACGAAGGTTTGGGTGTGTTGTAATTTTGTTGTTTCTGGAGGTATATATATATATATATATATATATATATATATATACAAAAACACCAAAATCACAACACACCCTATTTTTATTTGCGGATATATATATATATATATATATATATATATATATATATATATATATATATGAGATTATAACACCTAACGGTGGATCTACTGAATATTAAATAAAAAATTTGCCTTTATATTCTATAGTTCTACTCATTGGTCTTATATTTATGTCAAAACAAAATTTTGAAATCAAGCATAAATACTAATATTCATATAAAAAATGAACTGATTTTCTTTTTCTTTTAAATCTAAATGTCTCTTAACGTTATCTTTCATATATCTGGTTTTCATAATTTAGAAATTGTAAACAACATCTTTTATTTAAAAAATGTCTACAAATGGTCAAACAATTGGCTTATCACAACGCCCTTGAGTCAAAATGTTGGTCCATATATTTCACCCACAATGACTATCCAGTAAAGAAAACGTTACGGGCGCAGCGATTAGAAAAGAAACTGATGCTGACAGTATAATTGATCATGAAAGGACGATTTCAGTATTGATTTCTTTGAAAAAATGATTCCCTAGGGAAAATTCACCTTTTTAATGAAATGAACCCTTAACGCACACACACGTATATATATATATATATATATATAATATTCAGTAGGTGTCCAAAGACTATGGTGATGGAATATTTGTATATAGAATATATGAGGGATATTTTATATAAATCTATAGGATTGCTCGGTGTATGGCTATTATTATATATGTTTTTGGATGTATATAAGAAAACTTACATACAAAGTGAATATGATGTAAATTAAAGAAAGCTCAACCACGGTTAAAGTTCCATTATGAATTCATTTCGACGAGGAATAATTATTCTCGCCTCTTCAGATGACTTTCATTCATATGACATCTTTTGGGGGGGTGAAGTCAGGAAATATAGTTTACCGTATATATATATATATATATATATATCATCATCATCATCATGTCGTGCAGCCAGCACGGATATCCCTGACCCTCTCTCGCTACTTCTCCCTATCGTTCATCGCAGGTCTTCAGGGCTACATCCCGTATCCTCACATAGCTGCTGTATGTATGTTCGAGCTGATCGTCCTGCTTTTGCTCGGCCATTTGTGGGGGTCCATAAGAGTACATCACTTATGAGCTCGTCCCTGCTTCTCCAGCAGTGTCCTGCGTAACTGGTTCGTCTAACTTGGAGAGTTTTCATGATGGGAGGTAGGTGGCCGTATAGTTGGTGCCTTGTTGGGTGTTACCTCCAGGACTTGTTCAATATTGCTCGCAGCATTCTTGCGTAATTGCCGTCAAGCTTTTTCTCCGGTCATTTTGTTAGCGTCCAAGTAGTACATCCATATAGCAGTATCGACACGACTGCTGCTTGGAAGAAACCGCGTTTCATTTTATCGATCAGGTCAGACTTCCATATGATCGATAGCTTATCGATAGCTGTCCATGCCTTCGTTAGCCGCGTGTCGATGCTTTGTTCGGTTGTATATATATATATATATATAAGCGGGGGAAGGGAGCTCTCAGACAAAGGAAGAAAGACAGTGAAACAATAAAGACATTTAAACATTTTTAAAAAGTGGATATCCCTTTCGTCGGCACACCTCCAGGTCAACTGTTTAGGCTTCGTGGTGGCCTGTTAATCTTTGTGCAATTTCAGCTCGCCAATTAATTCGCTATCTGTCTATTTCTATGTGTCTGGTACCGAGATTTCTTAAGCTACTAGCCCCACTTGACCGATTCAACCGTCAAACCGTTTTTAACGTATTATTTTTACGTTCATTCTTTTATATCTCAAACCTTTTCAAACGCTCTAAGGCCCTTCAGTATTTACCAAATAAATTCACTAAATAGGGCTTCCGGCTGTTATTCAATCATTTTCTAAAATAGATTTGTTTTTATGCTTATATTCCTTAATTTTCCCGTGTTAACTAATTTCATCCGATGTCCCCATCATGGTCTTTCAGTCTGTGGTGCTACCTTTGATTTCCTCTCCCTATCAAGTTAATTAAAACTTATTTTTGTGTCTACATTTAAATATCAACTCGTCACGTTTATTGACTTGTCGTCTAATGTCCTTAAAATTAATTACACTAATTTTCTCTTCAATACATTGGTTTCATTTGCTGCTTACCAGCGAAGATTTGTTAATTATTTTCCACTTTATCAGTCCTTGTTCCTTTAGGTTCCAAAAGAATTTTGAAGAGGCCATCTGATTTTTAAGTCACGGATTAGAGAAATAATGTCTATGATATTATAATTTTTGTTCACAATTCGCTGCGGAAATGCTGAGGTATTTTTTTTCATAATACAACGTGTGAAAGCACGTGCGATACTATGTCCTCATCAGCCGCCAACCAGGGTTATAACACAGTTTCGGTAGCTCAAGGCGGTACTGCCACTCCTGGCGCTACCAAGCAGCTTTTGCCCCTGGACAGGGTATTGAAAAGAAATATATATCTATATATACGCTAGATCAACTAAAAGCAGAATTTACATTGGACGCTCGTTCATCTTCATTTCAGTGCAGTTTGTAATTTAAAAACGCCTTTACTTTCGGCCGTTGATGTCATAGCAACTGTTTCTTGATTTTGCGTAAACACACGGGAATGGTGGTTCTGCGTGCATATCATTCATGTTGAATACTCTCTATACCCGTCATCTATTCGGTTCAATTTCCTTCAGTTTTATCTTTCTTCTGCGTTACTGCACAAAAGCACTCGAGACAAACGTCATATATAATTCTGCTGAAAGATGTTATTTTTTGATCAATGGGGCCCTTAAGATAGGTGGTGAGTAAAAAGAAAGCTCCTGGTCTAAGTTTGTCCAGTTAGCTATCTGATTACCCTTGGGCCACTAAATGTCTTGCAAGGAATGTCTCCTGGACGCTGACGCTCAGCAATGGGCTCGTGAATACTGTAGGGGTAAACCTGATTCATAGGCCCATTATTCGATTTACATTCTCCGGCAGGAGAATTACGTTGTTTGCCTCTGCGCGCCTTGTGGAAATGCCGAGGTAAAATTTATTTACATCATTACTATATTCCATGTGCTGGAATACTCAATGAAGAACATCCCGTTTCCTGAAAAATACCAATTCGTTTTATCCCGACGGAAAAAAAAAATTGTGGAATTTATCAAGTGGATGCGGTGGAAGACCTACTTCTATCCTCAACCCATCGGACTCATAGCGGGAACAATTATTAGACGGAAAGAAGACGAAATCGCAGAAAACACCACCCAACAATAAAATATTGGACTCGTTTGCAGAATAACAGTTCAACTTGATTCGAAAGATTATCTTCAAAAAGTTTTTTTTAATTGGTTCGAGATGAGGCGGTAAAATTTGTGTTTGAGCGGACAAATCTAGAGGTATATATAAACTTTGCCCCTCTTATTACGAAAGAATTTTAAAGAATAAGATTACTGACTCCATTAAAATTTACGATAGCAACACTACCCACCGCGCACTAATTAACAGTGACACCACTAAATTCGCTAACCAACGAGAGATTAAAGATAGATAAAGTACGTTAAAAGTAAAATGCTTTCTTCCATTTATATATATATATATATATATATATATATATATATATATATATATATATATATAACAGAATAGTACCAGTTAAAATGAGAAAGCTGCGTGCATGAATATGTTTCTTTTAATGAGAAATTTCTATTTGATTTTGACATTTATAGATATCATTGTGGTGGTTATTCAATTCATGTATAAAAACAATTTTATTGAGAATGGTTTAGGAAAAATTCACAAAAAACACATAGTTGACAAAATATTTACGAAACAGATGGCCTAGTGAGTTGAGTATTCGCCAATGGTCCGGGAGACCTGGGTTCAATCCCAGGTCGCGTCATACCAAAGACTTTAAAAATGGTACTTGATACCTCCTTCCTTAACACTCGGCAATATTAAGTGCGTATCAAGGATAGAGTGGAGTAATCCAGGGAAAGGAGTTGCACCTTCGCCTACATCTCGGTGTAGTAACTATTGAAAAGGGAGCTTTCTGGTTGCCGTCGACTACGGCCACCAACTTTACTACTTTTATATATATATATATTTTCATCATACAACGTGTGAAAGCACTAACCTCATCAGCCGCCAACCAGAGTGATAACACAGTTTCGGTATATATATATATATATATATATATATGTATATGTGTGTGTGTGTGTATATATAGAAACATGAAAAAAAAACAAGGTATTTAGGGGATGAGTTTTTTTAATGTTGATGAATATGCCAAGGTTAACGTTTCGGTTTTTATATTCAATTATCATCAGAGTAATCTTAATATATAATGTTGTTCCTTCTGAATTATATTCGAAAAGGTGAGAAAAATGTCTGCATTCCGGAACCGTTCGTAGCGTTTTGTTTCAAATCCATGTGACGTAATTAATGTTCGAAATTTATTTTATGGTGTAACTATTTATCTTTTTAGAATTTTTAGAAACTTAAGAATTTTTTTAAACTATTTTTAATTTAGGAAGAATTATGATTTGAAGAATTAAAGCGAATATAAATTTAAAAAAAAAATTTTTTTTCATCATACAACGTGTGAGAGCACGTGCGATACCATGTCCTCATCAGCCGCAATCCAGGGGTGATAACACAGTTTCGGTAGCTCAAGGCGGTACTGCCACCCCTGGCGCTACCAAGCAGCTTTTACCACCGGACAGGGTATTAAGAGAATCATATATATATATATATATATATATATATATATATATATATATACGCCAGATCAATTAAATGCAGAGACTACATTGAACGTTAATCTTCATTTTCTGAGTGCAGTTTATATATACTTCATGAAATCTAATTTTAATAATGGATATTGTAATTTTTTTAGCAGTATTTTAACTTATTAAGAAGATAAGTTTAAGAAATCGGGTTTGTGTTAGATTGTATTCTCATTAGAAATAATATTAGATTCCACAATCTTTATACGTTGTTTATAGAATATGTGGGTAAGATTTTGTGACCGTTATATGAATATACTTAAACAGATGACACCAAGCATTAGGTTAATTGTATTGTAGTCGCCGATTACTGTTATGTTAATGGTTGCTAATCGTTGGACGGAGGAGGATATACTCAATACCACAACGCATCTCAAACGTTGAGACTACTGTTACATCATTCTTTCAGTTTCTGAGGCCGTTGAATAAGGTCGAAATAAGAAGCATAAAATGCGGGCTCGCTTTCTTCGTTCAGGTAGAAACAGGACTCTTCTCGTATCCTTGATTCCATCCTCGTTCTTTGTTTAGGCAAATGTTTATCTCTTCAAAACACTGTCACCAAGAAAGAGACAGAGAGAGAGAGAGAGAGAGAGAGAGAGAGAGAGAGAGAGAGAGAGATGAGAGAGCGAATAAAGAAATCCCACTGTCTTTAATCTGGGTTTACAGAACCCTCTACCCCCACATCCACTTCGGCGGAGGACATCTTCCAATCAACCCCCGCCACACTTAGATGACTGATCTAGCGGTCTGGTGACCTCTGCTGTTTTCAATTCGGGAAGCAAGATAAATCATATCTTTTGACACCAGACTCACAGGGCGAGATTTCGTACTTTGTTTACTCGTTTTTCTTCCGGCAGCTTGATATTTTTAATGACTTATCAATTCGAACATAACAAAAATTAAGTGGTCCGGGAGACTGGGGTTCATTCCCTGGTCGAGTCATACAAAAGACTTTAAAGAAAAATGGTACTTGATACCTCCTTGCTTAACACTCAGCATTATAAGGTACGTATCAATGGTAAAGTGGAGCAATCCAGGGAAACGAGTAGCGCCCTCTCATACACCTCGGTGTAGTAGCTATTGAAAAGGGAGCCTTCTGGTCACCTTCGATTACAGTACCATTATGGTACTAAAGAAACTTTGGACTCCCGTTGTAACCTTATCCTGGTAACAAGCTGACAAACGTGAAACTGTTAAACATACGCCCAAGTTTATTTCAACTAGGAAGCAGGTAACCGCTGGGAGAAAAAAAAACAAGTAGACAATTAAAAGCAATATAACCGAATGAGAAAAAGATGAACAGACAAAGACCTTGAATTTTTTTCTGGTTCTAACATGCTCGTCCGCTGGGTCACGTAGTGTAACGCCCCTTTTGGAACGTATTATGGTACCTACCTCACGGATTAAAATGAACTCTTCCTATTACTATGAATACCGGGAGAATATTCATCTCGGAGTTGAGCTAACTCAAGCCGTTTTGGACTGTGTTTAAATTTTCTACAGAAAAGTAAGTGAATATTGTTAAAAAATTATTGTTATTGTTGAAAATTATTGTTATCGTTATATTATAGTTATTGTTTCGTGACCCCCCTCAAACAATTGTTATTGTTGTTTGTGTGAGAGGAGGGTCAAACCTCGATTTGAATTCATTGGCTTTATTTTAAACAAAACGAAACGACCGCCATTTTGTCATTTCATCATTAATTGCATTTCTCAAAGTCAATTCGCATTTTTAAAACGCCATTCCCCCTAGTTGCCCTTTTAAAACGCAACTATGGGGGAACCATCCCGGATTCAACCTAATCAAACAAATTTATTACCAACACAAGATATGTTTTGCGAATCAGAACCCTCCCCGAAGCCGGAAGACTTAACTTGTTCAGATATACAACCAGCCCAGAAGCCACCAGCAACGCCAGTCTCCTGGTCGTCGCAGCTTCAAAAAAAGAAAAAATCCCCAAAAGACTACGAGAACGACAGAGTCACGAAATACTCGGCGTATTTTAAAGAGAACGAGATCCTACCTATCCCAGAATTGGTAGAGGCGGTTGAGCCTAAGACTCTGTCGTTCGTCGTGACCGATTTAAGAACTAGGAGACTGGCTGGCCTTAAAAAAGAGGCGTTCGAGGAATTACTTAAAACTGCAGGCATCCCAGGTAAGTATTTTTACCGAAGGAATTTTGCTACCTGGGATGTCTTGTTTCCGACAGAAGAAATAGCGAAGAAGCTGGCTAGAAGCAACATTACCACTAAGTACTTCCGGCTTCAACCGGAATATAGAGGACAAAGGAGAATTAAGGTCACCGTATGTAACGTGTCCATGGAGCTAAATGGGGACGTTATCGCCGCCTACCTCAGTTCCTATGGCGGCGTCGAAGACTACACCCAAATAACGTCAGCTCATGGCACGGCATACGGTGATTTCTCATTTATCATGATTTTAGATAGGGGAGGGTTCAATGCAATACCTCATACGATAACATATAAGAACACAACCATGACAGTCATCGTAGAGGGCAGGAAACCGCTTTGCTGGAACTGTAAACAGCTCGGACATTTCTCGCGGTCCTGCCCTCAGAAAGCCACCATCATCGCTACCAACAAAACAACCACCGCCACCAACGATACAAATGAAACAAATACGGAAGCTAAGAACAGCACACATCCAGAAAAAGAATCCCAACCCAACAAAGATGAAGGGTGGACCTTAGTAAAAGGAGGAAAAGGGAAAAAAGAAACAAAAACAAAAAATAAAGAAAAACCCGAAGAAATGGAAACAACAACCAACCTAAAAAGGAGGAGAGACAGCGGGGACACGGAGAAGGAGGGGGAGAAAAAACAACTGAAAACAAACTCCCCCAAACCAGAAAAACAAAAACCTCAGCCCCTCCAACCTCAGCAACAAGCACCCCAGCGACCAGCAGAAAAACAACAACCCAAGCGGCCGGAACAAAACCCCAAACAACCGGAAAAAAACACACATCCTCCACCCCAACGACCAGCACAAATAAGTCCTCCCCCTCAACAACCCAAAAGTACACCTAATAAACATCCCAAAACCCCCCTTCACCCAACATTACCTTCTCTATCGCCAATTTCAACTCCCAAACAATTCACCCGGTCTCACTCTGAAACCAGATCACCGTCACCGTCACCATCAACATCTCAAAAGAAAAGAACAAAATCCGCATCTAACCAATCCAGGCAAGCCGTGAACGGTTTCTACTTTTGTTCAGATTTAATGGAATCACCCAACTTAGATCACCAACTTAAAAAAGCACTCAAACCTCTATCATCCATGAAAAACATCGATCAAAAAGACATTACCAATCCATACCTATTCAAAGGTGCAGCCATGGTGACCACCTTTGTCCGTTCGCCTGGCGTCCGAACTAAAGAGCTTTGGCAATTTATTGAGGAGGCCAGTCGGACGGACATAGTGTTGGCGGAAATGGGGCACCCCTCCCACAAAGATCTACTTAATAAATGTACGGGCAGGGTCCCGATTGATGTTCATCCCTGTTTTTATAGGTCCTTAAAGCTGCGGTTTCCCTTTGATGTCGGCGGAATTTCCAGGGACGGCAGAGAGTCTACTGATCTCTGTACCGGTTCCCTGCGTCAGGCCGTCGGCATCCTCACCCCGAAGGATTTCCGGCCCGTAGTCGACACTGAGTAAGGTAAGTTGGATTGATGGCTTTAAACCTTGCCAGTTTGAATGTGAGGGGACTGAGGGATTCAAGCAAGTGTACGCGCTTGCTTGCTGAACTCAAGAACCTCGGAGTGGATGTTGCTGCAGTGCAGGAGACTCACTTCACTTGCGGTGCCGACTGTCGGGTGCTGGAAAGCGACTTAAACGTTTTCTCAGCATACGGCAGCCGCACCAGCGCTGGGGTCTCTTTGCTAGTTGGACGCAGCCTTGATGCTGATGTTGACATTGTTTTTGCAGGTGACGGGGGCCGGCTGGTTGTGGCCGATGTTGCCGTGAAAAGTTTCAAGTTTCGTCTGGTTGCGGTTTATGCGCCCAATATCGCTGCGGAGAGGGTTTCCTTTTTTCGTCGGTTGGCGTCGTTCCTGGACGATACGAAGCGGCTAGTCTTAATGGGTGATTGGAATGCGATCCTTGATCCCAAGATAGATAAGGTCGGTCGGGGAGCTAGTAGTGCGGGAAGGTGTGAGAGCAGCCTTGTCGGCTTCGTGACTCGTCACGGTCTCGTCGACAGGTTTCGTCTTGATCACCCAGGGCGGGAGATGTGGACGTGGCTAGATAGCTCGCCCTCTGCCAAAGTAGGTTCCTACTTGGACAGAGTGTTAGTGAGAAGAGCTGACATTGATTTTGTTAGTTGTCCCACGTTCCACTTGATAGCGTGGACTGACCATAAACTCATTAGAGTCAGTCTGCGGTTAGTTAATAGACCTAGTCTAGCCGGCTACTGGAAGTTCAATACCTCCTTACTGGAGATACGGGACTTCCGGGACCGGCTGGAATCCCTAATTCAGCGGGCGTTAGTGGGGGCGGTTACCGGGAATAGGTGGTGGGTTTCTCTTAAGCATAGGATTAGAGATTTCGCCACCAAGTACGGTCGACAGCTCAACTTAGATAGGACCGCGGAGGCGAAATCTATAGATGATAGACTTTCCCGGGCGGTGGCTGGGGGGGACTCCCTAGGTGTAGAGCTAGCTAGGAGGGACCTTGAGCGTGAGAGTAGCGAGCGCTACAAGGGATCAGTAGTTAGATCTAGGCTAAAAAGAGTTCTCAACGAAGCTGTGAAATCGAACGCGACTGCGCGTGAAGAAGAAGTGCGAAGGTTCCCCGATCGGTACATCGCATCTGTCAAGACCCCGGACGGGCGTCTGCTGCGATCAGGTCGTGAGATACGTGACGCCTTTCGGGCGCACTTTCGGGATCGCTTTGCCCGCTGCACCGATCTCCCGCTCCGGGAGTTTCGTAGCTATCTGGCCGACTTCCCCCGACTTGGGGCGGCTGAAGCGGCTAGCTGCGAGGGTGTGGTTACTGAATGCGAAGTCCGTGATGCGTTGAAGCAGGTCGGCCTCAACAAGTCGCCGGGACTAGATGGTTTGCCCTACGAAGTGTACTTGAGGATGTCGCACATGTTTGTGCCTATTCTGACGGATATGTTCAACCATTGGTTCGCCAAGGGAGCCATCCCTGGTAGCGTTACCAAGGGCGTGATCACATTGCTGAAGAAAGGTGGCAGGCACGTTTGGGAGGGTTTAGACGATTACAGGCCCATAACTCTGCTTAACACAGAGTTAAAGATTTTGGCCCGGGTCTTAGCGAATCGTTTACAGCTTGTCATTAGTGATCTTATCGGCCCCGAACAGACCTTTGCTGTGAAGGGAAGATCGATCCAGGACAACCTGCACTTGATTCGCGAGATCCTAGAGGGGATAAAAGACGACACCGAATCCGCGCTGATCAGTTTAGATCAGTCCAAGGCCTTCGATAGGGTAGACCATCGGTTCTTGGCGTCTGTTTTGGAGACTGCCGGATTCCAACCGGAGTTCCGCAGATGGATTAGCATGATGTACCACAACCCTCAGGCAGTGGTGCAGGTAAACGGAAGGCGTTCGGGGGTGATCCCATTCGTTGGCTGCCTTGCGGCTAGGGTTTCCACGTTCGCTGATGACGTCACAGTTTTCGTATCCAGCCTCCGGGATATAGAGGCTGTGAAAGAGGCGGTTATCGAGTATGAGCGGATTGCAGGGGCCAAGGTCAATTTTGACAAAAGCGAAGGTTTGCGGCTTGGTGCTTGGAGGGGTAGCAATACTCTTCCAGGGCCCTTCCGCTGGAGTGACGGACCCATCCGCATCCTCGGGGTGTGGTTTGGGCCCGACCTCCAACTGGAGCGAAATTGGTCGGAAGTACATGCTAAGGTGAATGCTCAGGTGGGAACCTGGCTTTCAAGGAGGTTGTCCTTAAAGGGCAGGGCGGAGGCGTGCGCCGCGTACGTCTTCCCCTTGATCCTTTACCGATTAGCTGTACTCCCTCTGCCTAAGGCACATCGGTTGGCACTGCAACGATCCCTCTCCAGACTTGTCTGGGGAGGTGCAAGGCCGATGGTCCGTAGACAGGTCTGTATCCAACGTACACGCAACGGGGGTCTAGGTATGCCTGATCTGGAGAGCCACTGGCTTGCTGAAAGACTTGCATATCTGGGCCGTGTCTTGACGGGGGACTCATTGTGGAGACGAAAGGCGAGTCGGACTTTTCCTCGCCTCAAGTCAGACCCAAAGGCTGAAGGTCGACGTAGGCCTTTGGGCGAAGCACTGTTTGTCCGCGAGTGCCGAAAGGCCCTTCGTAACCTTCTTGGGTCCAGTGACCTTTCATTAGCCTCGGAAGGAGCTGTATCGGGAATTAGTGGTGGGTTCCGCTTCTGATCCTCTCAGCGTGCGGCACGGCTGGAGGGCGGAGGAGATCCGCTCTCACTGGAATTGGGCGCCAGGATCGAGCTTCTTGAACAACTCCGAGTTCTCGCTCACCTGGCGACTTGTTCGGAATGCGTTATCCCTTCGCGGCTTGAACTTCAAAGCGGGCCTGGCAGACATGCCTGATTGCCCTCGCTGCAGCAGTGGCTTAGAAGAAACGGCTGAGCACGCCTTCTACTACTGCGAGCGAGTCCACCCGTTTTGGGATCACGTCGGGGAGTGGACGGCTCGCATCGAACACAAACAGCTCGTGCTGCTCGACGTTGGTTACGTCGTAGACAATGTTCTTCCTCCGTTTCACGGTGAGAAGCGTGTGGTGTTTCTCGCGATCCTTGCTGTAGCCCGAATGGTGATTTGGACGACGCGAAACAAGGGATTGTATGACGATGCAAACTTTTCTCATCGTGATCTGGTTTTGTATTTTCGGCATCAGCTGAGGGTCAAAATCAGATGCGATAGAAAACGCTTGGATCGCATAACATTCAGCAAAAGGTGGGTGACTGCAGCGAGCTTGGTCGTACGAAAGGGGGCAATGTTGGAGTCATCCTTCCCGCCTCTGCCTACCCATGGCGTCTATGGTACGGGTCCTTAGGGACCCCACCCTTGGTAAGTAGGATTTTGCTTTATTTTCTTTTTTCCCTTGCAACCTAGTTAGCAGTATGTTGTGAGTCATTGTCCCCGTCATTTAGTCGTTAGCACTCAAGATCTTCCCCAACCCCATTATTTTTGTACCTCAACCTGTATCCCAATCCGCTTTTTGAAGATCTTGAACATTCATATGTAAAAATCAAATTACCCGCTTCTATCGACCCATGCCGAGCCCGACCCTTTTAATTCTTTTATCCCTGTAGAGTAGGAACCCCGCCCCACCTAGGGTAGGTCCGGCTTGTTTCCGCTATTTTTGACCCTGAAAACAGTCGGCCTCCAATTTTATAGACGGGGGGATGGGAGGGAAACCAAACGGGGAATTTTTTCCTTGTTTTTCGTATATATATGTTTTTTCGGGGTTTTTTCTCCCATTCCCAGCATATCCATCAAAATCATACATTGTAAATAAAATCATGCATAAGGTTCGGGTTTTAAGTAGGAATTTTTCATAGAGCAAATGCAGTATTTTGGTGGTTGCTGCGTGCATGGCGATGGATGAGTGATTATATATTGTATTGTTGAATGGGTCGGCGAATGTGGCTAGCTAGGTTCCCCATAGAAAATATAGTTAAAGCATGACCGCTCCCTTCCCCTCCCCCAAAACCTCAAGGCTTTGTGCCTTCTTGTATTCGTTACAAGAAATAAAGTTGAGCTAACTCAAGCCTCGGTCGGCCGTGTTTGACTCGAGCACGGATCTGGCCGAGTGCTGGCTTGCTGACTAAACATTTCCTCCGGCCTCAGGGGTCTATCTCCCCGGGCTTTTACCCCCTTGGGGGGTCAGGTTTATTGCCTGGCGCAAGGGGTATGCCGACGGGACCGAAGTATTTTTGGCAATCCCGGACGCGTGTGAGCTACGGCCCTGCGACTAGACCCACCATGAAAACGGTCTTGTGCCATACTTCTCAGGTGTGGGGACGGAAAACGAATACCTGAATTAACTTCAGCCTAACACTTTGGCTGTCAGACTGACGTTCAACACTCTTTTACGTATGCTGTATTTATACTTTCCTTCAATATGCTTGTTTCACGTAATCCCGAGTTCGTGTCTTTCTTCCAGACCTTTTACTGGTCCACAACAGAACGCCCCCTCAAAAAAAGTTAGGGCTTGTAAACTTTCGTCCCTTACTTCTTCGTGGCTAGTGTTCTACTGACGCCGTCTCTTCACGTCTTGCCGTCGACTTCCTAAAGGACACAAGTTATCACCTCATTTCTGCCTGTTGTGTCAGGAGCAGAAACATTAACCTCCGCTTGCGCATACGCACTAGATTTTAGACTTCCAGTTTTCTTTAGTAACTTTTAATTACCACGAGTGCCTCGGCCATTTTATTCGATCACTATTATCTGCTTTATAGATTTATTTATTTATTCAATTTCCTATGAGCCATTCGGTTACGTTACAAATGTCTGGAACAATTAAAATCCTTCAGTACGAAACACATGAGAACTTAAACTATAAAAAAAATTATGAAAACATTCACAAAAAAGCCTGTAATTATCTCAAAAGCTCAAATAAATGGCAATCTCTAATATTGTTTCTTTTAGACAAATCTCGAACCAAATACATTCCCTTTGTATTAGCGCATTAACGACTATTCCCAATACAGACTACACCACTGGGTTTCTTTCTAATACACCTGCTCAAGCCGGATTTCATATGAAAAGACAGGAGCAGGCAGCAGGTTGCATGAACAGATAAAACATTGATAATGTATTGATACTATCTTCTCATTGAATATAAAGCCTTTGAAATTAGTCAATCGTTCATATACCTCGGTATCAATATTTCATTTACAGAAAGTTAAGTCAGTACGCAGAAATAAAGTGTATACTGCTCACGACCATGCGGAAATTTGATCCCTCTGATAAAATAAAATGGGGATTCTTTCACTTGGTAGCTATGTCAGTACTAATGTACGGCTACACTATTTAACGAAACGCCATGAGAAAAAAAAAGCTACATGAAAGCAAGACAAGGATGTTATGTGCTGCCTTGAAAAAATACTGGAAGCAGCTGTTGTGTGGCCACTTATCTCCCACCTCAAAAACCATCCAAAACAGTAAGACATGGTGGGCACTGTAGGAAAAGTAATAGCGAACACATAAACAGAGTTCTCCTATGGACTACTACACATGGACACACTAGTGTTGGTCAATAAGCAAAAATTTGCGTACATCAGTTCTATGTGGATACTGGGTGATGCTAAATGACCGACCAAATGCGACTGGGACGGATGGTGAGAGATATCACGTTACTTTCCCGACACGGTATTATCTCGAATATCAATAGGGGTTACAATTCTCCAATACAAGATGGACCCATTGTAATTTACAAAGCATTTTGCTTAGATGTGGCACAAGGCCGTATGAATGCGACAACCATTGAGACTCGAACTCACCCATGAAGGTTTGCTAATACTAGTTTGCTAACCATTACACCACCCGAGGCGCACATTGTAATTTACCAAACTTTTTGCTTAGATGTGACACAAGTCCGTACAAATGGGGCACTCAATGTGGCTCGAACTCACTTATGAAGGTTTGCCACTCTAGGTCTTTAACCATTACACTTCCGGACGGACACGTTTCTTTTGATACGAAAAGTTTATTAGTTCTGCTGTTTTTCTGGTTGTCAGACACGAAACTAGAGAGGAAGATAGATAGATATACTTGTGTTATGGAAACGCTAAGAGAATCATGGGGAGTAGACGAAATATCAAAATTCGACTTCGCTTACCAACCCTGCCCCCAAGGAGCCACACGTCTGAAAAATAAAATAGATTTCTCACCTGAAATTTTGACCAGCATTTCAACACACACAAACAATGGCTCCTGTATATTATATAAGTATCATGACCAGAATATCCGGCAAACACCCACTTGTGACATACGGAACACTGAGCAGCTTTTTCGACCTTACTGGGTCTCCGCTGCATTGTACACCATAATCTCAGCCACAGGAGATCGAACCAACAACCACAGTATTCAGAAGCCGAAACTACCACTGGGCCACCGGTTCATGTCATATATAAGCGATGCCGAATTAACTAGTCATGGTGACAATGCGCGACCACTTGACCTTATGTGTCTTGAAGGTACGTATTCCCTACAGAGGACACAGCCACCTCCAGAGCTACGTCTTCCCAAGTCGGAGTTGTGAGTCCTCATAACGTAAACCTCATGAGCAAGAAATTGTATAATATTTATTTAAATGGAGGAATTAATATTATATTAGAATTATTATGACCAGAAAATCCGGATTGCCTGGTTGATTTAAGGCATGGTTATTCCACCATACAGTATTGCCCCTGATATTGTGGCCATTGCTCGTCTATGATATTCCGATAACCACCGTGGAATTGTTAGAAAGAGCAATTAGTAATCGGTTGAGAAGGTGGCTGGGCTTGCCGAGATGCTTAAGTGGTGCGGCTCTCTGCAGGAATAGCAACGCGGTGCGCCTCCCCTGCAGTAGTCTCGTGGAAGAATTCAAAATCACGAAGACAAGAGAATGCTGCAGTATACAGAGTCTGAAGATCCTAAGATGGCGGCAGCAGAAATTCAGATAAGACCCGGCAGAAAGTGGAGAGCGAAGAGAGAGTTGCAAGTGGCGGAGGAAAGGCTTAGGCATAAAGCTATCTTAGGGTCGATAGCTAAACGCAGAGCAGGATTGGGGTTTTTCCCCTCGGCGCATACCAACAGTGCCAAAGGCAAAGAAAGACGCCAACTCATCCAAGAAGAAGTCCGTGAGGGCGTAGAAGAAGTGCGTTACTGCAAAATGGTCGGTCTGAGTCAGCAAAAAGCCTGGACAAGGTGGGAGGATGTAGAGAAAAAAAGGATTACATGGTCAGATTGCTGGCGGCCGGATTTTAGCGAGATTCGATTTCTCAATAAATCAGTGTATGATGTGTTACCGAGCCCAACGAACCTGCACATATGGGGGAAGAGAGAGACCCCCAATTGTCAAATATGTGCTAGGAAAGGATCTTTACAACATATCCTTAGTAGTTGCCCAAAAGCTTTGGGTGATGGACGGTACCGTTGGCGTCACGATCAAGCACTCAAGGTAATTGCGAATGAGGTGACTAAAGCTATGAGGGCTAGTAATCATCAACCAGGAAAGAAATTGAAGCAGATCAACTTCGTAAAAGCAGGAGAGAAGATACAGAGAAAGAGATGAGAGAGAAAACGAACCTGTTATCTTCTGCGGACGATTGGCAGTTGATAGTGGATCTGGAGACTCAGCTGAAGTTCCCCAGACACATAGCTGTAACATCACTAAGAACGGACCTGATATTGTACTCTGATAACATAAAGCACTGCATTATTTGGGAGCTGACTGTGTCATGGGAGGAATATATTACTCTCGCTAATGAGAGGAAGAGGTCCACATACCAAGAACTAGTCGAACAAAGTCAACAAAAGTCATGGAAGATACATTTTGAGCCCGTAGAAGTTGGTTGTAGGGGCTTTGCTGGACAGTCTTTGGGCAGAGCCCTATCAAAAATTGGTATAGTCGGGGCAGCTAGAGTGAGGGCGCTGAAGGACATTACCAACACAGTTCTGAAGGCATCAAAGTGGATTTGGCTTAAGAGATCAGAGCCATGGAAGAAATAAGTTATAAGAGTATATTGAGTTATAATTAAGTTAGGGTAGTCGGAATGTCAGGGGGAGGGGTTGAGAATCATTGGCGTTTACGAGGCGGGGATGGATATTTAATTATCCGTTTTTTTTTCCTCGTATACTGATTACAGTCCGCTACTAATTTAAGGTTTTAATAAGTTTATTTGCCAGCGCCTACTAGTAGTTTTAGTTAATTGATTTAAATCTAATTGAAAATAGTTCATGGGAAAAGGGGGGGCCGGAGAAAGGTTCGTCATAGTAATAAGTTAGAATGTAAGGAGTTGAATAGAGTATGGTTTTGTTTTTTTGTTTTTGTTGTTTTGTTTTTTTTAGAAATATGCAGTAGATTGGTAATGTGAGCATAGATTATTGACAAACGGGGAGGGTTATCTAGGTAAATAAGTATGAGTTAATCTGTAGCAAATGATTTCGTGAGCCAAATAAATGGGAATTTTTCCTTTTTTTTTTTTTTTTTTGGCTTCGAATAAGGGTATAAGGTAAGAGTTAAAGACTGACTGAAGGACATATGTCTATAAGAACGGCCGAAGCCTGGCCTTATTATTTTTTGCTTTGGTGGAGGCACGAGCGTAGCACGTCGCGATCAAGCAGGCGCCTTGGCTCTTCCAGAGTCATGCTGGGGTTTCTGTCGGAGCCGATATGATGCAAAAAAAACCCGAAATCGGCGATGAAGACAGTGCATCACTGAAGACCTACCTTGATGCATCTAGGATGTATGATTGAAAAAAACTTGCTTAACACCCAGCATTATAAGGTAAGGATCAAGGGTAAGGTGGAGCAATCCAAGGAAAGGAGAAGTGCCCTCCCAAACACCTCAGTGTAGTAGCTATTGAAAAAGGAGTTTTCGGGTCACCCTCGCCAATTTTACTTTTACTTACATCTCTGCAGAGAGGTAAGGCTCCAATAACGAGTGTACTGGGTATGAAATCAAAATACATCGGCTGATGAGGTTCCATTGCTGGATTTTAGGAAATATGAAGTATCCCTTCATAAACATTCATCCCGGGTCTACTCTGTTATGGTCCCATCTAGGGGTCAAATTTAATCTTTTTCCTTACTTGAAAATATTTCATTATCAGAAAACAGATGACTAATATTAAATTCTTAGCATTACAAAAGCCATACTTGGAACAATTTAATTACTTGCATCATTATCATGTCAAGCTTTTTCTCCAGTCGTTTAGTTAGTGTCCACGTAGTGCATCCATATAGCAGTATCGTGGTGTAATGGTTATCGTCGTAGGAAATGAACACAGTGACACGAGTTCAAATCCTGGACGAGACTAATTGCATTTTACATAGCACTAATACCCTTGGGAAAGGTATGAATCCAATTATTCTCCTTCCAGCTATGGGTAAATAGTAGGACAGACTAGGTTCTTCAGCCTTGGTGAGGCAACTAGTCTAGGAGAAGGAAAACTCTGAATTCAAACCTGTTAAACTCCGCTTAAGAATTGACCTTGTGTCATATCCTGCCCGAGCAAAGTGGTTGGTAAATATGCATATAACAGTATCGACACGATCACTGCTTGGAAGAAAACAGTTATATGATATCAAGTATTCCTATCTAATACAAATAATTTACACATTCTCCTATGGTTGCGAGTATTCTTACTATTGTATTGTCGAGATGAATGATACACAGAGACGAATGAGTGCTTAATATGTTTATTCAGAACCATTATCCAGTGCTAACGAGTACATACAAAAAAGGATATTGTATAATTATTTGCAAATAATACACCAGAGAATTCACAAGATATTGAGGAGAGTCAAAATGTGGTATTGCCAACAAAGATCAGTCCGAATATAAATCAACTTTTTAAATGAACGGTATATGTCGCACGCCCTACCAAACAGACGAGGAGGTGCCCGTGGTGTAATGGTTAGCGTCGCAGGATATGGACACGGCGACACGAGTTCAAATCCTGGACCTAACTGATTGCATTTCACATAGCACTAATACCCTTGGGAAAGGTATGAATCCAAAATTTTCTCCCTCCAGCTATGGGTAAATAGTAGGGCAGACTAGGTTCTTCAGCCTTTGTGAGGCAACTAGTCTAGGAGAAGGAAAACTCTGAATTCAAACCTGTTAAACTCCGCTTAAAAATTGACCTTGCGAGCGGAGGGGTTGGTAAATATGACCAAACAGACGAGTGTTACACAAGGCCTTTTTGACGGTGGGTCAGGGCGCAGAACCATAGCCCAGACACGCTCGGCATTCCCAAAAATGCCTCGGTCCCCGTCGGCATTCACCTAAAAAGAAGCACCTCAGGCACCAGGCGATAAACCAAGCCCCTCCGAGAAGGGTTAGGGCCTGGGGGAACGGCCTCTTGATGCTGGAGGAATGTCAGTCCCGGCCGCATGATGTGAATGCTAGGCCTCCCCGGCACCCGCACTAAGTAGGCTCGACTGACTTATGTATCCAGAGACGTGACACACGCGACCAGGACCGTGCCGCTGATACAAGTGTGACCCATTTACTGGATTCAGTTGATTAAAATCAACGGTATTTGTCCCACCATCCGGACGAGTGTGGCACAAAGCCTTTTTAAGGTGGGTCCAGGTGCATTCCCCAAAATGCCTTAGGCCACGTCGGCATTCCCTTAAAAGAACCGCCTCAGGCGCCAGGCGATAAACCAAACCTCCGCAAGGAGGGTTGAACCCTGGGGTAACGGCCCCCTGAAACTCGAGATATGTCCAGAGAGGAGACACACCCGACCAGATGTGTACCGTTGATACCACGGCCGGCTGAAGTGTGTCCCGTCAAATGGAGCCTGTCGATTAAAATGAACCCTCGACGTCTTTAATCGTTCGCTATTTATGGGTATATGCCAGTCCATCTGTTAGAGTGCAGAAGGGGTATTTAGCTACTCTACAACACTTACATAATAATAATAATAATAATAATAATAATAAAGGTGGCGGTGTACCAATTGTTATTGGTGGTTTTGGAACAATCCACAAAAAATTGCTAAAGGGACTGGATAACTTGCAAATAAGATCCATGCGTTATAACGATGAGTGTTAAGCAAGGTAGCATCAAGTACCATTTTTTGAGTCTTTAGTATGTTTCGACCGAGGTTTGAACTCCGGCTCCCGGCCCATTGGCGAACACTCTATCCACTAGGCAAATGGACCCTATGAAATACAATGTTTTATGGTATCCAGTATTCCCATGAAATACAAATGTTTTTATGCCATGAAGTATTCCAACCTAATATAAATTATTTGCATACAGTTCGATGGTTTTAATAATTCCTATCAAATCTTACTAATTCAGACGCAAGAAAAAAACATCTGAAGTAATGTGTTGAATAATAAAACGTATTCTTCCGAGATCTTCAGGCATTTTTTTAAAATTGAGCTAATTAACAAGTAAATAAATATATTCGTTTCTGGAAATCATGTATTAGTGAAAATTCTTTTCTTTTTCTTTTCTTTTTTTTTTTTTAATTCTCGGAAAGTCAAACAAGAGGATTGATTTAATAAACACTTGAAACTTTATAGCGAAAAGGTTACATTTCTACAATCTCGGCAGATCATCTTTTCGTAAATAATTCTTTACCTCGGATAATAACATGTTTCCCTGGGGGGTTGGCCACTGATAAATAGACACGTAATACAAACAGAATTAGACGGGAACGACGGATGAAACTTTCCGATTGCTTAGACCTTTTGACCAGAGTGCATCAAGCCGTTTGAGTGGACGCTGAGTGACCAGAGTGCATCAAGCCGTTTGAGTGGACGCTGAGTGACCAGAGTGCATCAAGCCGTTTGAGTGGACGCTGAGTGACCAGAGTGCATCAAGCCGTTTGAGTGGACGCTGAGTGACCAGAGTGCATCAAGCCGTTTGAGTGGACGCTGAGTGACCAGAGTGCATCAAGCCGTTTGAGTGGACGCTGAGTGACCAGAGTGCATCAAGCCGTTTGAGTGGACGCTGAGTGACCAGCGACCTGGATAATATCTTCTTTGGGGTACGATTCTCTTTCTTGGCACGAGGCCACGATTGGCGTCGGGCTTGACTCATGAAATGCCGGAATGAGTTAATAGAGGGCGCTTCTGAACAGAGAGAACACAAAGGCAACAGATTTATCTATTCCAAGACCACGTCGCTATGTAGCCTATCACAGACGTCCATCTCTTTGCTGATACACCATGAATGCCTCTTTCACATATAAATGGTTCGACATTCTTCAGCGAACAGGAACACAGGAGAGAAAGGAACAGTTAATGGTACCAAACTTTTTTTTTTTTTACCTTTTTGGTGTAAAAAGAAAATTGATTTTATCCCTCTTATTTTGACGGACAGCGGTCACATCGATACTGCTATATGGCTGCACTACATGGACGCTAACAAAACGGCTGGAGAAGAAACTAGATGGCAATTACACAAGAATGCTGCGTGCAATCCTAAACAAGTCCTGGCAGCAACACCCCACAAGACACCAACTGTACGGCCACCTGCCCCCTATCACGAAAACTATTCAAGTTAGACGAACCAGACATGCAGGACACTGCTGGAGAAGCAGAGATGAACTCATAAGAGATGTACTCTTATGGATCCCCACACATGGCCGCGCAAAAGCAGGACGACCAGCACGAACGTACATTCAGCAGCTGTGTGAGGATACAGGATGTTGTCCTGAAGACCTACCTAGGGCGATGAACGATAGGGAGGAGTGGCGAGAGAGGGTCAGGGATATCCGTGCTGCCAGCACGATATGATGATGATGATGATTTTGACGGACCAATTCTGGCTTGTGCATATTCCATTTGTTAGCATAGTCAAATCTTAATCTCTGGTGCAATTCCCTGTGGACCACCCTTCCCACCCAACCATGCCTTCTCTTTCGCTTATCATGTGATTTACCGTTTTATCTCTGATGAAAAAATACAATGTCGTCAGTGCAGCTTTTGCTACCTACTCACTGAGTGAATTACAGTCAAATGTTATAGCTTTATTGGAAGAGTCCATTGTGTTTTGAAAATGGGGATGATATCACGACACACCATCTAACGTATACTTTGGGGGTGTCCTCGTGGTGTAATGGTTAAAGTGATGAACTGCGGAATCGTAGTACGCGAGTTCGTACTCCAGTCGCGCTATTACGTTCACTTTCGGGCAAATACCCTTGGGAAAGGTATGAACCCCTTATTCTCCCTCCAGCTATGGGTAAATAGTAGGACGGACTAGGTTCTTCAGCCTTGGTGAGGCAACTAGTCTAGGAGAAGGAAAACTCTGAATTCAAACCTGTTAAACTCCGCTTAAAAACTGACCTTGTGTCATATCCTGCCGGAGCGGAGGGGTTGGTAAATAGTACCATCTAACGTATACTTGCTATTTTTCTGCGTATTATCATTTTCTTTTTTTACTGTAATTTGTCCAAAGGAAATTATTTTGCCCTGCTATCAAAAGAGAGTTATCTCTTTAGGTTTCGCCTTCGTAGTCATTTCCAGGTAATCTCTTGTTAAATTTCCTTAGTTTGTCCCTGTTTCCCAATAATTTTTTTCTTTTATTTTTATTTGTTTGTTTTCTAGATGTTTATTTTTTTTTTTTTGTGAGTTTTCACACCGGAGGTAATTGGCGGACTTCAGCGGAGTCCAAGTGACAGCAAGTTTCCTCAACTTAACTTAGACTATTCTCATACCCAATCGATGAAATTAACAATACGTGGATGGAATTCCCCAGAGGAGAAGCACCCACTTAAAAGGCGTGTCATGGGTGTCGAAACTTCATCCGCTAATGATACTCCAGGTCTAGATATCTGGGAATGACGAGTACAACTTCATTACTATTACTCCCAGCTCCACTCTACACAAAGTGGCAATACTTATTAGGATTCAAACAACAGGTCAAATAAATATGTTTGAAAATTATTTGCATTTGATATGAAACCATATGCGCCAAAAAATAAATGTTATTAATTAAAATTATTAATGCTACATTTATCATGTGACTTGAAAATATATTATAGCTCACACATTTCTAAGTATTGATGATCAATTTAAAACTTAAAGATTATATATATATATATATATATATATATATATATGTGTGTTTGAATCTTTCCATTCATTGTTCTTTCACTCTCACTCATCTTACAGAATAATATAGAGGCTTTTAAAAAATTATCCTTCTAAAACGTCCTTATTAGTTCAAACTAAATTACCCGCAGCGGTTAACTATAGATATTTACCGAAATTCAATGATAATATACGTATCATCATAATCAAGTTATGCCAACAGGACAGATTCCTCTGACTCTCTCGCTATTCGTCCATATCAGCCATCACTCCTGGCAATCCAGTGTCCGCACAAAACTGATGAATGTAAATTTTTGCTGAACGACCAACACTGGTGTGTCCACGTGTAGGAGTCAATAGGTTTTGCTATCAAACACTAATAGTGTACCATACCCATGATACGGATATGTGTGAAACGTACATTGAATGTTCATAATATATATATATAGATAGATAATAGGAATCCCGAAACACGAAAAACACGTAACGACTTCTTAGTTCAGGTACGAAACCTTTTATTACCTTTTAGTTAAAGGTTTCGACATAAGGAAGAGAGATACACATTCTTTCTATTCTGGCTTTTCCATCTGCGCCCCCATCTCGTGCAGCGCCCGCAGCGCGCAAATTCGTCTGGCCTCTGCGAGCCCCGAAAGTCGACCCTTCTCGTTTTGTATCTAATTCTCAACTCCCCTGACTTTTTCAAATGTCCCCAAATCCTCCGCGCGCGTTTCCGGTGCATGACGTCATTCACCTCCCCAAAGGATTTTTATTTTGACATCTGTGAATGACACATCCTCCCCGCGCGCGCGTCAACACCTGAGCTCAAGTTTGCACCTAACTAACCCATGTGCTGAGCCGAAAGGTTCTCAGCTTAACAAAACCCAAAAGCATAAAACGAAATCCCTCGGCTATTATACAACAAAAGTTTTATTTGCACACAATTAAATGATTCCAAGTATTGTTATCTAACACTAATAATTCTATTTAATATTAATCATTTATTTCCATACAGTTAAATGTTTACAAGTATTGCTATATGATACGAATAACCCAGTTAAATATTAAGTTTTGCACATGGTAAAATAATTCCAAATATACAAAACAACCCACTTAGCTTGGGCTGTAGAATACAACGACATCTATCGGCAGAGAGGTACCCCTAAACGAGTGTCCTGGATATGATATTAAACGAGGGAAAGAGTTGAGAGTGAAAAACATACAGCATATTCGGCACTGGAGTCCAGCGTTGTTTACAACCTCATTCTGGTAACTTCTGGGGCGATAACTGTGTTAACATGTTTCGGTTGATTGATTGGTTGGTTGGTTGGTTGGTTGGTTGGTTGGTTTTACAGCTCGTCAACCCATATTGGGTTATTTAATGCCAAAATCAGTCTTCTTTTTTTTTTGCTAGCGCTTATATTTACCAACCCCTCCGCTTATATAGTTCCAGTGAGCTAAGGATATTAATCAATTGTCAATAATTATTTCTTCATAATTGTATAATTTTAATTAGCTATTTCCAGTTATTATTAGTTACCATTTGCTTGCTCGCAGTTATATAGTTTCAAGTATTCCTATCTAATATCAATGCACACAAAACGGAATATATGTGCTTTAATCAAACAGGCGAAATTTCAACACTAAACGGTAGCTCTCTGAAACTAGTAGACAAGTTCACCTACCTTAGAAGCAGTGTCTCATCAACCGAGACAGACATCGACACGTGACTAGCAAAGGCATGGACAGCTATCAATAGACTATCGGTCATATGGAAGTCATACACAATTATATGTTTTTAAGAATTCCTACCATATAGCTGTGATTTATACCCGATTATATAGTTCTAAATATTTTTATTTAATATTGACTATGATAAATTCACACACAAGGTTTCAAGTATCCCTATTTATACTTCTAGCCTTGTGCCACAACTAACCTAAGCGAAGAAATGTACAACTAAGCTAAGCTTAGTAAAGAGCTTCATCCGTTATCTTTCACGGATTTGGTTTTTCATGTGTGCCTCATACACCTGGCCTTGTGTAAAACTAAACTAAGATAAGGAAATGGTTTTTAGAATGTATATGGCATTGAGGTGTTAATTGTGCAGATAATTTACAAATTGATTTAAATGTGTTACGGTAAAAATTGATCAAATTTAGATAGCGATCCAGTCTTTAAGCAGATTATGATTGATGGAATTGAAGATGTCTGGTTAAAAGAAACATTTAAATACACAAAATGCTATAAGAAAATTGAGTTTATATACAAATTGAATCTGCTTACTGGCAAGGGAAATTGGTCGAAACAATAGCAGATGCCCAAACTATTTTTAGTTTAAAAGAAGTTAATAAGAAACTATTCAAATTTCCAGTGCATTTTTAGGCTTGCACAATTCCCTCCAAAAACTGTGTAAGACTTATGTAATGTTCTATATATGATAGTTGTCGATAATCTAATCTCTTAATCTTTTGGAAACTATTGTAATGCTCTACATATGGTATATTTCGATAATTCTTAAATCTTCTGAAAATTTTTTAATCCTATTTAATACCTTCCATATCCGATATTTTAATGATCCTTGCTCTTTTTACTTTTTTTAAATCTCATTTAATATTCCCCATATCCAATTTTGGATGATCCTAGCTCATCTTATTTTTTAAATCTTTTTCAATACTCTCCATATCCGATATTTTGATGATCCTAGCTCTTCGAATTTAAAAAAAAATCTTATCTAATACCATATTTACCAACCCCTCCGCTCGGGCAGGATATGACACAAGGTCAGTTTTTAAGCGGAGTTTAACATGTTTGAATTCAGAGTTTTCCTTCTCCTAGACTAGTTGCCTCAACAAGGCTGAAGAACATAGTCTGCCCTACTATTTACCCGTAGCTGGAGGGAGAATTATTTTGCTATTGTATTAGTGCTATGTGAAATGCAATCAGTCTCGTCCAGGATTTGAACTCGTGTCGCCGTGTCCATTTCCTACGACGATAACCATTACACCACGGGCACCTCCATCTTATCTAATACTCTCCATATCCAAATTTTTGATGACACCAACTCTTCTTATTTTTTTAAAATCTTCTTTAAAACCGTCTCTAATGTTCTATATATGTTAAACTTCAATGGCCTTAGAGCTTCGGAAATATTTTAATGTTTATATAAAGCTTTACAGATCCTATATTTTGATGATCCTAGTTCTTGGGAAATATTTTAATATTTATATAACGCTTTACAGATCCTATATTTTGATGATCCTAGTTGTTGGGAAATATTTTAATGCTTATATAACGCTTTACAGATCCTATATTTTGATCATCCTAGTTCTTCAGGAAGTTTTAAAATCTCATATAATGCTGTAGATATGGCATCTTTCAATGGTACTAAACAGTTTTTTTAACCTTTAATTTTGCTTTTTAGCAGTTATCTGGTGAAACTTGTAAATTGATAAAAAGTCAAATAAAACAAATACTCCATCAAATTTTGGTTTTCACTTCCTATTTCTTGTAATTTCTCAGACATTCTCTCGAGTTTATTCTTCATTCATATATTCATATGTGTGTGTGTGTCTGTATGTGTGTGTGTTTGCGTCTGTGAGTGTGTGTGTGTGTTTGCGTCTGTGAGTGTGTGTGTGTGTGTGCATGTGCGTAAGAGTGTGTTGGGGGGATAATGTGTTGAATTCATAGTCTTTATAAGTCAAGATAAAATAAACAACTGACAAAAAAAAGCAGTTCTATTTCTAACAATTCAATTCAGTATAAGTCATTCGTTTGCATAGAGTTTGAATGGCAAACAGCTCTATTTGATCTATAGACATGACTCTATCAGAAGTTACCACTCTGAGTCAGAGTAAACCTGGGAGTAATGGCAATGAAGGGGTAATCCACATGCTCCAATGCTCCAAGACAAGAGCTGTACAATTAGCCTGTTTAATGTCATATCCAGAACATACGTCGGGGTGGGAGTTGTATGTTTTTGTTTGTTTGTTTGTTTGTTTGTTTGAGTTTTAAGGCATATCAACCTTTGAAAGTTATTTAATGCCAGATCCATTTTATACAAATAAACAGTTCTATTTCAAATAATTCAGTTTAACATGAGTTCACAGTTTAATTTTCAAAAACATTTCTATTTCATGCTATTCAGTTTTGTCAAACGGTTCTAAATCAAACAATTCATTTTAGTATAAGTATAGTTTTTGTTTACACACAGTTAAATGTCAAAACAGTTCTATTTCAATTAATTCAGTTTAGTGTAAGTACAGTTTCAATTTCAAAAACAGTTCTATTTCAAACAATTCAGTTTAGTATAAGAACGCAGTTTAAATGTCAAAACAATTCGTGTTCAAGCAATTCAGTTTAGCATAAATAAGAAGTTTCAAAGTCAAAACTTCTATTTCAATCAATTCCGTTTGGTATAAGTCTACAGTTTTGTTCTATTTGACCCATAAGTAGGACCCTATTAAGTGCTTCTACTCCGGACCAGAGTGGACCTGGGAGCGATGGCAATGAAGAGGTACTCTGCATTCCCCAAAGCTCCAGCATCACTGGGACCTCACCATCGGATCGTTTAGTGTCATATCCAAGACACTTGGTGGCGAGGGGTCTTACGCCTCTGCAGAGATTCAGAGCCGACAACTGGTAAGTGCTCTAAGAATCATTGCTGGAATTTCTTAGAAACCTTTATATTAAAATAAAGATTACGAAAGCTGATTTTCTAGGTAAGGTAAAACCTTTCGATTATCTTGCAGAGCGCACTATTACCAACCATCTGGCCCAGTAGTGTACTAACCTTGGCTTTTTCGACCCCGGTCACTCTAACTTTACAATACGTACACGTCGTATACCTGTTCGAGCGAGATACAATAATTCATTGTATTTGGTTATTTATTGTTAAATCCCACACTTACCCCGTTCCGTCATAGCGACAATGGCGTTGCCGTGACTGTAAGATTATTTAATGTTTTGTCATTATTTGTAATACTCGTTCAAATAGCAATGTCATTCCATGTCATGCGCTCCTCGTTTCAATGACTAACAATACTGAAGCGAATCGAAACATGCCGATCGCCATGCAGCGTACACAAGGACATTCATAGATCTTTATATCAGTGACGGGTCCAAGGTGCAATTAAATCACATAATCACCCACTACTTCTTCTTTTCCTTCTTCTTCATGTTTTTATTTATCTTCTCGCTATTTCTTCTTCTTCTTCTTCTTCTTCTTCTTCTTCTTCTTCATTTTCTCGTAATTTTCTTCTTCTTCTTCTTGTAATTTTCTTCTTCTTCTTCTTGCAATTTTCTTCTTCTTCTTCTTCTTCTTCTTCTTCTTCTTCTTATTATTATTATTATTATTATTTTCTCGTAATTTTCTTCCTCCTCTTCTTCTCGTTGTTGCTGTTGTCTTATTCTTCCGTAACCTTCTTCTTCTTCTTCTTCTTCTTCTTCTTCTTCTTCTTCTTCTTCTTCTTCTTCTTCTTCTTCTTCTTCTTCTTCTTGCTGTTGTCTTCTTCTTCCCTAACCTTCTTCTTCATCTCCTTCTTCTTCTTCTTCTTCTTGTTTTTATTTATCTTTTCAGTATTTCTTCTTCTTCTTCTTCTTCTTCTTCTTCTTCTTCTTCTAATTATTATTATCATTATCATTTTCTCGTAATTTTCTTCCTCTTCTTCTCGTTGTTGCTGTTGTCTTATTTTCCCTAACCTACTTCTTCTTCTTGTTGTTTTTATTTATCTTCTCGGTATTTCTTCTTTTTTTCTTCATTTTCTTCTTCTTCTTCTTATTATTATTATTATTTTCTCGCAATTTTCATCTTCTTCTTCTTCTTCTTCTTCTTCTTCTAGTTGTTCCTGTTGTCTTATTCTTCCCTAACCTTCTTCTTCTTCTTCTTCTTCTTCTTCTTCTTGTCTTTCACTCTTCTTACTTTTTCTCTACTCTTTCCTTTTTCCTTTTTCTTCCACTTTTCTTCCTTCTCATTTTCCCATTCTTTTTTCGTTTATTTTTTTTCTTCTTTTCCATTTCTCTTTAATAATCACAGTTTCTTTCTTCCTCTTTTTTCACCTCTTTCCTTATTTTTCATCTTTCTTCCTTTTCCTTCCATTACTCTCCCTTTTTATTCCTCTCAGACCTCTTATCCTCCCCATATCCATCCATGCACTACGTACCCCGAACCTTAATATATGGCTCATGTCCATGTTTGCCGGAATACGTTAACGGAACAACTGCGTAATATATCTGACCCTGTCACTTTCTTGTTCTTCTTCAGTCAACCAACAATTGCAACAACTTTGCTTTGGTTATAGAGAAACTGTACAAACAACGATTTGCGTGCAAAAGAAAATGGCGCCAGCAATCTGAATTGCAGAGTGGCGCCTACTCTCACGTGAATCTCGCAATCTCTCTTACCGCAAGTGTATAAAAATGGCGGCCCTCCGTTTTCTACATGCTGCTTTCACTTAACGTTGCAACTTGTATTCTGTTTCAAGTGCCAAGATTATTATACGTCTTACAGCACTAAAAAAAGAAATATATCTCAACTGCTGATCTCTGCCGCCTTAGTTTCTATCGTTGTAAGACGAAAACGTGTTCTCGACAGGCACTTTAGATATTGTTGATTGATTGATAGATTGATTGATCGATTTTAACGAAATGTCAACTCGGCAATGAATATTTTATGTCTAGGTAGTTCAGTAATGGCGTTTGTTGTACGTTTATATTTACCTATTTTGAGTTATTAATTAGCAAAAGACTTTTTGCACACAGTTATATGGTATCAAGTATTCCTATCTACAACAAATAATTTGCACGCAGTAATATGGGGTCAAGTATTCCAATCTAAGACAAATAATTTGCACACAGGTATATGGTATCAGGTATTTCTATCAACTACAAATAATTTGCACACAAGTATATGGTATCAAGTATTCCTATCAACTACAAATAATTTGCACACAAGTATATGGTATCAAGTATTCTTATCAACTACAAATAATTTGCACACAGGTATATGGTATCAAGTATTCCTATCTAATTCAAATAATTTGCACACAGGTATATGGTATCAAGTATTCCTGACAACTACAAATAATTTGCATACAGGTATATGATATCAAGTATTCCTATCTAATACAAATAATTTGCACACAGTTATATGGTATCAAGTATTCCTATCTAATTCAAATAATTTGCATAGAGCTATATGGTATCAAGAATTCCTATCAACTACAAATAATTTGCACACAGGTTTCTGGTATCAAGTATTCCTATCTAATTCAAATAATTTGCACATAGGTATATGGTATCACGTATTCCTGTTTAATACAAATAATTTGCACACAGGTATATGATATCAAGTATTCCTATCTATCTCAAATAATTTGCATAGAGCTATAGGGTATCAAGAATTCCTATCAACTACAAATAATTTGCACACAGGTATAAGGTATCAAGTATTCCTATCTAATACAAAAAATTTGCACACAGGTATATGATATCAAGTATTCCTATCTAATTCAAATAATTTGCATAGAGCTATATGGTATCAAGTATTCCAATCTAATTCAAATATTTTCCACACAGGTAAATGATATCACGTATTCCTATCAACTACAAATAATTTGCATACAGGTATATGGTATCAAGAATTCCTATCAACTACAAATAATTTGCACACAGGTATATGGTATCAAGAATTCCTATCTACTACAAATAATTTGCACACAGGTATATGGCATCAAGAATTCCTATCAACTATAAATAATTTGCACACAGGTATATGGTATCATGTATTCCCATCTAATACAAATAATTTGCCCACAGTTATATGGTATCAAGTATTCCCATTTAATACAAATAATTTGCACACAGTTATATGGCATCAGTTAGTCCTATTACTACAAGTGCCCACAGTTATAAGGTATCAAGTAATCCTATCTACTACAAATAACTAGCACATAGTTGTATGTATTCCTATTTTATACTAATAATTATATGTTTGTTTGTGTTTTATGGCATATCAATCTTTGTAGGTTATTCAATGCCAAATCCATTTTTTTTTACTAATAAACAGTTTTATTTCAAACAATTCAGATCTGCATAAGTACAGATTCTAATTGTCAAAAACATTTCTCTTTCAAGCTATTCAGATTAATCAAACAGTTCCAAACCAAGCAATTCAGTTTAGTACTAGTATAGTTTTTGTTTACATACAGTTAAATGTCAAAACAGTTCCACCTCAAACAACTCAGCCCAGCATAAGTATGCAGTTCAGTTCCACCTGGCCAACAGATAGGGCCCCATCAGATGCCACCAGTCTGGGCCAGAGCAGACCTGGGAGAGATGAAAATGAAGGGTGACCCGCATTTCCCAAAGCTCCAGCACCACTGGAACCTCATCATCATACTGTTCAGCGCCACATCAGGACACACGTTGAGGAGTCCTACCCATCCGCCGAGGCGCAGCCGGTTCACTGAACAGCCCCAGCCGATTGGGCAAAATGTACCAAGGGGGTGTCCTCGTGGTGTAATGGTTAAAGCGATGAACTGCGGAATCGTAGTACGCGAGTTCGTACTCCAGTCGCGCTATTACGTTCACTTTCGGGCAAATACCCTTGGGAAAGGTATGAACCCCCTTATTCTCCCTCCAGCTATGGGTAAATAGTAGGACGGACTAGGTTCTTCAGCCTTGGTGAGGCAACTAGTCTAGGAGAAGGAAAACTCTGATTTCAAACCTGTTAAACTTCGCTTAAAAATTGACCTTGTGTCATATCCTGCCCGAGCGGAGGGGTTGGTAAATAGTACCAAGGGGGAAACCCATACGTCTTGGTTGAAATGATTATATGGTTTCAAGTATTAATTTCTGATGTCTGATAGTCATTTGCTTACACACAGTTATATGGTTTCAAGTATTAATTTCTGATGTCTGATAGTCATTTGCTTACACACAGTTATATGGTATCAAGTATTCCTATCTACAACAAATACGAGGATCATTAATTAAGTTTCCAGACTTTTTTCGTATGGGCACATTTATTGATAGTACACACATGAAACCATAGTATCCTTCAAAGTAATCTCCTCCGCCTGTAACGCACTTGTTGTACCGTTCCAACAACTTCTGAAAGGCCCCGTGGAAGTCCTCTTGCATATCGTTCTTTTAACCGAAAAGGACATCGAAACGAGGTTAACGAAAGCATGGACAGCTATCAATAGGCTATCGACTATATGGAAATCAGACCTAACCGATAAAATGAAACGCAGTTTCTTCCAGGCAGCGGTCACATCGATACTGCTATATGGATGCACTACATGGACGCTAACAAAACGGCTGGGGAAGAAACTAGATGGCAATTACACAAGAATGCTGCGTGCAATCCTCAACAAGTCCTGGCAGCAACACCCCACAAGACACCAACTGTACGGCCACCTGCCCCCTATCACGAAAACTATTCAAGTTAGGCGAACCAGACATGCAGGACATTGCTGGAGAAGCAGAGATGAACTCATAAGAGATGTACTCTTATGGATCCCCACACACGGCCGCGCCAAAGCAGGACGACCAGCACGAACGTACATTCAGCAGCTATGTGAGGATACAGGTTGTTGTCCTGAAGACCTGCCTAGGGCGATGAACGATAGGGAGGAGTGGCGAAAGAGGGTCAGGGATATCCGTGCTGCCAGCACGATATGATGATGATGATTCCAATTCCTGCTGTAGCTGTTCACTTGAAGCTGACAGACTCACAGACTCCCTGCCTTCCTTGAATCCCTAACCCATTCAAAAACTGATGCTCAATTCATGCAACATATTCCAAAAGCAGTCTGAAGCATTCCATACGTTTCTCTAGCATCATTTTTCCAAGTTTAAAACAGAATTTTATTGCATATCGTTCTTCTTAAGTGTCAGATTGCATTTTGAAATTAACCAGCTGAGACAATCAGGCTTTCCTGCTGTAGTTGTTCATTTGAAGCTGTAATCATAAAAATTGGTAAGTCATCCCATAAGATTTATAGCAATAACATAATGAATTTTCAAGAATCTACGACAATTTTAAATGCCTGTACAAAAAATGTCTGGAAACTTATTGAAGGCACCACGTAACTTGTACATGGTTTTGTATATGGTTTCATGGAAGTAAGGAAAGTTCCCGTGGGCATGATAACTGGACTGTGACCTTGGAGTTTGTGAGTTCGAATTCCATAAGCGCTACTTCGTTCACTGTCGGACGAATACTTTTGGGAAAGGTATGAACCCTTTTATCCCCGCCAGGGATGGGTTAAATATTATAACGGTTATCTTCCAGAAGGATGGATTTTGTATCAAATAACACTGGAAGATTAATATGTCATCAAGCAAAGAAACCAAAAAACAAAAAAATATAACAGGGAAGACATGTATCTTCAAGTAATTATTCTTAATACAAAAAATTCATGGCTGATTTGGTTTGGTTTTATGGCATACAACCATCGTACCAAATCCTCTTTAACATATATATATCAAATACGTAGGATTTGGTTGGGTTGGGTTTTATGGCATATCAACCATTGTAGGTTATTTAATGCCAAATCCTCTTTATATATATATATTAAATATGATTGATTTGGTTTGGTTAGGTTTTATGGCATATCAACCATTGTAGGTTATTTAATGCCAAATCCTCTTTATATATATATATTAAATACATAGGATTTGGTTTGGTTGGGTTTTATGGCATATCAACCATTGTAGGTTATTTAATGTTAATTCCTCTTTATTCATGTATATTAGATATATCGGGTTTGGTTTGGTTAGATTTTATGGCATATCAACCATTGTAGGTTATTTAATGCCAAATCCTCTTTATACACATATAATGAGTATATAAGATTTGCTTTGGTTGAGATTAATGGCATATCAACCATGGTAGGTTATTTAATACCAAATACGGTTTATCCATATATATTAGATAAAAGATAAAAAGTTACATGTATTGCTATGTATCATTAACAATTCAATTAAAAAACAGTTATTTGTTTACACACAGTTAAATGATCAAACAGTTCAATTTTTACCGATTCAATTTAGCATAAGTCCAGCTATTGCTATCTATGACTATTTAGTTAAATTAAGTAGTCATTTCTTTACGCATAGTTAAATGATAAAACAGTTCTATTGCAAATAATTCAATTTAGCATAAGTCATTTTATTTCACTCAATTAGAATCAGTTCTATTTGACCCATAGATAAAACCGTACCAGGTGCTACCACACAGAACCAGAGTGGACCTGGGAGCGATGGCAATGAATATATACTCCAATTTCTCTATAGGCTCCAGTATTACTAGAGCTTTACCATCAGATTGTTAAATGTCATATCTAGGACACTCGTTCGGTGGGGGTCTTACCTCTCGGCAGAGATGCAGTCAGTGTATTCTACAGCCCCAGCCGACTGGGCTGAAATAATTTAAAGTTATAAAATATCAAGTATTTGTTTCTAATTCAAATAATCTTTAAACAAATCTATTTGATCAATAGATAGGAGGAGCCTTACAGGTACTGCTTTTCTGGGTGCTCTGCACTCCAAGAGATGGAGCCTCACCATCAGGTACATTTCAGTGTCCTGGCCAGGACACCAATTTTGGTGTGGGTGAGGAAAGAACTACTTTTATAGTTTACTAAACTCTTTTGCAGTTGGCTCACAGACCTCAGATTGAATTCGATATTTATATTTCTAAATAACATCCATCCAAGAATTGATAAGGTTCATTGCTGTTTAACTATGGTAATTTGCAAGGCACACATGTTTAAAAAGTAACTAAAACGCCCTCCCCTAAATTTGAACTATTACGTAGATTCGATAAAAAATAGAAGAATTGGATCCTTTGGGTACGTTGTATATTGACCTTTGACAAGAGCCATCAAGCAGAGATTTCTCTACACAATATACACCTGTGTAAACAAGCGGAAGCAGCTCACTTGAGTTGACAACTGGAAGAACTATAGGCGTTATGAAATTTTATGTACACGGATATCCATCTCAGATACGGTCAGTCACAGAGACACAAAGATGAGAAACAGTTCAAGTGTCACGTAGGGCCCTGAATATAGCACAAAGCGTCTTAAAAGAAGATAAAGGTCATTATAGTTGTCCTCCGCCCGATTCTGCTGCCTGTCCTTCGTCTCTCTGTCTATCTATATCTCTCACTCTGACAGAAGTTTCGACTTTTTCAAGAAATAAAGTGAGAGTTAATGAGTTGAGTGTTCACCAATGGCCCAGGAGACCTAGGTTCAATCCCAGGTCAAGTCATACCAAAGACTCAAAAAATGGTACTTGATTCCGCTTTGTTTAGCACTCAAATTTTTAAGGTGAGGATCAAAAGTAAAGTGAAGCAATCCAGGAAGTGGAGTAGCACCTCGGTGTTGTAGCTATTAAAAAGGGAGCCTTCGGGTCACCCTTGACTAAGGTCGCCAACTTTACATTACTTATATTTTTGGAAAAGAATTGAGTTGCAGCGTTTTCCTTATGGCTACACAACTTGAAGATGTAACTTTCTGCAAGTCGTTATTTACTCATCATTGTGTACTTTAGCAGTAGTATCAAGCATTCAATGAGAATCAAACTTAATAAAAAATAGTCTGATGGACTCACTGGCTAAAAGTTTCGCAATACGAGGCGCTTTCGAAAAACTATAAGATTAGATCTAGCACAATATCAGCAGTATGAGCCACCTAGTGAGATTCAAACTCACAACTTAGGATTGATTGCTCTCTATGGCCAACTCTCACAGCGAGATTTTCCAAAAGTTATTTCCCTGACAATGAGCGAAGAGAAACACTTTCCTGGAGAGATATTTTTAAAAAAAAGAAAAAATAGGATTTCCGTTTTCATGTTCTAATTGATATTATTTTGCTTTTGGCAGTCTTGCTGGAGTGTCTGAATGACATCAAGTTCTCTCAGGTCTCCTGGACTCTTTTCAGTATTCAAGTCGATCTTAATACTGCTGTGGTCTATATGGTCCCAATCCTTCCTCTGAACTCATGTTACTCCAGTCTCCTGTCCAAGCCTTTGGGAACCCTTCCTGGTGCATCAAGTACAATTGGTATCACAGTCACCCTCATGTTCCACACTGTTTTAAGCTCTCAGGCAAGGTCTTTTTATTCGTCTATCTTGTCTTTTTTTTCACTCTATAGTCCCCTGGAATGATAAGTTTTTTTTCTCCTTTGGAAATGAACATTAGGTTTGACGTTTTGGTCACGATAAGGTAAACCATTTGTATCACGAAGTCCCAGAGAATTTTAGGCATCTCATTTTCAAGGAAGAATTCTGCTTTGTCTCAGTAGCATTTAGTTGTATCTCTTGCACAGGATATGACACAAGGTCAATTTTTTAGCGAAGTTTAACAGGTTTGAATTCAGAGTTTTCCGTATCCTAGACTAGTTGCATCACCAAGGCTGAAGAACCCAGTCTGCTCTACTATTTACCCATAGCTGGAGGGAGAATAATTGGATTCATACCTTTCCCAAGGGTATTAGTGCTATGTGAAATGCAATCAGTCTCGTCCAGGATTTGAACTCGTGTCGCTGTGTCCATTTCCTACGATGATAACCATTACATAGTTACCAGTGGATCCCCTTTGCATATTTACCTTAGCACAGTTGAATCTCTTGCACAGTTACCAGTGGATCACCTTTCCAACCCAGTCTTGTACTCTTTAGTGCCAGTTTTCTGCATTCGCTGTTTATGTGAGTAACCGTCTTGTCTTTGTCACCACATAACCACCACTTCCTATTTCGTTGCATATTTTCAATTTTCGCTTTAATATAATTCGTCCTTATGGCATTATTTTGTGCCGCTGTTTGAAGATATTCATTTTTTTTTCTCTTGAGATTTTCCTTTCTTAGTCATGTCAAGTTCTTTTTGTGTGTAATCTCGGTCAATTGAAATACTATCATTGCTGATTTTCTTCCGATTTCTCTTTTCGTTAATTTGTCTTTATGTTGCCATTGCTTTCACATGTTATTTTTGGGCTCTTTTTTTTCTATGTGTTTTTCTCATGTTCTTGTATTGCATCTACACAGTCCTCAATATTGGTGACTCCCTTTTTCCTTGGTGGTGTAATGGTTAAAGCGCTGGACTGCGGAATCGCAGTAAGCGAGTTCGAACTCCAGTGGTGCTATTACGTTTACTTTCGGACAAATACCCTTTGGAAAGGTATGAACACCCTTATCCTCCTGGCTATGGGCTAAATAGCATCGCTGCTGTTCTTCTAGAAGGATGGCTTTGGCATTAAATGACCCATGAAGCTTGATATGTCATTAAACAAAGAAACCAAACCAACTTCCTCTTTCTTTTCTTGATCCTTACAACCTATTTCATCTATAGGATATAAGGCCAGGTGCATCGTCAGCAATTTCCTTGTCTTTTTGTTTATTTGTCTGAGTTATTCCCTTGTCAATTTTAAGAATGATCCAGTGGTTCTACCCAGGTGTTTATTCCTTTGATGGGATTTTTGCAGTACAGCTTGGTTTCCAGAAGCTTTCTTCTTCTTCTAATTATTATTATTATTATTATTATACTCGTATTATTACTATTATTATTGTTATTATTTGCTTATCCAATCTGCAAATTGTTTTCAGGTTTTTGGTTTTGTCTTGTTTAGTTTTTTCTTGCCTTGAGAGAATGGCGAGTTAAAAGTTATTTCTTTTAGTGTGTGTTGCTGTGAAAGTAGGGAAATCGCTAGCAGGTTATACATCTACGAAATTGGTTGATGTTAAAGAGGTTTTCTTTCTTTCTTTCCTTCCTTCTTTCTCTCTTTCTTTCTTTCTTTCTTTCTTTTTTCTTTCTTTCTTTCTTTCTTTATTGATTTGTTTTCTGCTTCCTTTCTTTTTTCTTTTTTTTTTCCTGTCTTTTTTTACTCCCTTCATTCCATTTCTTTCTTTCTTTCTTTCTTTTTTTCTTTTCTGCTTCCTTTCTTTTTTTATTGTCGTGTCTTTCATTACTCCCTTCATTCCGTTTATTTATTTATTTATTTATTTATTTATTCCTGTCTTTCTTTACAACCTTCATTCCATCTTTCTTTCTTTCTTTCTGTTTCCTTTCTTTTTTTATTGTCGTGTCTTTCTTTACTCCCTTCATTCCCTTTCTTTCTTTCTTTCTTTTGAATTTTCCTGTCTTTCTTTATTCAATTCATTCCATTTCTTTCTTTCTTTCTTTCTCTCTTTCTTTCTTTCTTCATTCAGTTCATTCCGTTTCTTTCTTTCTTTCTTTCTTTCTGTTTCCTTCCGTGTTATTTCTTTTCTCCCTACTTTCCATTTTAATCAACTTTCATTCCTGATGATAGTGACACACCAAACATTTAATCCCTATATGCCAAACGCTATCATTGTCCCCTTTCGATTATTCAATCAGAGATTGAATTGTCATCTTGGCAAATCTAATGAGATTGAATTCATCCTTCTCAAAAAGACGATTTTGGAAATGGGAAAAGCAACATATGATGACAAATGAACATAATATTCATTTGGGAAAAAAACAAAACAATGTCTTTATATGATGTGTGTTCAAAAAGTATTGAGATTAAAACTATTAAACAAAACTAAAATGAAATAGGAGGGAAAATTAAATTTTCTTCCAAATATACCACAAAGCATTTAGCTCACTTGTTTCAGTGTGTATCAACAGGTTGAAGCATCTCTAAAAAATAACCCCAATCTAAATGCAGCAAAGTCTGTTGGGGCTGCAGAATACACCGACTGCTGCTCTGCAGAGGGGTAAACGAATGTACTGTTTATGACATTAAACATTGGTACAACTTGTCTTTGTCCTATCTATGGGTTAAATAGAACAAACTGTGTGTGTAAAAAGTGACTGATATAAAATTGACTCGTACAAAACAAAACTTGAAATCATTTAGCTATATAAAAAAAAATGATCTCAGGCCCGTTAAAGAATGTTATTTGTTGAATGTGGTTACAAATCATATATATATATATCTAATACATATTTATAAAGAGGATTTGGCATTAAATAACCTACAGTGGTAGAAATGCCATAAAACCCAACCAAATCAAATTCTATATATTTAATATATATTTATAAAGAGGATCTGGCATTAAATAACCTACAATGATTGATATGTCATAAAACCCAACCCAACCAAATCCGATATATTCAATATATATGTATAAAGAGAATTTGGCATTAAATAACATACAGTGGTTGAAATGCCATAAAACCCAAGCAAATCAAATCCTATATATTTGATATGTATGTATAAAGAGGATTTGGCATTAAATAACCATCAATGGTTGACATGCCATAAAACCAAACCAAATCCTATTTGTTTTATATATGTGTATGAAGAGAATTTGGCCTTAAATAACCAACAACGGTTGATATGCCATAAAATAAAACCAAACCAAATCTAATATATCTAATATATATATGTATAAAGAGGATTTAGCAATAAATAACCTACAATGATTGATATACCATAAAACCTAACCAAACAAAGCCAAATCAATCTGTGTTATGGTATAAAGCCCAGCCGTTGTACTATTTTTGATATCCTCTCCGTCTTAGAAATTTTCGTCAAAGAGCTGAAGGTCCAGTGTGTATGAAAGGCGCTGCACTTGGATAAACCTGCATTACACCAAAAACTGCTGATTAAAACATTGCGGCTGCTAAACAAAAACAATCAAGATTTGGTGCTGACTCATCCAATTAATTGCTTCAATGTCTCGACATGATTATCTTTTTTTTAAAAATTGTACGGAGAGACATCTAGACTGTACGAACCATGCCACACTTGCGCAATCCAGTGTTTCACCCTATGCAGCTGATCAAGACCAATCTGGATTCAGATTTTCACAAGGCTTCTTCGAATAAACTCATGTGCGTTCAAGTATGCCCGTCCTTTTTTTTTTTTTTTGAATTATTGATCTGTGCAGTTTGATATTTTGAAGCCGACGGTCTGAGAGGCTGAAAGCATCATCATCATCGTCATTTCGAGCCGCTACCACGGATATATCTGACCATCTCTCGCCACTTCTCCCTATCGTTCATCACCTCAGGCAGGTCTTCAGGGCTACATCCCATATCCTCATATAGCTTCTGAATGTATGTTCGAGCTGGACGTCCTGCTTTTGCTCGGCCATATGTGGGGGTCCATAGGAGAACATCACTTATGAGCTTGTCCCTGCTTCTCCAGCAGTGTCCTGCATGTCTGGTTCGTCTAACTTGGATAGTTTTCGTGATGGGTGGTAGGTGGCCGTATAGTTGGTACCTTGTGGGGTGTTGCCGCCAGAACCAATTGCAGAAAACTTTGCTAGCAGAATTCTTGTGTAGCTGCCGTCTAGCTTTTTTTCCTGCCGTTTTGTTAGCGTCCAAGTAGTGCATCTATACAGCAGTATCAATTTGACCGCTGCCTGGAAGAAACTGCATTTCATTTTATCGGTCAGGTCTGAAACAAATATATATATATATATATATATATATGGGGGGTAGTGGTGCTCATGATATAATGGTTATCGATGTTCGAAATGGATTGGGTGGCTTAAGTTCAAATCTGTCCATCGTTCAAACCTACTGTTTTCATTTCTCATAACGCTAATTCCCTTCGAAAAGAGAGGAATCTAATTATTATTATCTAATTAATTATTAGCTATTAGTAAACTGTAGGACAGACTGGGCTCTTTAACCTTGACATTGCAACCAGTCTACCTGAAGAAAAACTCTAAATTCAAACCTGTTGAACTTTATCTAAAAGATTGTCTTGCATCACATCTTCTCACTCCACACGGTTTGGTCAATATACATATGCATAAGGTGCGACGACAGTCGAGGGTAACCCGAAGGCTCCCCTTTTAATAGCTACTACACCAAGGTTTAGGAAAGACGCTACTTCTTTTCCCTGGATTGCTCCACTTTACGCTTGATCCGTACCTTATAATGTTAAGAATAAAGCAAGGCGGTATCAAGTACGATTTTGAGTATTTGGCATGAATCCACCAGGGATTGAACCCCGGAAGATATATACGAGGGCCTTCAATAAGTTTCCTGACTTTTTTCGTATGGGCTCTTGAAAATTCTTGTTGTAGACTCTTGAAAATTCAGTATGTTATTGTTATACATCTTATGAGATGACAGACCAATTTTTATGATATCAAGTTCAAAAGAACAGCTACAGCAGCAACTGGAATACACCCTACTAAAGCCAGATTGTCACAGGTGGTGAATTTCAAAAATGCAATCTAACACTTTAGAAGAACGTTATGCAATAAAATTGTGTTTTAAACTTGGAAAAAATGCCACAGAAACATATTGAATGCTTCAAACTGCTTTTGGAGCATCTTGCATGAATCGAGCATCAGTTTTGTAGTGAGATAAGAGATTCAATGAAGGCAAGGAGTCTTCGATGGATGATGAGAGGTGTGGGAGGAGTAAAGTAATCCATACCCGAGTTGATTGGCCAAAGGTTTAGGGTTAGGGTTACCATGTTGAGCGTTTAAGGGTGTTCAGCAAGAGATTCCATCGGAAGAGGCCAGCACTCTTCAAATCGGGTCAGTGGCATTTCCTGCAGGACAATGCACCAGTCCACAACTCCATCCTTGTCACAGACTATTTGACCAAGATCGGCATCAAGACTGTTCCTCACCCTCCTTATAGTCCAGACCTTACTCCCAGTGACTTTTGGTTATTCCCTAAGCTCAGAGGCTGTCGTTATGAGAGAATTGAGGAGATGAAAGAGGCTGTAACGAAGGTCATTGTCACGCTCACATAAGAGTACTTTCATGGGGCCTTCCAGAAATTGGTTTCCTACATAATTACATATATATATATATATATATATATATGTATATATAAAGTGCGTATTTAATCTGGAGCTTTTCTTGTGGACATATCTCATTAAAGATTATACCCAAGGATTTGAAATTGTATCTATTCCTTGTGAGTTACATGTTATTAATAAGGATGAAAACTAATATTTGTCCGAAATCCCTGATGTCACAGTTCAATTCAATCTACTTCTGACCTTCTTAGAATACTCTGTAGAATGTCAGTTCGATTG
>OY757935.1:9385499-9435499 GCA_963585895.1 Sepioteuthis lessoniana
ATTCAGAGTTTTCCTTCTCCTAGACGAGTTGCCCTACCAAGGCTGAATAACCTAGTCTGCCCTACTATTTACCTTTAGCTGGATGGAGAATAATTGGATTTATACCTTTCCCGAGGGTATTAGTGCTATATGAAATGCAATCAGTCTCCTCCAGGATTTTGGTATTATACATTGTTTAGTTCTTGTTATAAAGCTGTTTTCATTGTGTTGTCAGACCTCTGATACTTCTAAGCCGTATGGAAATTTTAGAGTTAAAATCGATCAGGAAACTAACTTGAGAAGAAAGATATTAAAAAGTGGCATCCGCAGCTGTGTCTTTTTCTTTCTTCGTAAAGGAGGGAATACTCTCCCAGTCACAGTGCTTTTGGGAGTAAAATCAATCAAACATCTTTTTTCTGCAGAAAGCAAATAGGATTGGTATCCTCGGGCTCGGCCGTCTAAATTAATACAGTAAACAAATAAATGTCTTTATATATATATATGTATATTAAATAATAGCCTTTATGGTAAGAAAAAAAAACCCGGCAAGTGATTTGAAGATGAAAATATACAACGAATCACTGTCAAGGGGAAAAAATATACATATATATTGGAAAAAAAAGAAAAGGCCAACCTTGTCATACCAATTGAAAAAAATCAAAAGACAAGCAATTGGTTGTTCATAAGAAAAAAAAACACCGTTAGGGCTGCTAAGCTACAATGCAAAAAGTGCTCAATACGAAGTAGAGCAAAATAGTAACGATAATTACTTAGTGAGTAAGCGACTCATCAGGGTACCTAATATATATATATGTATATATATATATATACAAAGTAGTTTTCATCAATTATTTTTGTTTATATTCTATTTTAATTCTTTGAATTAGATTTATGGTAATCTTTCGGTGCCACTATTTTTATCTGATCAATAGACGCCTCCTTTATAAATGAGTAGCAGTGGTTTTCTGACTGAACAATTCGATCCTGGCCGTTGACCTGTGGGGTTTTTCCGCCCAGCATCAGGTGAAGCATACCGTTGAACCCACGTAGCTTTTATCCGCATTACTTCACATCCATCATGCTGCTTCCCATAGTTTATAACTTCTCTTTACAGACAAGGGATGTTGTCTAGAAGAACAGCCGAAAGTGATGGATTATAGGGGCGAATGATGAGAGAGAGAGAGAGAGTCAGAGAAATCCGTGCTAGCTTCGTGACTTGATGATTATGTATTACTGTTTTTAAGTGACACGTTTCGGGAAAATTCTTCCAGAATTTTAAAACTGAATATTTTTCAGATGATACAACGTCGCATAATAACATTGCCTGGTGATGGCTTGATACGTTTAACGCTGGCATATAATTTAACTATAGATAAAATCAACCACTTAATACCTTGTTTTTTTCATATTTACATATTCACACATACACACGCACACACAAACACACATACTCATACATATCTAGATAGATACAGCCTTTGAAATTTCGCTTGCTCGATCGACTCTGACTAATGTTAATGAATGAAAAGACAATATTAACAATAGTGCTACTAGAAATTAAGAAATTTATTTCTTTGTTGAGAGCTTAAATGTAGAAGGGTATACAGCGATTCGTGTATCTAGTCACGACCGTAAAGACCAGTTCTGGCACAGCGTGGATAAGATATTAATCCAACTTGAAATTGTAACATGACACCGTTGTTTGAAGATCAAACAAACACGGCGCTGCTGAGAAAGCAGTTACGCCAACCTGAAAGAGACTTTGACGAAGGTCATTGACACGCTCACACAAGAGGACGTCCATGAGGCCTTCCAGAAGTTGTTGGAGCAGTATAACTGATCTGTGTTGTCTGGAAAATTGTGTGTTTTTATAGCATCAAGTGTGGGTCATGGTTATGGACCTCTCACATGGCCAAGCAAGTGCAGAGAGACCTGCTCGGACCTACATACAGCAGCTCTGTGAGGATAGGGGATGTAGCCCAGAGGACCTACCTGAAGCGATGAACGATTGGGAGGAGTGGCGAGAGAGGGTTAGTGATATCCGTGCTAGTGGCACGACAAGATGATGATGATGATGATGATGGCATCAAGGTGGATCCCGCGCGCACGCGTTGACTTTTGAAAATTGTTTGGGCGCGTATTTTAGAGATCTCCTATTGGTCCTAAAAGCCAATTTCAATTGTTTATTTTTTTTAACATCTGCGTAGGCGTTAGTTGGAGGTCTTTGCGCAAATTTAGATCCGATTTTTCAGAAAATCATTTTGACAAAGAAATTGCATCATTTCCTATAAACTTATTCAGGTGATTAAAGTTATTCTTCTAGTCACCCGGTGGTCGATCAAAAATAGCAATAAAACGTATCTCTCCAAATATAGAAAAAGACAAACTCATTCTTTCTACAACCCAAAGGTATGCTATTGAAAATTCAGACCTACAATGACATTAGTGAATTCTTTGGTCTTGTGTCTGGCGCCTGACAACCGTCAAAATGTCTGGTCAAAGAAAAAGGAGTCACGTCCAAAAAATAATCTGCAATCGACAAAAGATCTGAGAAATGGAATTTAATATTACCAACCCCTGTCTCTCTCTCTCTCTCTCTCTCTCTCTCTCTCTCTTGGATGTACGATCATTGTAAATATTCGTATAATTAACAGTTCCACAGTGCAGCCAAAATGTCTCTGTTGTCCAGGTTAAAGATATTCACACATTTTTAGAAATTCATTTGGAAAAATTATCATTGACTCAACATCTATATTCGCTCCCTGCTTACGAAAAGTAAAAACGATCATTTGAAAAAAAAAAAGAGTTCTGTCAACCATGCCCCGAAAAACAAATTATTCAAGTAAGTAATATTCATATTTTCTTCTCTTATTTCTTACCCTCCTAGAATGCCTGGATTTTTTGTTAAATTATTGTCTATTACTGACGGAAAATGGAGTCTGTCGAGTAAAATGATTCTGGGGCAAGTAAATATTGCCGTACTCTTGACCGCCGGTCGAGTGATTTCATTTTCAGATCTCAAAGGCTGAATAGATAGATAGATAGATAGATAGATAGATAGACCTCCATATGACTAAGCATTTCTTATTGCTTTGACGGTTTTTCATTTTTGGCTATCTATTCTTTCTTTTCTTTTTTTATGTAGCCGTGGGTAGTCATGGTGTCTCAGCAATCAGTACTGGTGGACCGGGTTCGTGTTCTGCTTCAAGTTTTTTATATGTTAATTATTTATGGCTATTTTTTTTTCTATTTCTAAGGGGAGTTTTCAAAGTTTTAACACCAGGTCTCCGTTCCATCTGTAGTTCTTAGACTATGAATGTTGGTACTATTATACATTGATTAAATATCTATTTGTTCTATTAAGGTCAATATCAGGGGAGAATTATTTCTTTGTTTATTTGCTTTTTTGTCGTTGTTTTTTTTTTTTTTCTTAGATTGGTTCACTTTTACTTAAACTATAACTAATAATCATTGTCTGCTATAAGGATGTACCACAAGGGCGCTAAGAAAACGTAGAAAGAAAAAGTTTGACGGGAACGGCACAAGAATGTGACGAACTACATTGAAGAAATCCTGGAAGCAAAAGCAACACCCCACAAAACAACAGCTGTACGGCCACTTACATCCCATCTCTAAAATTATCTAAATAAGACAATCAAGGCATGTGGGACACTGCTAGAGAAGCAAGGACGAACTCATAAGTGACGTTCTCCGATGGATCCCTTAACATCGACGAGCCGGTGTTGGCCGACCAACAAGAAGACCTGAAGAAGCGATGAATGATAGAGACGACTGGAACAAGAAAGTCAGGGAAATCCTTACCAGCAGCACGACTTGATCATATTGGTATTCGTGCCATACAGATCAATGATCAATGTACTATCAAAGTATAAGAGATGTATTGTATATTTAGGCATAATGATAGAGAATCGATTGAGAAAAAGAAAAAAACCCTCTAAATTTTAAAGCCTGACGAGCATGAATTATCAGTTGACATCCTGTAACAATCTTTAGTTCGAACACAAATGCTGGTACGTTTGACTGATATCACGTGACAGTTTAGATAAATCAAGAAAAGTCAGTGGTCCACGCAAACTTCAATTAAAAAACAAACACGGAAAAGGGCTATTTACTGCCTTGCTCACAAAAATAAGAATTAACAATTTCACAAAAACAAACTTCTATGTTTGCGGACGATTTCGACATTCGGAGTTGCGTTCTCATGTTTTTAAACATAAATTTTTCTTTTAAAATGTAACTAACTCCTTTATTCTTTTTTGTTATATATATATATATATATATATATATATATATATATATATGTATATATACGAGGATCATGAAATAAGTTTCCAAACTTTTTTCCTACGGACACGTTTATTGATAGTACATACATGAAACTCTATTCCCTTTCAAAGTAATCTCATCCAAATGCAATGCACTTGTTATACTGCTTCAACAACTTCTGGAGGGCCTCAAGGACGTCCTCTTGTGTGAGCGTGTCAATGACCTTCGTCAAAGCCTCTTTCATCTCCTCAATTCTCTCATAACGACAGCCTCCGAGGTTAGGGAATAACCAAATGTCACAAGGAGCAAGGTCTGGACTGTAGGAAGTCTGAGGAACTGTCTTGATGCCCATCTTGGTCAAACAATCTGTGATAAGGATGGAGTTGTGGACTGGTGCATTGTCCTGCTGGAAATGCCACTGACCCGATTTGAAGAGTGCTGGCCTCTTCCCAAGAAATCTCTTCCTGAACTCCCTTAAAAACCTTAACATAGTAACCCTAACCCTAACCCTTTGGCCAATCAATTCTGGTGTATTGACATCCTTACTCCTCCCACACCTTTTACCATCCCTCAAAGACTCCCTGCCTTCCTTGAATCTCTTATGCCACTCAAAAATTGATGCTCAATTCATGCAAGATGATCCAAAAATAGTTCGAAGCATTCCATACGTTTCTGTGGCCTTTTTCCAAGTTTAAAACAGTATTTTATTGCATATTGTTCTTCTAAAGTGTCAGATTGATTTTTGAAATTCACCAGCTGTGACAATCAGGCTTTAGTAGGGTGTATTCCAATTGCTCCTGTAGCTGTTCATTTGAACCTGAAACCATAAAAATTATTTAGTCATCTCATAAGATATATAGCAATAACATACTGAATTTTCAAGAGTCTACGACAATTTTGAATGTCCGAACGAAAAAAGTCAGGAAACTTATCGTATGAACCTTGTATATGATTCTGAGAGTCATCACATATACAAGGTGCATACGATAAGTTTCCAGCCTTTTTTGTATGGGCAATTTTATTGATAGTACACACATGAAACTCTAGTTCCCTTCGAAGTAATCTCCTGCGGCAGCAATGAGCATGTTGTACCATTCCAACAACTTCTGCTGGCCCCATGGAAGTCCTCTTGTGTGAGCGTGGCAATGCCTTTCGTCAAAGCCACTTTTATCTCCTCAATTCTCTCATAACGACAGCCTCTTAGCTTAGGGAATAACCAAAATTCACTGTGAGCAAGGTCTGGACTATAAGGAGGGCGAGGAACAGTCTTGATGCCCTTTCTTGGTCAAATAGTCTGTGACAAGGATGGAGTTGTGGACTGGTGCATTATCCTGCTGGAAATGCCTCTGACTTGATTTGAAGAGTGCTGGCCTCTTCCGACCGAATCTCTTCCTGAACTCCCTTAAAACCTCAACATAGTAACCCTAAACCTTTGGCCAATCAACTCTAGTGTTCTGATTTTGCACCTCTCATCATCCCTCAAAGACTCACTGCCTTTCTTAAATCTCTTATGTCAATCAAAAACTGATGCTCGGTTCATGCAAGATGCTCCAAAAGCAGTCTGAAGCATTCCATGGGTTTCTGTGGCCTTTTTTCCAAGTTTAAAACACAATTTTATTGCATATCGTTCTTCTATAGTGTCCTGACATCCAGATTGCATTTTTGAAATTCACCAGCTGTGACAATCAGGCTTTAGTAGGGTGTATTTCAATTGCTGCTGTAACTGTTGATTTTAACCTGAAATCATAAAAATTGGTCTGTCATCTCATAAGATGTATAGCAATAACATATTGCATTTTCAAAGTCTACGGCAATTTTAAATGCCCGAACGAAAAAGTCTAGAAACTTATCGCATGCACTTCGTACATACATACATACATACACACGAATACAGACACACACAGACACTCATACACACACAGACACACATATATACATATACATACATACACACGAATACAGACAGACACACACAGACACACCCGCATTCATATATATATATATATATATATATATATATATATATATATTCTTTAAAACGATTTTAACCACAATCGATAACACTTTTAATTACCTTACATATAATTAAAGCAGAGCTTTATACTCATATGTGGATATATATATAGACACTACTAAGTATGGACGGACAAAAATTAGGAGATAGGGTTACAAGGTCGGGAAATTGCCAGCCTTGAAAATCAGAACTTGTAATTTTTTTTCTATCCACAAACCCAACTTCTCTCTCTTAATACGCATTATATATATATATATAAGTTAATCAAGTTGGTCAACTATTTACTCTTGATCCGGACTTTATAATGCTGAGTTTTAAGCTAGGAGTAATTGAGTGACATTTCTTGAGTCTTTGCTATGACTCGACCTTATATATATATATATATATATATATATATATATATATATATATATATATATATATAACTCGACCTTATATATATATATATATATATATATATATATATCATAATCATCATGTCGTGCCGCTAGCACGGATATCCCTGACCCTCTCTCGCCACTTTTCCCTGTCGTTCATCGCCTCTGGTAGGTATTTAGGGCTACATCCCGTATCCTCACATAGCTGCTGAAAATATGTTCGTGCTGGCCGTCCTGCTTTTGCACGGCCATGTGTGGGGGTCCATAAGAGTACATCACTTATGAGCTCGTCCCTGCTTCTCCAGCAGTGTCCTGCATGTCTGGTTCGTCTAACTTGGATAGTTTTCGTGATAGGAGGCAGGTGGCTGTATAGTTGGTGTCTTGTGGGGTGTTGCCGCCAGGACTTGTTCAAGATTGCTCGCAGCATTCTTGTGTAATTGCCGTCTAGCTTCTTCTCCAGCCGTTTTGTTAGCTTCCATGTAGTGCATCCAGACAGCAGTATCGATACGACACCTGCCTGGAAGATTATATATATATATATATATATATATATATGTGTGTGTGTGTGTGTGTGTGTGTGTGTCTGTGTGAGTGTGTGTGTGAATATACTAATATATAAAAGAAGGTATTCAGCGGGTGGTTTTATTATGTAGTTCATGTGTGTGTGTGTATGTGTGTGTGTGTGCATGCGTATGAGTATGTGGGTTTGTGTATTTAGTTCATCTTTTGGAAAGAAATGTAGGCATCAGGTTGACAGGGGTTTGTTGTTTCTTTTGGATTGTTTCTTTCTTTTTTGGGGGGGGTTACTTTTTGTTTGTTTCTTTTTTGTTTGTTTTTTTGGTTTTTGTTATTATTTTTTTTTTTGTCACCATTTAATCAGTGAAACTTCCGTGTCCAAAGATTTAAAAAAAAAATGCCACTATGAAAGGCAGGAGCCAGTTCTCTATTTCGGATTTGTCGTCGCTATTTTTCCACCAGTCATCGAACAGTTCTGATAAAAGCTGCGACAACGGGTCGTAAAAATAATCGCAACTTTTTTTTTTATTTTTTTATTGTTCATTCAAAAATAGATTCCCTTGTTTCGACATTATATTCTATTCTTAGTTGTTATCACTCTTACCCAATCTCTTTCTTGTCTCGCAAGGAGGAGAAGGGGGAACCCCCAACCCCCATCCATGACACTGAATGAGATCACGTGACTTGTCAGGCGCAGAACCAAACCATTATCTCGTTGCCACGTTACCTTTTGCTCTCCCTCCGCCCGTCAGACCGACACGATCTCACCCATCCACTCGGCAACGCATGCCCTTTCATTCTTTCTTTAGCTTTTTTTCCCGTTGAATAGCATTCATTTGTTGTTTTAGCGGAGCAGATTGGGGTCGGGAGAACGTGAAAAAGCCAATATGGTGAAAGGCTACTTTCCTAGCGTCCAGGATATCTATTTAGGTAGGTACTATGAAGTACTACTAAGTATGGACGGACAAAAATTAGGAGATAGGGTTACTAGGTTGGGAAAATGCCAGCCTCGAAAATCAGAATTTGGAATTTTTTTTCATCCAATGACCTCAATCACTAACCCAACTTCCCTCTCGTATTATATATATATATATATATATATATATATATATATATATATATATATATATATATATATATATATATATATATATATATAAGTTAATCAAGTTGGTCGACTATTTACTCTTGATCCGGACTTTCTAATGCTGAGTTTTAAGATAAGAGGAATCGAGTGTCATTTCTTGAATCTTTGCTATGACTCGACCTTATATATAATATATATATATATAACACTGTTTATATATATATATATATATATATATATATATATATATATATATATATATATATATATATATATATTTATATCATACATCTTAGTTGATGCTTCGGGATGGGTCGTCAGTGATGTTTCCTTTGGGATCATGGGGGGTTTCGGGTCTTTCAACATCAGACCCCCTCACCCAAATGACCCAGTTGGCATCGATCTAACTCCAACTCCCATCCCGGCAGCCAACCTGCGCATCCACACAAGGAGAAAACAAAAAAAAAAAATGACCACAGAAAAGGCTCTATATATAATTTTGCAACAGCCAATCAGAGCTAAGCTCTACTGATGACTTTAAAACTTTTCTTTAAAAATCGGGAGGCCACTTTACTCTGCTTTTTTTTTTTGCTACAATGGGGTCGTTATTCGGTTATTTGTTCATTCCGGTATGTATTCCTTCCTTACCCCCCTTTTTTTTTAAATTAATTTTTACTTAAAGAAAAAACTTAAAAACTTAAATAAAAAAAATAAATAAATAAATAAAAAAATAAAAAAAATAAAAACTGTACATAACTAAAGAATTGCGATTAAAACAACAAACTCGTATATAAAATGACATACGTTTAGTTTTAAAACTTATCTCCATTAAACACTGTACATAAATATACAATTACGAACTAAATCAGACGCCGCGCATTACTATACGTTAAAACATCCTAATCGAACGGTTTACGAATGAGAAAAGTCGAAAAAAAAGAAAAAAAAAAAAAAAAAAACTTAATAAAAAATAAAAAAAAAATCTGTACATAAATATCAATTGCGATTAAAACAAGAAACTCCTATATAAAATTGACATACGTTTACTTTTAAAAATTATTTTCATTAAAAACTTTACATAAATATACAATTACGAACTAAAAGAGACGCTGCGCACTACTATACGTTGCAACTCATTGAAAGGTTTACGAATGAGAAAAGACGAAATAAAATAAAATATATATATATATATATATATATATATATATATATATATATATATATATATATATAACAGTGTTGGTTGTCACTAAATAACTTTGTGTGTTTGTGGCGAAACAAGTGCAATATGATATGGAGAGTGCAAAATATTTAGGATACAACTATTATATGATAATAATAAATGAATATATATTAGATTTATATATTTAATACGATGGAATTTTGACTGCTGACAAATTTCCATGGCATCGAATATATATATATATATATATAGTGGTCTTTAAAAAAGCACCACCAACATATATATATATATATATATATATATATGTGTGTGTGTGTGTGTGTGTGTGTGTGTGTGTGTGTGTTCTCATGAGAGTTTGGACCCCTGGAGTTGAGGGCATTAACTTAGATTGTAATACCACTTCATGTCGAATAACAGTTACATGCCCATATATTTATTTTCAAATATTTTATTCTTGTTCTTGCTAAAGTCTGTGCTGGGCAAATCTCTTTACCAACCATACCAACCCTGAACATTGATAAAAAATTGTCAGACCCATCCCCTACACAGTTAAATCTGCAAAATATCAGAAGTTTTATCAATCATCCTGGGACTTCAGATTATTGTTGTTGGAGCGATCTTGGTTAGACAGCCAAATATGTTTCTGCGATAAAGAAAAAAAAAACTAGAATTTTAAGAATAGAAATGAAAAAAATATTATTCGACGACCTGTGAAATCATTGGGTTTCCGTTTTAACGACGGTCTTAGATGATATTGATGCGTCATTTTAAGAACGCGTGAAGAAATACAATTAGCGTTTCATAGTGATCTTCCTTTGAGCAAGAATTCGCATCATTAAAAATTCATTTTGGGCTGAAACAATTTGCAAATTCGACTGGAAATTGATTTGTTCCCTTTAAGCATTTTAAGTGCGTTTCTCTAATAAAAATGTTGATACAATCTGCACTTTTTCAGTTTCAATAAAAAAATATAATGTGAATTATCGTAATTCATAGATGGAAAGCTAGTTTGATACTGGGAAAAGTCCTCGCAGTTTAGTGGCTAATATATTGGACTGTGACATTGTAGAAAGTGTTTTCGAACTCCAGTCAAAGTATTACGCTTACTTTCAAACTAATACCCCAGGGAAAGGCATGAACCTCCTTTATATTCTCAAATATAGGTTAAATAGTACGACGGTCGTTCTAAAAGGATTGCTTAGACATTAAATAACCCACAAAGGTTGCAGAGCAGTCGGCTGAAGTTGTAGAATACACCGACGGCATCTCTGCAGTGGGGTAAGACCCTCCCCAAACGTGTCCTGGTTATGACATTAAACAATCTGATGGCGAAGCTCGAGTAATGCTGGAACTTTGGGGAATGTGGAGGACTCCTTCAATGCTATTCTTCCCAATTCCAGTCTGACTAGGAGCCGAAACACCTGATAAGGTCCAATCTATGGATCCAACAGAACTGTGCAAACAAAGAACTAATGTTAAACTGAATTGTTTGAAGTAGAATGTTTGATCATTGCACTGCGTAAGTAAATGATTGTTGTCTAACTGAATTGTTAGTGATACAAAGGAATACTTGAAACCATTTCACTGTGTGCAAACAAATGATTAATATTGAACAGATATATTAGTGTTAAATAAAAATACTTGGGACTCTTTAACTGTATGCCTAAATTGAATTATTTTTATTCCATAGCTATTCTTAGAACCATTTAGCTGAATTTATTATTGAAATAAGTAAGCTGTCAACGGTAGTCGAGGGCGACCAGAAGGCTCCCTTTTCAACAGCTACTACACCAAGGTGTAGGGTAAGGCGCAACTCCTTTCCCTGGATTGCTCCATTTCACCCTTGATACGTACCTTATATTGCTGAGTGTTAAGCGAGGAGGTATCAAGTACCATTTTTAAAGTCTTTGGTATGACGCGACCTGAGATTGAACCCAGGTCTCCCGGACCATTGGCGAACACTCTACCCGCTATGCCAATTTAATTGTATATAAACAAATGACTGAAGGGATATAGAATTCTTACAGAGCAACAATTGTAAATATTTAACTGTATAGAAACAACAATGTGTCTTTATTATTTAAGCAAATATGCTTAAATGAAGGACTGCTGCCTAAATACTCGTACATATATATATGTATATATATATACACATATATAAATAAGTAAGTAGAGTTGGTGACCGAAGTCGAGAGCCACCCGAAGGCTCCCTTTTCAATAGCTACTACACCGAGATGTAGGGAAGGACACTACTCCTTTCCCTGAATTGCTCCACTTTATCCTTGATACGTACCTTATAATGCTGAGTGTTAAGCAAGGAGGTATCAAGTACCATTTTAAAAGTCTTTGGTATGACGCGACCTGAGATTGAACCCAGGTCTATCAGACCATTATTGAAATATAGCCTTTTTTTTAATATCAAATCTTCCAAAACGGAAAGTTTTCAAGCAATTTCATGTGTTGTTTTTTGTTATGTTTCCTCAAATGATGGCAAAAGTTCCGTATTTATGCTTTACCGTTGATTCTTATATTCAAACATAATGATCGAGACGTGTCCCTTGATAGTAGTTCCAAAATCGATCTACTAACGTCAGATGCTTGGAACATCTATTTTGAGTTTGGCATAAACTTGAATATTAACACAAGTAGAAATAACGTTGGCGTATCAGGTACTCTTTCGTTTAGGAAATGAACACATGTTAACATTTACAGAAACTTTGCCAAACCAATATCAGAGAGTAGCTTTATAACTAATGCCAATAGTGGGACCCTGTTCGCTTATGTTGTAGAATACGCTAACTGTAGCTCTGCAAAAGAGTAAGACCCCCACCCAATGAATATCCTTGATATGACACTAAACCATCTTTATTTTAAGGCTCTAGTTATCGAATTTTTGGTAATATATAGCACTCCTTCATTGTCATTGCTCGCCAGACATGCAGGACACTGGTGAAGAAGCGGGGGCGAGCTCAAAAGAGATGTACTCCGACGGACGCCATCACATGGCCGAGCAAAAGCAGGACGACCAGCTCGAACCTATATACAGCAGCTTTTTGAGGATACGGGATGTAGCCCTGAGGACTTCCCAGAATCTATGAACGATTGGGAGGGGAGGGGAGAGAGGATCAGGGATATCTGTGCTGTTGGCCCGACAAAATGAGATGAAAGTTGGCGACCATAGTCCAGGGTGACGAGAAGGCTCCATTTTTAATAGCTACTACACCGATATGTAGGGGAGGGTGCTACTCCTTTCCCTAGATTGCTCCACTTTACCCTTGATACATACCTTATATTGCTGAGTGTTAAGCAAAGAGGCATCAAGTACCATTTTTAGTCTTTGGTATGACGCGGCCTGAGATTGAACCCCGGTCTCCCAGACCATTGGCGAACACACTACCAACTACCTGGAAGAGTATAACCTATTACGGTTCCTTCAAGGGTTAAAATAGAGCTATTTAACCATTGAAATGTGTGCAAACAGCTGACCGATGTTAAACTGAATTGTTAGCGTTATATAGCAATACTTGAAACCATTTAAGTATGTGCTAACAGATAAGTAATCTTGAAAAGAATTATCATATTTACCAACCCCTCCGCTCAGGCAGGATATGACACAAGGTCAATTTTTAAGCGGAGTTTAACAGGTTTGAATTCAGAGTTTTCCTTCTCCTAGACTAGTTGCCTCACCAAGGCTGAAGAAATCAGTCTGCCCTACTATTTACCCATAGCTGGAGGGAGAATAATTGGATTCATACCTTCCCTAAGGGTATTAGTGCAATATGAGATGCAATCAGTCTCGTCCAGGATTTGAACTAGTGTTACATCCTACCCGAGCGGAGGGGTTGGTAAATATGGATAAATCCCAAGATCTTCGAAACGGGAGTCTTATCAGATGCAGCTTAGTGACATATCCACGACACTGCAAGAAGTTGTTAGACGACCCACAGCATTTCCTGGGGACCCAGTGATTATCGCTTTAACCCTCACAACTAAGGGTTCAAGTAATCTTGAATAGAGGCTGTATCCTAAATAGAATTGTTTGAAATGGAACTATTTTGATATTTAACTAGGTGTAAGCAAAAAACTATATTTCTACTAAACTGAATTGTTTGAAATAGAACTGTTTGTATGTATAAAAATGAATTTGGTATTAAATAACCTACAATGGATAATATGCCATCAAACCAAACCAAACCAAACCAAACGAATAATTCTATTTAGTATTAATCGTAAAGTTAAAGGGTTTCAAATATTGCAATCTGACACCAACAGTTTTATTTGCACACGAGTAAATAGTTTCAAGTATTGCTATATAACATTAAAAATCAAATTTAACATTAGTCTTTTGTTTGGACACAGTTAAATGGTAAAACATTTCTGTTTGATTCATAGATGGAACCCTAACAGGTACTACCACTCCGAGTGAGAGTGGTCATCGTAATAAGGGCAATAAAGGGCTATTCCACATTCCCAAAGGCTCCAACTCTGGAGCCTCATCATTAGTGTCATATCCAGGACATTAGTTAGTGTGGTCTTACCCTCCACTAGCCTTCCTTGAATCGCTTAAGCCACTCAAAAACTGATGCTCGATTCATGCAAGATGCTCCAAAAGCAGTCTGAAGCATTCCATACGTTTCTCTGGCATCATTTTTTCCAAGTTTAAAAGAGAATATTATCGTATATCGTTCTTCTAAAGTTTCATCACGTCCAGATTGCATTTTTGAAATTCACCAGCTGTGACAATCAGGGTTTAGCAGGGCGTATTCCAATTGCTGCAGTAGCTGTTGATTTGAACCTGAAATCATAAAAATTGGTCAGTCATCTTATAAGTTGTATAACAATCACATACTGTATTTTCAAGAGTCTACGACAACATTAAATACCCATACTAAAGAAGTCTGGAAACCTATCGTATGCACTTGTATAAAACCCAACCAACCATCTATATATATATATTTATAAATAAGTACCTTGGTCTGTACCTTAAAATGCTGAGTGTTAAACAAGGAAGCATCAAGTACCATTTTTTGAGTCATTGGTATGACTCGACCTGGGATTGAACCTACATCTCCCGGTCGAACACTCTACCCACTCGGTCATACATATACAAATACATGAGTGTTATGTTTTAATCATCATCATCATCATCATCATCATCATCATCATCATCATCATGTCGCGTCGCCAGCGTTGATCTCCCTAATCCTCTCCCTTCACCCCTCTCTATCGTCCATCGCTCTCGGTTGGTCTTCAAGGCTAATCCTGTATCGGCACAGAGCTGTTGTATATAGGTTCTAGCTGGTTGTCCTGCCTTTGCTCGTCCATGTTACGGCGTCCACAGGAGTACGTCACTTATGAGTACGTCCCTACTTTTCCAGCAGTGTCCCGCATGTCTGGCTCGTCTAACTTGGTTAGTTTTCATGATGGTTGGTAAGTGGCCGTACAACTGCGGATTTGTAGAATACTGGCACAAGGACTTGTTTACTTCGGTGTTTTCATATCTCCATATATATAGAAAATATTTCTTTGTTCTTTTTATTCCCAAAATAGTAATTTTTTCATGTGGGTATAAAAATTCAAATGCTACTGAAATAATTATACAGCTAATTGCTTTCAGTCTAAAAACACAGAACATTTCTGGAAACCATTGTGGTATTTTGTTTTAAATTAGCATATACCCAACTTCAAAAGTCATCTTAAAGTTTGCACCATAATTTTATATTGTTGGTTGGATGTTTGGGTTTATTGCATATCAACATTTTTTGGTTATTTAACTCCAAATTCATTTTTATGCGAAAAGATCTATTTCAAATAATTCAGTTAAGCATGAATACACAGTTTAATTTCTATTTTAAGTTATTCAGTTTATTCAAACGTTTCTTATTCAGCTAATTCAGTTTTGTATAAGTACAGATTTTGTTTACACAGTTACATGTCAAAACAGTTCGATATTAAACAATTCAGTTTTGTGTCAGTACAGTTTCAATGTCAAAAACAGTTCCATTTAAAACAATTCAATTTAGTCAAGCATTGTAATTCAAATAATTCAGTTTAGCATAAGTATACAGTTAGTTCTAATCAACCCTTTGATAGGGTCCTATCAAGTACTACCATTCCGGACCAAAGTGGACCTGGGAGCAATGGCAATGAAGACGTGCTCCGCATTCCCCAAAACTCCAGCATCACTGGAACCTCATCATCAGATTGTTTAGTGTCATTACAGGATGCTCATTGGGAGGGTCTTACCCCTCTTCAGAATTGCAACCGACTGGGCAACATAATTTTGATGATAAATTTGCATGCACTCATTTGACCCTTTACTTTTCAATAAAAAATGATAGATTTTTTGCCCCAAATATGAACAAGCATGTGTCCTGTTTAGATATTAGGTTTGGTTTGGTTTCTTTGTTTAATGGTATATCAACCTTTGTAGGTTATTTAATGCCAAAGATATTCTCCTAGAAGAACAGTAGTGGTACTATTTAACCCATAGCTGGGAGGATAAGGGGATTCATACCTTTACCAAGGATATTTGCCCGAAAGTGAACGTAATAGTACGAACTCGCTTACTACGGATCTGCAGTCCATCGCTTTAACCATTACACCACGAAGACTACCAACAGTTTAGATATTAGTTTTTTTTTAGAATAGCTAATATCGGACACAATATGTAGTTTCGAGTTCTTTGAAAAATAAAGATACAGCTCCATTGGTAAATTAGCTTGTGATTTTTTTACGAGATCAATGCTAGTTATAATTTAAATTTAATGAGTTGAACCAAGTTTAATTGACACCATAGACAGACTTTACGTGTGTGTTATTAGTGTAAGACTTCTATCTTCTATGTATTCGTAAGATCTTTCTTTTAAAAAAAAGAAGATTCACCTGCCGATTACTTCTCCCATCAATGTTCATTTCACTATCACAATACGAACCAATGTTTTTGGGGTTTATTTTTTTGCGGGGGTGGGGGGTGGGAATTCAGACGAATTCATTTGCATAGTTTCTGAATTCTTCTATTTTTCTTTATCGTTGTCTCTTCTGAGCTGATGAATCCTTGAGGCATGGAATAAAAGAAAGAACGAGAGAGAAAGAGAGAGAGAGAGAGAGAGAGAGAGAGAGAGAGAGAGAGAGAGATTGATAGCAGACATACAGACAGACAGAGAAATTGATAGAGAAATCGCTTAGCTCTTGTTGTTCGATGTCATGAATTATTTATGCGCTCTCCTGGGATGGAGATAGCAAAAGTGCTTCCCTTCAAGGAGCCGTAGGTGACAGAGTCTTGACAATGCAGATCAGCTGAAAGAAATTTAAAAAAAAAAAATATCCTTGCTGCAGAGTGCTGATCTTTCTTTTTAGTTTTATGTAGAGAAATAAGATTTGTCTGTAAAACTATGATAAAGCATGTTAAGTGATGCAAGAAATATTTCGACTAATATCTTCATCATTGTTGTATTGAACTCTCTAGCTTTCCTGATGTTGTCTAAAGTTTTGTCATTATTCTCGGAATTATTCTGACTACTATCCCCATCTTTGTTGTATTCCACTCCCCAAACTTCGTCCGATGGTCTGTCATCAAATATTGTAATTTTTCTATGAAATATTCGGACGAGTATCCTCATCTTTGTTGTATTGTAATTATAGCGGACAAATCAATTCGTTGGAGTTAGTATTTAGATTTGCTTCTCGGACACACATGTGGGTGCACACACACACACACACACACGTGGGCACGCACACGCGCGCGCACGCGCATACGTGGTGCATTCAATATTTTTCTAGACTTTTTTGTACAGGCATTTAAAATTGTCGTAGACTCTAGAAAATTCACTCTTATTGCAATACATCTTATAAGATGACTGACAAATTTTTATGATTTCAGGTTAAAATCAACAGCTACAGCAGAAATTGGAATACACCCTACTAAAGTCTGATTGTCACAACTAGTGAATTTCAAAAATGCAATCTGGACGTCAGGACACTTTAGAAGAACGATATGCAATAAAAATCTGTTTTAAACTTGGAAAAAAAACCCACAGAAACCCATGGAATGCTTTAGACTGCTTTTGGAGCATCTTGCATGAATTGAGCCACAGTTTTTGATTGACATAAGAGATTCAAGGAAGGCAGGGAGTCTGTGAGAGATAATGAGAGGTGTGGGAGTAGTAAGGAAGTCAGAACACAAGAGTTAATTGGCCAAAGGGTTAGGGTTAGAGTTACTATGTTGAGGTTTTAAGGGAGTTCAGCAAGAGATTCCTAGGGAAGAGGCCAGCACCCTTCAAATCGGGTGAGTGGCATTTCCATCAGAACAATGCACCAGTCCACAACTCCATCCTTGTCACAGACTATTTGACCAAGATAGGCATGAAGACAGTTGCTCAGCCTCCTTATAGTCCCGACCTTGTTCCCCCTGACTTTTGGTTATTCCCTAAGCTCAGAGACTGTCGTTATGAGACAATTGAGGAGATGAAAGAGACTGTGACGAAGGTCATTGCCACGCTCGCACAAGAGGACTTCCATGAGGCCTTCTAGGAGTTGTTGGAACGGTACAACAAGTGCATTGCAGCCGGAGGAGATTACTTCGAAGGGGGTTAGAGTTTCGTATGTGTACTATCAATAAAAGTTACCATACGAAAAAAGTCTGGAAACTTATTTAATATATATACGGTAGAGTGTTCGCCAGTGATCCCGGAGACCTTGGTTCAATCCCAGGTCGCGTCATACCAAAGATTTTAGAAATGGTGCTTGATACCTCCTTCCTTAACACTCAGCAATATAAGGCACGTTTCAAGGGTAAAATGGAGAATTTTAAAAATTCTAATTTTAAGTTTTTAATTTAATTTAAGATAAGTATTACTGTAATATTTACGTAAGATTAAAAAGAAATGTTGTAATTCCCAAAATTATTATAATTTGGAGCTTTACGTTGAAAAGTATTTAGAATTTAGGTTTAATAAATTTTCAATTTAATTTGCTTTTAGAAAGTGAGTTTAGAATGTACGTCTCGTTACTTTATTGTGATTCCTTCCCTCCTGTTTCTATTCTGACAGTAATTATTTTATCCATTAGATCTGAAGAAGTCCTATTATTTTTAGTGTTATTGATTCATATCAATACCCATAACAGGATGGAAATAAATTTATAATCCTATGTGACTAATTTTTGTTTTTTTAGATGTGTATATATATATATATATATATACTATTTTGCCCTACTTAGTATTGAGCACTTTTTTGCACAGTTAGCTTAGCAGCAATAACGGTGTTCTTTTTCTTTTGACCAATGAATTGCGCGCCTGTTGATTTTTTTTCAATTGGTATGACAAGTTTAGCGTTTTCTTTTTTTCTAATATATATATATATATATATATATATATGCATATATATATATATATATATATATATATATTCCCCCTAGACAGTGATTCGTTGTATATTTTTATATTCGAATTACTTGCGAGGTTTTTTCCCTTTCTGTAAGTGCTATTGTTCAATAAGTCATTATATATATATATATATATATATATAAATCAAAGATGGTAGTATACAGAGCATAGATAGCAGCTTTTGAATTCAGGATTTTGGAACAAAAACAATCAATAGATAAATAAATAAAAATAAAGAAAGCAACACTGAAAATCTCCTTGTTCAGCAAGTAATTCAAAAGGATAATCATCTATTTTATTTTTGTTTACGTCTATATTCCAATCCCTCTCTTTGTTCGTTAATTTTTATTAAATTCGACCTAATTATTGAATTTCTATTTTCTGTCTTTGTTTATTTGGGCGGGGAGGATTTTTTTTAATTATTTTTTTGCACTTCCCGTTGAGTTAGTCTATATTTATTATATTCTTTTTTCTTTTCTTTAAGGCCGATGTGCTTAGAAGGTATTAAATATCTTTCATCAATCTGAATTGGGTGTCAATAAAAAGATTTTTTTTTTATCAAAATCGATTTCTATAATTTTGTTTATCGTGTGATTTCCATTCATTAATTGATAATTGATCAAATCTCGTGGAACCGATTTGTTCAATAGGGTCGGGTTTATTTCGATCACGCATTGTTTCCTCCATCTTATTTCTCTCTCGGGCATGTTGGATAGCGCTTCTACGCATGCGTCAAACTTTGTTGGAGGGCGGTGGCTTCAGACCTAATTCCATGTCTGCTAACAAGTAAAGCGTATTATTCTGTTTTCTAACAACAGAAAACAAGAATATTCCGTTTATAGGATACACACACGCACACACACACACACACACACACACATATATATATATATATATATATCAGTGGCGACTCTAGCCTATTTTTGCTACTCGTGCCCCACCCCGCCCTCTGTCAACTTTAGTTCCCAACCCGTGGTCCGTAGACCCAAAGTAAGTCATCATAGTTGCTATTGCGTGATTCTCCATTGTATAGCACAGATTGACAAACCTACCTTGCATGGTGTTTTTTTGTAAACAATCAAGATACTATATAATTTGTAGTCTTGTTAATACAGTAGATAAGATAATTTTTTTTCCTTTCAAAAGTATAGAAGAAAAGAGATGTTCATTACTATGACGAGAAAAATATGTTTATAAGAATAAAGAAACTGATGACAATATACACAGACACAGCTAGTAGTTTCAGTTTCGCTTAAAAAAAAGATTATTTGTTGAAAATGTATTCAAATAAACAAATTTTAGTTACAAAATGTAATATATGCAACATTCATTAAAGAAATAGAGATCTGTTAGTGAAAAAAACAAATTAAAACACGCCGTTTAACCAACATTTACCATAGCGATGATGATGACGTAGGCGACGGCTATAATCTGCTACCCCCCCTCTCTCTCTCACTCTCTCTCTCGGTCCCTCTCCCTCTTCCCAAGACAGCTGTCAGCAGTCACATAGTGCTAATATTTTTGAGCACGGTGTTTTGAGTTCCTCTTGTAATTGGCTACAGCCAAAAACGGATTTCTCTAACATTACTGTTATTATAAGGGTCTAGTGCCTGGCACGGATTGCGCGTTCAACATTATAGCCGATTTTATGGGATGTTCAATGAATCTGACAGTGGCCGGACAAAGACCATCCGTTCAAAACAGCATCGTTGTATTATTCCCAGATATATTCATGAACTTTTGGCTACTTAGTTATCGAAACTTGAATAGATACGTAATTTAATTGAGATCAGAGTAAGTATGTTTGCTTGAAATAAATAGATGATTTTTAATCCATTTTGAATAACATTGACCGAGTTATTGGTCGAGCCGGGCACGAGTTGCACTAGTCCCGTCTCCGCCCCTGATATATATATATATATATATATTAGTGAAAATGAAAATAAATTCGATAGTAAGTAATTATGAAGAAAAAAAGATGTATATAAAGGTAAACATGTAGAAAATATATTTAAATACATGTAAGTAAAAAAAGTAAAGTTGGCGACCATAGTCGAGGGTGACCCGAAGGCTCCCTTTTCGATAGCTACTACACCAAGGTGTAGGGGAGGGCGCTACTCCTTCCCTCGATTGCTTCGCTTTACCCTTGATCCGTACCTTATAATGCTGAGTGTTGAGCAAGGAGGCATCAAGTACCATTTTTTGAGTTTTTGGTATGACTCAACCTGGGATTGAACCCTGGTCTCCCCATTGGTGAACACTCTAACTGCTAGGCCCATGTCCGGTAGAAATACATGTAAATATAAGTAAATACGTATGTATGTGTATGTACATGCATGTAAATATAGGTACGTAATATATGTATGTATATTTATGTAAATATATCCAAATGTATTTACATGAACATGTAGAAAATGGGATGTAAATATGAAGAATATATATATATATATATATATATATATATATATCATCATCCACAGACAGATCTGTTTCGTTCTATCAGAACTCATCAGAGTGGCTAGACAGTATCTCCCCGTAGCTTGGATCGAAACCCGGTTGACTGAAACAACAAGCCAAAGCTTCTAACCATTTAGCTACGAGGAGATATTAGCTACGATGTACATTTTTAAACGGTTATGAATCACAATTACTATTGTTTACATACATCCGTTCAAACGGCCGCCGAGATCTCAATTCAAATACGAAGAGACTTGCAAAGGCGCTAATGGCAACACGATTACTTCTTCGCTAGAGAACTCAACCCTACGAGGGTAGAGGAGTATATATAAAGCTATCAGTTTATATATGAATAATATGTCGTTGTTTATCGTATCGGTTATTCTGATCCATCTCCAGGGCGATGTTATTATCCGATGTTGTTTCATCTGAAAACGCATTTCCCACTGAAAAATGAAATGAAAAATGAAAAATTGAAATAAGGAAACCATTTAGCTGTGTGGAAAAGAATGACCCCAGGGTCGTTTAAAAACGTTAGCAATAAAATGATTTTTAATCATTAAGGGCTTTCGGACTATTGTCTTAATCTTTATTGTTATTTCCATAACGTTTCGGCCGATATGTCCTCCGGCCTTCTTCAGGTGTTTGTCGAACTGGGGAACCTTCACGGAACTTCGAACTACGTCCTTTACTTAATCCACGGGGGTCACCTGTTCTGATTCCGTTAGCCATAACTGGGTACAAGTGTTAAGTATTCCTGTATTGTTACTCGCCTGTAGTGAGGATTGAACCTGAATCCTCAAGATGATTGTCACCTTAGAAGCTTAGGGAACCAACGCCTATAACCATTACACCATGTGTCCTGCGGGACAATTCAGAGTGAATCTTATTGATAGTACACACATGAAACTCTATTCCTCTTCGAAGTAATACCCTCCGACGGCAATGCACTTGTTGTACCGTTCCAACAACTTCTAGAAGGCCTCATGGAAGTCCTCTCGTGTGAGCGTGTCAATGACCTTCGTCACAGCCTCTTTCATCTCCTCAATTGTCTCATAACGACAGCCTCTGAGCTTAGGAAATAACCAAAAGTCACAGGGAGCAAGGTATGAACTATAGGGACGCTGAGGAACTGTCTTGATGCCCATCTTGGTCAAGCAATCTGTGACAAGGATGGAGTTGTGGACTGGTTCATTATCCTGGTGAAAATGCCACTGACCTGATTTGAAGAGTGCTGGCCTTTTCCGACGGACTCTCTTGCTGAACTCCCTTAAAACCTCAACATAGTAACCCTAAACCTAACCCTTTGGCCAATCAACTCTGGTGTTCTGACTTCCTTACTCCTCCTACACCTCTCATCATCCCTCAAAGACTCCCTGCCTGCCTTCCTTGAATCTCTTATGCCACTCAAAAACTCATGCTCTATTCATGCAAGATGGTCTAAAAGCAGTCTAAGACATTCTATACGTTTCTGTGGCATTTTTTCCAAGTTTAAAACACAATTTTATTGCATATCGTTCTTCTATACTGTCCTGACGTCCAGATTGCATTTTTGAAATTCACCAGCTGTGACAATCAGGCTTTAGTAGGGTGTATTCCAATTGCTGCTGTAGGTGTTCATTTGAACGTGAAATCATAAAAAATTGGTCAGTCATCTCATAAGATGTATAGCAATAACATACTGAATTTTCAAGAGTCTACGAAAATTTAAATGCCTGAACAAAAAAAAAAAAAAAAGGCCGGAAACTTATTGAAGGCACCACGTATATATATATATATTTGATTGAGCATGATAGACATTTTTGTCTACAATTTTTTTTTATAATCCTTTCGAATTTTAACAGCAGGTCAACGAGCCTTCGATTATTTTATGCCATGAGGTGAAGAAATCGTTTACCTAGCACGCTTATATTTTCATTTGTGTGAGATGCTTTTGCACAGTTATATGGTATCTTGTATTCCAATCTAAAACAAATAATTTGCACAAAGATTGTTTCAAGTATTCCCATAATCCCCTCTAATGCAAATAATCATATGTTCCAATGGGACTAGTTGGTAGAGTGTTCGCCATTAGTCCGGAAGACTGGAGTTCAATTCCAGGTCAAGTTAAAGACTCAAAAGATGATACTTGGTACCTCATTGTTTTACATTCAGCATTATAAGGTACGGACCAAGGGAAAGTGGATCAATTCAGGGAAAGGAGTATACCTCTCCCTTACACTTCGGTGTAGTAGCTATTGAAAAGCCAGCCCTCGGATCGTCCTCGGGTCCGGTTCCCAAATTTACTAATCCAGGAAAGAGAGGAATGCCCTTCCTTACACTTCGGTGTAGTAGCTATTGAAAAGGGAGCCTTCGTGTCGCTCTCGACTACGGTCACCAACTCTATATGCTCCCAGGTGATTTCTCCTATTTCATAATACTTCAATTTTGTGAAATAGATTTTTTTTTCAGATAACTTTCATATTCCTCGCTCGATTTTGTTTAAACTGAACAGTTTACTCTCAATATATCAAAATGATATGAATATGATATCAATTAATAATCTGGCGTTTTCTCTCTGATAATTCAAATTTATTAAATGATTTATGTATTTTTATCATTAAGGGTTTTCGGACTTTTGCCTTCATTGGAACTAGGATTACTACTATGATGTACGATTTTTACTGTTCGCAAATTTAGAATTTATTTTTATCTAACTTTTTTAGTTATCGGTTTCCATATTGTATTTATCTCTATACTTGGTCTACTTAGCAGGTCAGTGTAGCCCAACATATGTGCAGATTCCTTAAGGCGTCTAATCCTCCCATGTTCAGCCCCTTCAATTATTTCAACTTCATCTCATAAGGGCAGATGGTTTCCCTCTTCCTTCCATATATGGTCCGCCATACGTAATAGAAGTAATCCTAGTCAAATGAGAACATTAAGTTTATAAGTCTCAAAAATTCACTCTAAACTGTCCAGCGTAACGGTTAAAGGCATGGGTTCCCCTAGGAGACAATCATCTGCAGGTTGCAGGTTCAATCCTGACTGCAGGTGAGTAACAATACAGGAATACTTAACACTTTTATGGTTAACGGAATCAAAACAGGCGATCCCTGTCGGTTCAATAAAGGACGTAGTTTCGAAGTTCCGTGAAGGTCCCCGAATTCGACATCACCTGAAGAAGGCCGGAGGATATATCGGCCGAAACGTTGTGGAAATAACAATAAAGATGAAGACAATAATGCTAAAGCCCTTGATGATTAAAATCATCTAGCTTCGTCTCAGAAATTTAAACAACTGATTTATGTATGGTGTTATTTCTTGAGTATTCTTCCTGTATAAAAAGGGAAATCTTTGGTGTTAAGTATATTATCATCTCGTATTATAAATGGAAAGGGTTAAAGATATGTCACAGGAACATTCATGTGTTGTGGGAAACTGACATGACTCAAAACATGATAGCTATCCGCCATTTTGAAGACAACGAGATCTACAAGTTTCCAACCAAAGGCAACAATGAAAGATGAACATCAGCTGAATAGGATCCTTGTTTCCAGTCGATTTGCCATTTTTCAAAGCCTGGAATGATGCTGGTGTAGCTGCTTCTCGATTCACAACACTCCAAGGTTTTTCATCAACACGGATATGAGAGCAGGTTACCGATGTCGAGGCCGACACTAACATTTAAAAGAAACGAAAGGGTTCAGTATAGGCTCGAGATCAGTAAAGAATCAAGATATTGTATTTCTTTCGATGATCATACCCACCTCCGCGTCTGGAGAAAGTCATAGGAGACATATGATACTAAATGCAAAAAAAAAAAGCGTAAATTTCCCTCAGTCTATAATATAATAAGTACAGATTTTGTTTACTTACAATCAAATATTAAAACAGTTGTATATTAAACAATTCAATTTAGTGTGAGTACAATTTTAATGTCAAAACAGTCCCATTTAAAACAATTGAGTTTAGCATAAGTACGCAGTTTAAATGTAAGTACAGTTTAATTGTGAAAAACATTTCTATTTCAAGCGATTCAGTTTAGTCAAACAATTCAGTTTAGCATAAGTATGCCGTTAGTTCTATTTAACCCGTTGATAGGGCCCTATCAGGTGCTACCAGACCGGGCCAGAGTGGACCTGGGAGCAATGGCAATGAAAGGGTGCTCCGTATTCCCTAAAGCCCCAGCATCAAAATGTTTAGTGTCATATCAGGACACTCGTTGGGTAGGGGTCTTACCCCTCTGCAGGGAAGCAGTCGGTGTATTCTACCGCCCCAGCCGACTGGGCAAGTATTAAGTGTACTAATACAGTCCTTGGTGTAATGGTTATCGTCGTAGGAAATGGACACGACGACACGTGTTCAAATCCTGGACGAGACCGATTGCATTTCACATAGCACTAATACCCTTGGGAAAGGTATGAATCCAATTATTCTTTCTCAGGCTATGAGTAAATAGTAGGGCAGTCTAGATTCTTCAGCCTTGGTGAGGCAACTAGTCTAGGAGAAGGAAAACTCTGAATTCAAACCTGTTAAACTCCGGTTAAAAATTGACCTTGTGTCATATCCTGCTCGAGAGGAGGGGTTGGTAATAATGAATACAGTCCTTCAAATGTGCGTTAATAAATGAATACTGTTCTTGATAAAAAGAGCCTGTTTTTTTTTTTTGTCTTTTTTTACATGATATAACAATATTCAAATTTTAAAAATATGCATTTAAAAAACTGATTTTTCAAGGAAATACTGCCAGATAATTTTCATACATCAAACAGATGTATGGATAAGAGCAAATTGTCCGAATTCAAATCAGAAACATGAAAGTTGTTCGCAAAAAATTGAATGCTACATTTCGCCGAATTACTGTTGTAGTCATTTATCAATGTAGAATTATAAGGTTTCAGGTAACAAATATCAATCCTACCCTCGGGACATATATAAACCCTATTATCCCTCTGCTTTAGGTTAAGTAGTTTGGTTTGTTTATTGCTTTTAATGGCATATCAGCTTTCTTGGATTATTTAATGCCAACTCCATCCTTCTAGATGGAATAGACATTTAACCCAGAGCTGGGAGGATAAGGGGGTTCCGTATCTTTCCCAATGGTATTTGTCCCAAAGTAAATGTATTAGCCCGACTGCAAGTCGAACTCGCTTACTTCTATTCCGCAGTCAATTGCTTTAAACATTACACCACAAAGACAGCCCTCATTTAGTTTACTTTGGCTAGGTTTGGTTTGTTTTTCTGGTATTAACCATTTTTTGGTTATTTTAGCAAATTCTGTTATATATATATATAATTTGCAAACATATTTTTTTAGATTCACACAGTTAAAGAATCAAACAGTTCTATTTCTAACAATTCAATTTAGCTTAAGTCTACAAAGTTAAGTGTTTCCAAGTATTGACATGCGTCACTAATAATTCAATTAAACATTGGTCATTTGTTTTTGCATAGGAAAATAATCAAACAGTCCTTTTTCGACCAATTTAATTTAGAATGAATCATTTGTTTGCACTCAGTTTAAATGTCAAACAATTCCATTTGACCCATTGATAGGACCCTATTAGGTGCTAAAACACAGAGTGGACCTGGGAGCGATGGCAATAAAGTATTCCCTGAAGCTCCGGCATTACTGGAACCTCACCATCAGATTGTTTAGTGTCATATCTTGGACACTCATTAGAGGAGTCTTACCCCTCTTCAGAAAGGCAGTTGGTGTATTCTGTAGAATACACTGACGGCATTTCTGCAGAGGGTTAAGACTCCCCCATGAGTGACCTGAGTATTGCAGAATGTGGAGTACCTCTTCATTGCTATCGCTCCCTGGTCCACTCTGACATCATTGTTGGTATCTATGATAGAATACCCACGCTTCTCTGCCCAGAACCGAGAGGCATTTTTTTCAAGATACATCCAGAGAGTTAGCCCAGTCGGCTGGGGCTGTAGAATGTAGTTATTGCATCTTTGAAGAGGGATAAGGTTCCCCTAATGAGTGTCAAAGATATGACACTAAACAATCTGATGGTGAAGCTCCAGTAATGCTGGAGTTTGGGGGAATACGGAGTACCTCTTTATTGCCATGGCTCCCAGGTCCACTTTGGCCCGGAATGGTAACACCTGATATGGTTTTATATATGGATGGAACTAAACTGTGTACTTATGTTGAATTGAATTGTTTGAAATAGAACTATTTATGACATTTAAACAGCGTAGTTATGCTAGACCGAAGTCTTTGAAATATATATATTTACAAACCCTTCCGCCCTGGCAGATATGACACAAGGTCAATTTTTAAGCGGAGCTTAACAGGTTTGAATTCAGAGTTTTCTTTCTCCTAGACTAAGTTACCTCACCAAGGCTGAAGAACCTAGTCTGTCCTACTATTTACCCATAGCTGGAGGGAGAATAATTTGATTCATACCTTTCCCAAGGGTATTAGTGCTATGTGAAATGTACCCAGTCTCGTCCAGGACTTGAACTCGTGTCACCGTGTCCATTTCCTGCGCCGATAACCATTCCACCACGGGCACTTCTAAACTCTTTGAAATATAACTGTTTATATGAATAAAATGGATTTGACATTAAATGACCTGTAAGGGTTGATATGCCATAAAACCAAACAAAACAAAAACCAAACAGAGTGTCGGATACATGTTTTCCCAACGTACTTATGAATGGCTGTTGATAATAATTGAAAAGACTCAAAGAATATAAAATTTTATATTTACTATGCAGCATCTTACACGACTCAAATTTCAACTCGGAGTCTGCCTTCGTGGAGTAAAATCAGGATTTATTTAGGTCGAGAAAATTCTTTATTAATTCACTTAATCTTATAGCTTGCTAAGGATATAATTGTAAAAAAGGTATTTTCTCCCAATGTCAACCTTGACAAAGTCCGATAATCAACAGCTAATTGATTTTAAAATTTACAAAAGAAAAAATATTCACCCAGCAGATATGACACTATGTTGCAACAAAACGAAAAAATATCTGTTGCAATAGGATTGAAAAAAAATTTGTTGGTTTTTAAGGTTTGTTTGTTTGTGTGTGTGTGTGTGTGTGTGTGTGTTTGAATGAGATGGGGGGGTCTATTTATCTTAATTGGCCCTAAAAACAATTTAATTTTTGGTAAAATTTTTAATTTTCTGGAGAATTATAGGTTTTTAATTTGATTTGTTTTATTTTATTTTCAACGGTTGGAACTGTGAAAAAATGTTTTTTTTCTGGTTTTTGTTTTTCTCATTGTTGTCGATGTTGCTGTTGTTGTTGTTGTTATTGTTGCTGTTGTTTTGCATCGGGGGTGGGGATATATTATTATTATTATTATTATTATTATTGTTATTTTCTTATAAGTCAATTTGGAATTTTCAATTGGAATATCCTTCTCTATTCAATTATTTTCATCATTTCTTTGGTAATTTTTTAAAATTATTTTTCTTCTTTCTGTCTATTCTTGATAGAAAAATAACAATAGTCGATCTGTCAATTAATTGTTGTAATTGTATTCATGAAAAAGAATTCGATACTGCAAACCTGCCCCGAGCACAGTCAGGTGAAGGGACAATAGAATACGCCGACTACAGGTGTCCTGGATATAAGACTAAAACAACTGATGGTGAGACTTCAGTACTGGAACTCAGGGAAATGTAGAGTACCCCTTAATTGATATTACTCCCAGGTCCATTCTGACCCGGAGATATAGCACCGGTCAAGGTCCCGTCTATGGATCAAATAGAACAGTTTACCCATTTAAATGTCTGTAAACGAATGACTTATATTTAATTGAATTGTTTAAGTTGCATAGAAATACTTGGCACCATCTAAATATGAGCAAATAAAATTATTGGTGTTAGATAGAAATACTTGAAACCATTTAACTGGCCCAGCATGGTAGCACTTGATAGGGTCCTACGCATGGGTCAAATAGAACTGTTAAACATGTAAACAGTGTGCAAAAAAATGACTTATGTTAAATTGAATTGTTTGAAATACAGGATGCGGCGGTAGAATATGGAATAATTTTTAAAAAGCTTTCATTTTGTCTGATCAGTTCAATTTAAGATTTTTAAAAAAAACGCGATAAATCTAAATTTTTATGATTAGCTCTATTTTTTAATCTATTTTTAATTAACATTCGGCCTAATATGAGTGAGCAAGAAAAGAAACGACAAAGAATGTATGATTTGCTTAACGCCGAAACCAAACCAAAAATATTCCGAAATAATTGGAGTTTCTATAAAGAAACTCCAATTAATGCCTGAGCATCCATCAAGCCCAGACAGTAAGTCCCTTGATTACGCTATATGGGGCGTTTTAGAAAACAAACCAAATGCAACTTCCCATCCAAATATTGGTTCACTTAAGACTGCTATTGAGGAGGAATAGAATAAAATGTCTGAAGAATTTATTTTGAAGGCATTCAAATCATTTCGAAGGTGTGTTTATACAATAGTTGAAAAAAAATGGTGGCCATATTGAGTAAATTTACAGTTTCTCTTCCATCTTCTTATTTTGTTGTTTATTTTTTTAGATTAAAATTAATTTTGTTTTATAATATTAAAGTAAAAATGTTGTCTCCCTTTAATCGAGGGTGACCCGAAGGCTCCATTTTCAATAGCTACTTCACCAAGGTGTAGAGTAGGGCAATAATCTTTTCCCAGGATTGCTGCATTCCACCCTTGATCCGTGCCTTATAATGCTGAATGTTAAGCAAGGCAGCATCAAGTACCATTTCTAACTCTTTGATATAACTCGATCTGGGATTGAACCTCGGTCTCCTGGACCATTGGTGAACATTCTACCCATTAGACCAATATTCTAAAATATTTCTAATCTCGTTTCCGCACCTTGTAGAACACTTTGATCAATTAACTGTGTATAAACAAATGACTGATGTTTAATTGCTATTGATGCAGAGCAAATTTATCTGTGTGCAAACGAATAAGCAACGTTGAACAGAATTATCAGTGTCGAATAGCGATACTTGAAACTCTTTAACAGTAAGCCTAAATTGAATTGTTAGTATCACATAGCGATGCTTGAAACCATTTAACTGTGTAGAAATAAAAAAGATTTATGTTAGATACCAAAATTTTAAACTGTAAGGCGGCAAAAAATGATTAATACTAAATAGAACTCTTCGTTTTAAAATACTTCGAACCATTCAACTGTGTGCAAACAGTAATAATACCTGTGTGCTAACAAATTCGCTCGGACTCATTTTTTAAAAAATGAAACACATCCGACCAGATCCGTATTAGTATTAGATAGCAATGATTGTGACCATTTAACTGTGTGCCAAAAAAATTATTTGAGTGGAATACTTGTAACCGTTTAACCGAATGTAAAAATTGAATTATTTATATGAGAAACCCTTAACGGTGAGCAAATGTATGGTGTTGAATAGGACTATTAATGTTTAATTGCAATAATTGTAACAACTTCACTGTGTGCAAACAAATGACTGATATTTGATAGAATTATTTGTGTTGAATAGCACTACTTGCAAGGATTTAACAGCGTGCAAACGGTAGCAAATTAGCGGTCTTTTAAAAATAAAATTACTATGTTTAAAAATGTTATTTAAAAAGTATGCATTTACACGTCATATACGTTGTGCCTTCAATAAGTTTCCGGATTTTTTTTGTTCAGGCATTTAAAATTGTTGTAGACTCTTCAAAATTCACTAGGTTATTTCTATACATCTTATGAGATGACTGACCAATTTTTATGATTCCAGATTTAAATGAACACCTACAGCAGCAATTGGAATAGACCTACTAAAGCCTGGATTTCACAGCTGGTGAATTTCAAAAATGCAATCTGGACGTTAGGACAGTTTAGAAGCACGATATGCAATAAAATTCTGTTTTGAACTATAAAAAAATGCCACAGAAACGTATGGAATGCTTTAGACTGCTTTTGGAGCATCTGGCATGAATCGAGCATGAGTTTTTGAGTAGCATAAGAGATTCAAGGAAGGCAGAGAGTCTTTGAGGGATGATGAGAGGTGTGCGAGGAGAAAGGAAGTCAATACACCAGAGTTGATTGACCAAATGGTTAGGGTTAGGGTTAAGGTTACTATGTTGAGGTTTTAAGAGAGTGCAGGAAGAGATTCCTAGGGAAGAGGCCAGCACTCTTCAAATCGGGTCAGTGGCATTTCCACCAGGACAATGAACCAGTCCACAACTCCATCCTTGTCACAGACTATTTACCAAGATGGGCATCAAGAGAGTTCCTCACCCTTCCTATAGTCTAGACTTTGCTCCCCGTGACTTTTGGTTATTCCCTAAGTTCAGAGGCTGTCGTTATGAGATAATTGAGGAGATGAAAGAGGCTGTGACGAACGTCATTAACACGCTCATAGAAGAGGACTTTCATGGGGCCTTCCAGAAGCTGTTGGAACGGTGCACCAAGTGCATTGCAGCCGGAGGAGATTACTTCGATGGGGAATTGAGTTTTATGAGTGTACTATCAATAAAAGTGCCCATACGACAAAAGTCTGGAAACATATTTAATGATTCTTGTATATTTGATATGTATATATATGAACAGGATTTGACATTAAATGACATACTAGGTTTGATCAGCGAAAAAAAAAAACCAACCAACAAACAAACAAACCACTCAGTTCAGCTGTCAGCTGATCCCAGATTAAATTATTTTTCCTATTAATTCATAGCTTCATTATTCATCCTCTTTTCAATGGATTTCAATGCGAAATTGTCCAAGTCAATGTATTTTTCTGATTATATATTTTACTCATATAAATTCGCTGGCAAGGATACCGGGCTTTTCCCGGCTTGTGGGTCGGATGATAACTTTCTATCTGACAATACTAATGTCACACATAATCCTCAATGAAATTTTAAGATTAGCAGAGTTGAATAGATTTTATTCAAATATTCAAAGAAAACACATCTAAAATGTATAATGTCTGCAGACACATCAAATGCAAGTGGAAGTAGCCAGAAATTGGAGTAAGCAAGGTGTTTGCGTTTGGACAGAAAGAGGTTTCTTTATCAACTCATTCATTTATTACGATAGATAGATAGATAGATAGATAGATTGGTTGGTTCTCTGGGTTTTATGGCATATCAACCATTGTAGGTTATTCAATGTCAAATCCTGTTTACACGTATAATAAATATACATGATTTGTAAACAAATCAGAGCTCATTTGTTTGCACACAGTTAAATGGCTTCAAGTGTTGCTCTGTTTGAACACAGTTGAGAATATTTTTTCGAGAATTGCTATTTAAAAACTACTAATTCTAGTTGCCCAGTCAGCTGGGATTGTAGAATACACTGTCTGCACCTCTGCTGAGGGTTAAGACCTCTACCCAACGAGTGTCCTAGATATGACACTAAAAATCTGATAGTGAGGTTCCAGTGATGCCTGGGCTTTAGGGAATGCGGAGCACCCTTTTATTGCCATCTTTCCCTGGTTCACTCAGGCCTGGAGTCGTAGCAGCTGATAGGGTCCTATCTATGCATTAAATAGAACTAAACTGAATACTTATGTTAAAACTGAATTGTTTGAATTAGAACTGTTTGACTAAACTGAATAGCTTGAAATAAAAATGTTTTTGACAATTAAACTTTGTACTTACATTTAAACTGCGTACATATGCTAGACTGAATTGTTTGAAATAGAACTGTTTCTGACATTGATACTGTACTTACGCTAGACTGAATTGTTTGATAAAAGACTGTTTTAATATTTAACTGTGTGTAAACAAAATCTATACTTATAATAAACAGAATTAGCTGAATGAAAACTGTTTGAATAAACTGAATAGCTTGAAATGTTTTTGACAATTAAACTGTGTACTCATGCTAAACTGAATTATTTGAAATAGAGCTAGCTATTTGCATAAAAATGGATTTGGCGTAAGATAACCCAGAAAGTTTGATATGCCATAAAACCCAACCAACCAACCAAACAACAACTAATTCTATTTAATATCAATAATTTTTTGTACACGGTGAAATGATTTCGACTATTGCTACGTAATACCACTAATGTTATTTTGAACACAGTTAAATGGTTTTAAGTGATGCAATCTAACACTAATGATTCTATTCAACATTACTCATTTGTTTGCACACAGTGAAATGATTCTAAGTATTACTGTATAAGAAAAAAAAAATTAAATTTAACATCAGTCAGTTGTTTGCACACAGTTAAATGATTAAAATGAATGGTTATAGAGAAGTACTCCCCATTCCTCTCAGGTACTTGCGCTCTGGGTCATAGTGGATCTCAGAGTAATGGTAATGAAGAGATACTCTACATTCCTCAACCTCCAGGAATGGAGCTTCACTTCCAGATAAAATTTAGTGTCATAGCCAGGACACTCCAAGTCTTGTTCATCACAACACAATTGAACCACAATCACGGCCTTTCAGTACCTTTGAGATAAAAAGGTTTGGATACTTCTTTACCACGAAAGCAATTTGAAGAATACGTTTGGGACAATCAAATAGGTAATTGTGCTTGATATCACCAACAGATAGATCAGATCAGACCTCTCCGACAGCCTGCCTTGCCCAGAAAGGACCCGAAAGATGTGTTGCTGGTCACATGACTACTTCGGTTGTCGGATCACGAAGAGCTAAGCTGGCTTCGTTGTTGTTGGGGGGTCTTATTGCTTTGCTGAGGTACCTTTGGTTATTAGTCGAGGGTGACCCGAAGCTCCTTTTTCTATAGCTACTACTCCTCGTTGGAGGGGAGGGCGCAACTCCATTCCCTGGATTGCTCCACTTTACCCTTGATCCTTACCTTATAGTGCCGAGTATTAAGCAAGGCGGGATTAAGTACCATTTTTTGAGTCTTTGGTATGACTCAACCTGGGATTGTACCCCGGTCTGCCGGACCATTGGTGAACACTCTACTCATTGGACCACCGCAGAGGATAGTGCAGTTAATGTTTGGTTTCGTTTGGTTTGGTTTTATGGCTTATCAACCTTTGTAGGTTATTTAATGCCAAATCCATTTTTATGTAAATAATCAGTTCTGTTTCAACCAATTCAGTTTAGCACGAGTACAGTTTAATTGTCAAAAAACTTCTATTTCAAACTATTCTGTTTATTCAATTCAGTTTAGTGTAAGTACACTTCCAATGACAAAAACAGTTCAATTTCAAATAATTCAATTTAGCAAAAGCACGCTGTTTAAATGTCAGTATGTTTTAATTATCAAATACATTTCTACTTCAAGCAATTCAGTTTAGCATAAATATGTGGTTAGTTCTATTTAACCCATAGATAAGGCCCTATCAAGTGCCACCACGCCGGGCCAGAATGAACCTGGGAGTAATGACAATGAACGGGTACTTCGTATTCCCCAAGGCCCCATCATTTCTGGGACCTCACCATCAGATTGTTTAGTGTCATATCAAAGACACTCATTGCGGGGATTTTACTCCTCTGCAGAAGCGCAGTCAGTGTATTCTACAGCCCCAGCCGACTGGGCAAGCGGTTGATGTTTGAGGATATTCGTCAAAATCAGAGGAGATAGTAAAAAAAACTATCATTCATTCTTTTTCTTAAGTTTAGACTTCGTAAATTTCTTACGTTGAAGAGTATATATTGACCCAATCTCCCCGCCATGATCGAGATGTGACACAAGGTGAGTTTTTTTTTGTTTTTTTTAAGCGGGGTTCAGCTAATCCGAGTTCAGATTTTTTTCATCTCTTCTACAGTTTGCCTCCAACCCAAAATTTAACAACCCAGTCAGTCAGATATTTTACTCATAGCTGAATGGAGAAAAGATGAACTCATACCTTTCCTAAGAGTTTCGTCCAGGATTGAACTCGGGTCACTGGTTCCATTTACTGAGACGATAAGCGTTAAGCCAACTGACCCCGTCCTTTGGTTGATGGGTATACTATTCTAAAAAAAATTGGTGGTGTATGATATTTAAGTGTGTTTGTTTAGTTTGGTTTATGGCATATCAACCATTGTAGGTTATTTAATGCCAAATCCATTTTCATACGTACAAACAGTTCTATTTCAATCAATTCAGTTTAGTATCTGTACGCTGGTTAAATGTCAAAAACTATTTTATTTCCAGCAATTCAGTTTACCATAAGTACACAGTTTAGTTCTATTTGACCCACAGAGAGGCTATCACTCTGGGCCAGAGTGAACCTGGGAGCGATGGCAATAAAGGGGTACTCCGTATTCTCCATATCTCCAGCATTAGTGGCACCTCAGCATCAGATAATTTAGTGTCATATCTAGTACACTTGTTGGGGGTTGTCTTAGCATCCCGCAGAGATGCAGAAGTCGGTGTATTCTACAGCCCCAACCGACTGGGCTCGGATTGTTTGTTTAACAGCATATCAACTTTTTATGATTTTGTTTAATTACAATAATGACTAATTTAGTAGTTTGGTAACCCGAAGGCTCCCTTTTCAATAGCTACTACACCGAGGTGTAAAGGAGGGTGCTACTCCTTCCCCTGGATTGCTCCACTTTACCCTCGATACGTACATTATATTGCTGAGTGTTAACCAAGAAGGCATCAAGTACCATTTTTAAAGTCTTTGGTATGACTCAACCAGGGATTGAACTCAGGTCTCCCGGACCATTGACAAACACTCTGCTTATTAGGCCAATGAGCCGAATGTTTAATTGTACTTGACTATATTATTTTTTTAGAGTTTTATAAGATATCAAGTATTCTTATATAATACAAGTAATTTGCATATATTTATATGGCTTCCAGTATTTCTATAATATACAATTTAAACACAATAATTTGATTTCAAGTATTCCTATCAAATACTAAAATTTTATACACAACAATATGATTTCAACTAACAATTTCTATTTAATGATAATCAGTTGTTCGCCCAAAGTTATATTCTCGTGGTAACATCTTCTCCAACCAGCTGCTTATACGTTGCTCGTGAACATGTCTCATTCTAACATGCTACCAACGGAATTTACGTGACATTTCTGCCAGGGGCACTGTGTCCTGTTTACTTTAGGAACCAGGTGCATTTCTTGTTATTTTTGTTCCGAGTGTCTGACTTCCTCAGCTGCATCCATATGTCAAATGTATGTTAAAGTCAATATATGACATTAGAACTGAATTATTCATGTTGCAGACACAATATTACCGATATGTTGTGAAAGTATTCTCTGATCAGGAGCATTTTAATAGCATTGTATAAACAAAAATCCCGCTATTATGTACCGTTATTGCTACGATGCGGTAACCTATAAACGTATGAAAGTCATCTAACGATAAAATGGATTTTACTCTACGATAACCAACGTTGATTAGCCAGTCCTTCAAACGTCTCAGCCTACAGTTCTGCTTCCTACCGATGAGCACGAATATGAAAGACCTGATTGGTCTGCAAGTGGCGTGATAATAATAATTTTCGGAATTCCATTCTATCGTAAGATGTTGGCTTTGGGATATCTCTTCCTTTATAGTATGAATTGGAGGTGACAGCCATTGGAAATCTTGTGAGGCAAGCCACTTACGGAGATTTATATAGTCGCAATGCAGAGCGCCCCCTACTGACACGAATATGTAAATATTTATCAGTTGGTCGCCATGAAACAAGGCTAGAAAAGCAGCCCAAGGAGATTGAATACATGTACAAAGATATGGAAAAAAAAAAGCGTTTGCGCATAGTAAAATGTAAATGTCGTCGCTCTGATAGTAAAGGTGGTTATTTAAATTTTATTGTCCGGCTATGTCTTCTCGTAACTTTCGTTGAATACAGGTTTACCTAAAGAAAATAACATTATCATTGGAATAATGTAATGAATAATGACAATGTTATATTGCTCAAAATTTATACAAGAGTAGAAACGCTGGAGAGATGCATATAATAAAGATGAGGATATAATGTATATATATATATATATATATATATATAGTAATGCATGGAATGATGACAATAACTAATTTTAGAGTTTCAGACAATAAGAAGAAGGCTAGAAAGTTAAATACAACAAAAATGAGGATAAACGTTGGAATAATTCATGGACAAATGATAATACTTCATGTAAAAACTTTAGACAACATTAAAAAGGCTAGAAAGATTTATACAACAAAGATGAGGATACTCGTCCGAATATTTCTTAGAATAACGACAACACTTCTTTAAATTTCAGGCAACACTACCAAGGTCATAAAGATGAATACCACTAAAATAAGGATACTCGTTCGAATAGTTCATAGAATAATGACAACACTTCTATGAACTTCAAGCAATACTAGAAAGGCTGGAAAGATTTATACAACTAAGATGTGGATACTCGTCCGAATAGTTCATTGAATAATGATAATACTTCTCTGAACTCCAGACAACGCTTGGAAGGCTAGAAAGATGAATACCACTAAGATAACGATACTCGTTCGAATAGTTCATTGAATAATGATAATACTTCTCTGAACTTCAGGCAAGGCTAGGAAGGCTAGAAAGATGAATACCACTAAGATAACGATACTCGTTCGAATAGTTCATTGAATAATGATAATACTTCTCTGAACTTCAGGCAAGGCTAGGAAGGCTAGAAAGATGAATACCACTAAGATAACGATACTCGTTCGAATAGTTCATTGAATAATGATAATACTTCTCTGAACTTCAGGCAAGGCTAGGAAGGCTAGAAAGATGAATACCACTAAGATAACGATACTCGTTCGAATAGTTTATTGAATAATGATAACACTTCTCTGAACTTCAGGCAAGGCTAGGAAGGCTAGAAAGATGAATACCACTAAGATAACGATACTCGTTCGAATAGTTTATTGAATAATGATAACACTTCTCTGAACTTCAGGCAAGGCTAGGAAGGCTAGAAAGATGAATACCACTAAGATAACGATACTCGTTCGAATAGTTCATAGAATAATGATAATACTTTTCTGGTGGAGGTGCCCGTGGTGTAATGGTTATCGTCGTAGGAAATGAACATGGCGAAACGAGTTCAAATCCTCGACGAGACTGATTACATTGCACATAGCACTAATACCCCTGGGAAAGGTATGAATTGTAGGACAGACTGGGTTCTTCAGCCTTGGTGAGGCCACTAGTCTAGGAGAAGGAAAACTCTGAATTCAAACCTGTTAAATATTGACCTTGTGTTCTATCCTGCCCGAGAGGAGGGGTTGGTAAATATGATAATACTTTTCTGAACTTTAAACAACAGGAGGTTGGCTGGAGCCGTTAGCATAATGTAAAACGTATCTCTATTCAAAATGTCAGGACACGTAGAAGTAGAAACGTGTGATGAAAATAACACTGATGAAATAGAAACGGACTAATTCAAGGAATAATATTCATAAATTATCAGAAAGTTTTAGACGTCTCTTTTAAAACTAGAGAACGCCTTAAGCAGTATGTAGCCGTTGTTAAATAGTCACGTGATAAATCGTGTGGGACTGATTGATATCAGTAGAGCTAAATCGATATAACCACATGTGCAACACTATCTGCTTAACTGTTTCCGTTTTTGTTTTTTTACTTAGTATTATTGATACATTTTTTGATGTACTACTTGGACGCTAACTAAACGGCTGGAGAAAAAGCTAGACAGCAATTACACAAGAATGTTGCGAGCAATATTGAACAAGTCCTGGCGGCAACACCCCACAAGGCACCAACTATACGGCCACCTGCCTTCCATCACGAAAACTATCCAGGTTAGACGAACCAGACATGCAGGACACTGCTGGAGAAGCAGGGACGAGCTCATAAGTGATGTACTCCTATGGACCCCCACATATGGCCGAGCAAAAGCGGGACGACCAGCCCGAACATAGATACAGCAGCTATGTGAGGATACGGGATGTAGTCCTGAAGACCTGCCAGAGGCGATGAAAGATAGGGAGAAGTGGCGAGAGAGGGTCAGGGATATCCGTACTAGTGGCACGACATGATGATGAATGATTGATACATAGGTTTTTAAGATTTCTAGAAACTTCTACACATTTTTTCTGCTTAATTTTTGGTTTGGCTCAGTTCTTTGTCTAATGGCATATGAACTTTCGTGGGTTATTTAATACCAAAGCTAACTTTATAAAACAACAGTCATAATACTGTTTCCCAAAGACATTTTTTAAGAAAGTCAACGTAATAGTATGGCTGAAACTTGAATGGTTGGTTAGTTTGTTTCTTGCCATATTAACCCTTATAGGTTATTTAATGCCGAGCCCCACCGCCCGCTATATATATAAGTGAATAGTTCGTAAGTATTTATTTTCAAATGAGTTGTCAGTGCACACAAATGATTTTGAGTATTGCTATCTAACACGTAATTTTATTCTAAAATCAATCATTTCTTTGCAGGTAGTGAGATAGCTTCAAGTATTCCTATCAACCACAAACAATTCTATTCAAATTAACCATTTTTCTGCGCACAGTTACATGGTGTCACGTATTGCTAAATAACATTTGTAAATATATTAATCCAGGTCGGTGGCTTTTAAAGCATATCAACCCTGGTGGGTTATTTAAGGCCAAATCCTTCTTATACATTTGCTGGGTGTCTCAAAATAGATCCAACCCATTAATATAATAACGATTTATTACAGAGACAAACGCATGGGCGGTCATTTGGAACACGTCCTTTAAAAAATGGATCCTATCAATTAGAGACATTTAACTCAATGTTTTTTTTAAAGTGTTTCCAAGACATGCAATCTTTTTTTGAGTGTTTTTGTCTCAGTAATAAATCATTATCATATTAATAAGTTGCAGCTATTTTGAGACAGTTTTAAATGATTTTGTCTCCAAATAAGTAGTGACGCAAAATATTTTCCTCTCTTGTCCAAGGCATTTTGATCGAGGATTAATAATTGTTATTGGGTACTATTTTCAAATCTGAAACAAAAATAACACAACATTATCATTAGCTGAGTTATTAGCAGTCACATAGGTCCCATGTATATGAGACACCCTATAATTATATATTAAATATACATGGTTTGTAAACGCTAAGTTTGTAGATAACATTTTTAAATGAGCCAGAGGGCATTTTTGGTACGCGGTTAAATGGTTTTAAGTATTCCTATCAAACATAATATTATTTACAATTAATCCTTTTTTTTGTACTCAAGTAAATCGTTTCAAGTATTACAATGTAATATCAATAATTCAATTTTTCATAGTTAAACCGTTTCAAGTATTCCTATAAAACACTAATGATTCTATTTACTATTAATCATTTGTTTGCACACAGTTTAATTGTTTTCAGTATTTCTATGTTTTTCTAATAATTACATTTTTCCAGACTGTTATAAGATTTCAAGTATTTCTCACTTATATTGTTATTTGCTCACAGTTAAATGTAATACCAATTGTTGTATACTACGCGTATACATATACAAATATAAGCGGAAACATAATCAAACATAATTTACGAACTTCAATGAACGAACGAACACTCTTCTTTATAAAGATATGTATCTCTCACTCTTTATTCTCGATGTTTCTGTGGTGTTTGAGAGATGAGGGAGAAAGGGACAGACTGCCATATTGACCCAACTTCTTCTCTTGACTATAGCACGCTGTGTTATCTTCAAGAATCCTCTAAGCACTTCTTCTGCATCTTGGCTGGGGTTGCTCAACAAGGGGTCGCTGAGGGACACAGCCCTCAGACTGCAAGCTGGCCTTCACTCTGAATTTCTTATCACCAATCGACTCAACAACTGCCGGCACCGGCCTATATTCTTTCATAACATCTTCTTGCTTCCGCTTTTTCTTCCGTTTATTAACACAGGTGCATATCTTCATTGATGGCTCGGTCAAGGGTCAATATACAACAAAATAATGATTCCAAGTACTGCAATGTAATACTAATAATTCAATTTTTGTACACAGTTAAAGGGTTTCATGTATTCAACTTTATTAATTCTAATCAACATTAGTCATTTGTTTGCACACCGTTTAATGGTCCTAAGTATAGCAAACTATCAGGGACTACCACTCTCGGTCAGAGTGGACCTGGGATTGATGGCAATGAAAATGTACTGCACATTCCCCACAGTTTCAGAACTGGTCCTGTTACCTATTTACCTTGACGGGCCAGTCATTTAATGCCGAAGTCAGTTTAGAAATTAAAGCCATTCATATACGTTAATTCCCCGTCGCGTAATGGCTAGATTTCTCACCTAAGAGCTCGGAGGACACGAGTTCGAATTCTAGTCGCACAATTACGTTTATTTACGGACTGATACTCTTGAGAAAAGCAGTGAAACCCTTTTATCCCCTTCCAAGCAATTTGATTGAAGAGTATTACTGCTGTTCTTCTTCAAGTGTTCATATAGCATTAAATAACTCCCGAAGGTTGAATTACCATTAAACAGAGAAATAAAAGCCAACCCCATAAATATACAGTACAAAAATATACGAGGTGAATACAATAAGCTTCCAGATTTTTTTCGTATGGGCATTTAAGATTGGTGTAGACTCTTGAAAATTCAGTATGTTATTGCGATACATCTTATAAGATGACTGACCAATTTCAGCTTCAAATGAACACCTACAGCAGGAATACACCCTACTAAAGGGTGATTGTCACAGAGGGTGAATTTCAAAAATGAAATCTGAGACTTTAGAAGAACGATATGCAATAAAATTGTACTTTAAACTTGTAAAAAATGCCACAGAAACGTATGGAACGCTTCAGACTGCTTTTCGACTATCTGGCATGAATCGAGCATCGGTTTTTGAGTGACATAAGACATTCAAGAAAGGCTGGAAGTCTGTGAGAGATGATGAGAGGTGTGGGAGGAGTAAGGAAGTCAATACACCAGAATTGATTGGCCAAAAGGTTAGGGTTCGGGTTAGGGTTACTATGTTGAGGTTTTAAGGGAGCTCAGGAAGGGATTCCGTCGCAAGAGGCCAGCACTCTTCAAATCGGGTCAGTGGCATTTCCACCAGTACAATACACCAGTCCACAACACCATCCTTGTCACAGACTATTTGGCCAAGATGGGCATCAAGACAGTTCCTCGGCCTCCCTATAATCCAGACCTTGCTCCCTCTGATTTTGGTTATTGCCTAAGCTCAGAGGCTGCCGTTATGAGACAATTGAGGAGATGAAAGAGGCTGTGACGAAGGTCATTGAACGCTCACATAAGAGGACTTCCGTGGGGCATTCCAGAAGTTTTTTGAACAGTGCAACAAGTGCATTGCAGCCGGAGTAGATTACTTCGAAGGGGACTATAATTTCATGTGTTTACTATCAATAAAATTGCCCATATAAAAAAAGTCTGGAAACTTATCGTATGCACCTCGTATCTTTATATATTCAGTGTTCCATCGCAATCATTTGTTTAAATCACAAGTTTTTATTGTCTTTGATAATAATTTGTTTGGTATCATGAATTTCTTTCAAATACAAGTAATTCATGCTCAAACATATTGTTCACAGCAGTGGTTCCCAACCTTTTCCTTTTCATGGTTTCCTTTTGATAGATGCCTTTTAAAGCCTCGTGGTGGCTGTATTTACTTTAAGGTTTGGTTACGAGGCGGTGTAATGAATATCGTCTTACCAAGTGGACACAGCATCCAGCGTTCAAATCCTAGACTAGGCGGTGTAATGATTATCGTTTTACCAAGTGGACACAGCATCCAGCGTTCAAATCCTTGACTAGGTTGCTTGTATTCAACATAGCACTAATACTCGCAAGAAATGCTGGAATCCAAATGTCCACCTTCCTACAACGGATAAGTAGTAGGGCTAACTGGGCTCTTTAATGTTAGTATGGCAACCAGACTGGGAGAAAGAAAAGGTTGGATGTTTGGTTTATGGCATATCAACCATTGTAGGTTATTTAACGCGAGATCCATTTTTATACAAATAATCAGTTCTGTTTCAAAAATCCAGTTTAGCATGAGTACAGTGTTTAATTGTCAAAAACACTTCTCTTTCAAGCTATTCCGTATATTCAAACAATTCTAATTTTAACAATTTAATTTAGTAAAAATATAGATTTTCTCCACACACATTTGAATGTCAAAACAGGTCAACATTAAACAATTCAGTTTAGCATTAGTACATTTTCAATGTTAAAAACAGTTCTATTTCAAGCAGTTCAGTTTAGCACAAATACGCTGTTTAATTGTCAAGAAAATTTCTATCTCAATCTGTTTAGTTTTGTCAAACAGTTTTAATTCAAACAATTCAGTTTAGTATAAACTGAGATTTTGTTTACACACAGTTAAATGTCAAAACAGTTCTATATTAAACGATTCAGTTTCGTGTAAGCACAGTTCCATTTCAAACAATTCAGTTTAGCATAAGTACAGTTTAAATGTAAGTACAAAGTTTAATCGTCAAAACAATTTCTATTTCAAACTATTCAGTTTAGTCAAACAGTTCTATTTCAAACAACATAAGTATACTGTTTAATTCTATTTGACTAATAGATAGGGCCATATCAGGTGCTTCCATTCCGGGGAATAGTGGACCTGGGAGCAATGGCAATCAACGGCTGCTCCGCATTCACCAAAGCCTCAGCATAAATGGAACCTCACCATCAGATTGTTTATTGACATATCCAGGACACTCATTGTAGGCGGGTCTTACCCCAATGCAGAGGTGCAGCCAGTGTATTCTACAGCCCCAGCTAACTTGGGCAATACACACAGTTAATGTTAAAAAAGTTTTATTTCAGTTAATGCCCTTTAGCATAAGTACAAGGTCTAGAGGTCAAAACAGTTCTATTTCGAGCATTTCAGTTCACCATAGATACGCAGTTTTAATGTCAAAAAGTTCAATTTTAAACAGTCTAATTTAGCATAAATACGCAGTTTAAATGCCAAAACCAGTAAACTCAAACTATTTAACCCATAAATATGATCCCCATTAGGTGCTACCACTCCGGGCCAGATTGGACCTGGGAGTGATTCGACCTGGCTACGTGACGTATATGATAGGCTTTCCCGGAAGCCATGTCAGGCAGCCTCGACCTTGTAACCCGGACTCAATCAGCAGATTAACTCCCTTCACAATAGTATCCAATGTATTTATGAGAAATGGGAAATACCTATTAACATTCATAGGTTGGGTATATAACGCTATTAGGAATGAGACATACCTATTAATGTTCATAGGTAAGGTATATAACGGTATGAGGAAGGGGATATACCCATTAATATTCACAGGTAGGGTATATAACTGTATGAGGAATGGGACATACTCATTAATGGTCATAGGTAGGGTATATAACAGTATGAGGAATAGGACATACCCATTAATGTTCATAGGTAGGGTATATAACAGTATGAGGAATGGGATATACCCATTAATGCTCATAGGTAGGGTATATAACACTATCAGAAATGGGACATACCCATTGATGTTCATAGATAAGCTATATTACAGTGACTATGTAAATTTTACTCATATCAACACTAGTAATCTAAGAGACGTTCGCAAATTATTTAATCATACAAAGTTAATGTATCAGTGAACTCGTAAGGCTGCATTGTCACTTTCCCGTGATCTCTTATTCCTTTTAATTCATTGATGGCATTAACTGGCAAGCGGTGAGCCTTTGTGGTGTAGTTGGTCACGTGTTGGACTGTGACATGATAGCGATAGGTAAGTTGGGTAGTTGTTAGAGAGACGGGAACGGGCGTATATTGGAAGGGTGGCGGTGAAGCTGAACAACGCAGCGAGCTGATTCTCTCCGTCAATGCTGAAGAAGACGGGGAATCGCCATGATATCGTGGCTAACGTGCTGGACAGTGGCGTTGTTGTAAGGGAATTTGAACTCCAGTCCCGATTTTACGTTCAATTTCGATCTTGCAGCCTTTGGAAAAGTGTGAACCGTTTTTCTCCCACAGCTATGTGTTAAATAACCCAACCACTACAGTTCTTTTACAAAATTGGCTTTGGCAGTGAATAACCCTCGAAGGTTGATAGGAAATTATGTTATATGATTTAAAAAATGATTGTTTATATTCATCATTTTCGTTAATTATATTTTATTATTTAGTCTGGTAAGGCTTTGAACTATTCGGTGTCTCTTTGTTCAGGTGTCTTAGTCAGACGGTGGGCTCGCATGTCCGCGCGGAAAGGATATGACAGTCATCTGACATGATAAACTCCCAGACCGGAAAAAGGCTGGACGGCCGTTGGAGTGAATCGAGCGGGTGGATGACGTCACACTCGGACGAGATGGCCTGGGAATTTTCGGATTTTGAAAGGACGGGATTTAAGGTTTGACGGTCGAAATCCGCGGTTGGGTTTTTCGGATCTGATCAGATCAGATCAGTTTTGGCCTCAAGACGAGTTGAGATCTTAGATACTATAAGATGCGCCGTACGTGGGTTGGGATCAGCATAGTATGGTTAGCATAAGCCTTTATGATTTGCGTCTTTCTACTCGTATTGCCAAGGACTGAAGGCAGAAAGAAATAAACCCGTTCGGGTCAGATACGACAGAGTCTGCCTGTATTATTATTATTATTGATATCATCATTGCTCCACAACAGTTAGAGAAAAATGCAAACAGATTCAGAAAATTCATGGTGAGTGTCCGTTAAACCTTTATTTATTACAATGTAACAACGAACACGTAAGAGAAGAAAAGGGGAAAGAAGAGAGATACGTTCTCTGTTTTCAACGGGATTGCTGCCCCCGTTCTTATAGGAGCTCCTGGGTTTATGCCTGGCGGGTGTTATTACGCTTATCATCAGGTCTCAGGGAGGGTTCATCCCAGTCAACACTGGCTTGTAAGAGCTGAGTTTATTGTTCGGCGCCTGAGGCACACCAAAAGGAAGCTGCCGAAGAACCAGAAACTTTTTGTTATAGCCACGAATAAGAATCGATTCGTGTTTGGCTCCCCACAATAAGATGGCCTTGTGTCAAATCCTGAGAAATTGGTTAGGTGCCATGATAGACGGTACTAGATGTAGAGTTGGTTGCGTTCCCTTGCACATAAAAAGAGGTGGGGGAGAATTAAGGGGAGTGATACTGACGTAGTAAAAATAATTACTTTATTTAATTTCTTGTACTGGAATTTCCTGTTGACAACTCAGCATAATTAATAATAAAAATGAATTTTTAAAAAGTTAGTGGGGGGCCGAATTCAACTTGCCCTGTGTGCAAAAAAGGAAATTAATATAAGTAGATATTGCAAGCAGTTTATTATGCATGACGTTATTTGGTAAATTAAGCTTAAAAATACATTTCAATTTCTTTAATTAAGTTTATTATAAACTAAAATATAGAAGGCAACAATACTGGAACACCATAATCCATTTCAATGATCTTGAGCCCCACCCTAAATTCGAAAATTTTCAACAACGATAACATTAACTTGGGCCCGCTTGAAGCCATTTAGCCCCCATATAACCCCCCACCAGCATAAGTTAACTTTGCTTATTTAATAATAATAATTTGCTTGCATACAATTATATGTTTGTTTTTTTAGTTCAGTTTTACGGCATATCAACCCTTGTTGATAATCTAATGCCGAATCTTTTTCATACGTATATATTGTATAAATATATATAAGATTTCTAAACGAATAGTCAATTGGGAATAATTTTTAAACGAGCCATGGCTCATTTGCTTGTAGATACTTAAATGGTTCTAAGTATTTTGATATAACACTAGTAATTCTATTCAATATAAATGGTTATGAGGTCTAGTAAATGATGAAATAGTTCTATTTGACCCACAGTGAGGATCCTAACAGGTACGACCACTCCAGGTCAGATAGGACGTGACAGTAATGCAATGAAGAGGTTTTCTGAATTCCCAAAAGCTCCATGACTGGAATCTCACAATAAGATGGTTTATTGCCAAATCCAGAACACTCTTTGAGTTGGACACTTACCTCTCAGCAGAGATGCAGTTGGCATATTCTACACCCCGAACTGAACGGGTTGACTCAGGATTTTAAGTAACTAATAATAATAATAATAATAATAGGATTTTGACATACAGACGGATCACCTAATCTCGGCCAGAAGACCAAACCTTATGAAAATCAACAAAAAAAAAAAAAAAAAAAAAAAGAGAGAATTTGCAAAATTGGTGACTTTGCTTTCCCGGCTGACCACAGAATAAAACTGAAAGAATATGAAAAAAGGATAAGTACCTCAACCTTGCTAAAGAATTGAAAAAAACTATGGAACATGCAGGTGACAATTATAACAATTGTAATTGGTGTTTTTGGTACAGTAACTAAAGGATTATTAAAGGGCTTGTATGACTTAAACGTTGGCGGATAAGTGGAGATCATCCAAACGAAAGCATTATTGAGAACGGCCCGAATACTGAGAAGAGTTCAGGAGAATAGAGGAGACTTGCAGCAACTCAAACTCCAGTGAAAAACCATCAGTTAAAACTATTGTGAAAACTATAAAGAAGTAATAATGATAAAGAAGTAATAATAATAATAGTATAAAATGAAATTGTAAGAAAGTACGACAGGGTGAAATTGAAAGGATGTATCAGAGAAAAATAGAAAAAAGACAACAGAATAAAATTGAAAGTAAGGATCACAGGGTAAGAAAGGAACTCAGAATAAAATTGAAAGAAAGGATCACAGAGTAAAACTGAAAGAAAGGAACTCAGAGTAACGTTGAAGGAAAGGACTATAAAGTAAAATTGAAAGTAAGGATCACAGGGTAAAATTGTAAGAAAGGATCACAGAGTAAAACTGAAAGAAAGAACCACAGAGTAACGTTGAAGGAAAGGACTATAAAGTAAAATTGAAAGTAAGGATCACAGGGTAAAATTGTAAGAAAGGAACTCAGAGTAAAATTGAAAGAAAGGATCACAGAGTAAAACTGAAAGAAAGAACCACAGAGTAACGTTGAAGGAAAGGACTATAAAGTAAAATTGAAAGTAAGGATCACAGGGTAAAATTGTAAGAAAGGAACTCAGAGTAAAATTGAAAGAAAGGATCACAGAGTAAAACTGAAAGAAAGAACCACAGAGTAACGTTGAAGGAAAGGACTATAAAGTAAAATTGAAAGTAAGGATCACAGGGTAAAACTGAAAGAAATAATCACAGAGTAAAATTGAAAGAAAAGAACATAAAGTAAAACTGAAAGAAAGGAACACAGATTAAAATGAAATAAAGGGTCACAGTGTAAAATTGAAAGAAAGGATCAGAGAGGAAAACTGAAAGAAAGGACCACAGAGTAAAATTGAAAAAGAACATCAGAACGTAAAATTGAAAGAAAGAACCATAGAGTAAAATTGAAAGAAAGGATCACAGGATAAAATTGAAAGAAAAGTTCACAGCATTAAATTGAAAAAAAAGGACCATAGAGTAAAACTCTAAAAAATTGAAAGAAATGATTTCAGAGTAACATTAAAAGAAAGGACAATAGATTAAGATCGAAAGAAAAGATCACAGAGTAAGATTGAAAGAAATGACCACTGAATAAAATTGAAAGTTAGGATCACAGAGTGAAATTGAAAGAAAGAATCACTGCGTAAAATTGAAAGAAAGGGTCACAGAGTAAAATAAAACTCAAAAGAAGGATAAGTACCTGGAAAAACTGAGGAACATGAAAGTGTCGGTGATACCAATCGTAATAAGGGCTCTTGGTACGGTAACCTAAGGATAGAAACAGGGACTTGGGGACTTGGAAAAAAGAGAACACGTGGCACTTATCCAAACGACCGCATTATTAAGATCATCCAGAAAGCTGAGAAGAGTCCTAAGGACTTTAGGAGACTTGCTGTCACCCAAAGACAGTGAGAAACAGTCATCTAACGCTGGTGTGGAAAGCTCCCAAGAGAGTAATAATAATAATTATAATAAACCTGCACATTAAAATGAGCATCATGCCAGTAGTTGTGGCAACCCTGGGTCAGATAAATACATTAACTTGGCAGTAGCAGCCAATATGAAATACTAAAAAAAAATTGTACTTTGCGGAACTGCTTATCTCCATAGGAGGGATTAGAAAAGTAACGTCCAAAACAAACAAAATATATAAATTGACAGAATGCATCACAACTTTCTCTAATTTGAGGTTTTGATTAAAGTCCTGCTGAAAGGTTGTAAGAAACCGAAATGCAAAAATAAAATAATAAAAATGATAATTAACAAAGTAGCAAGTGTTAGTTATGTGGTTTGCTTTGATTTGGTTTGATTTTATAGCTGTGCCAATACTCACCGGCCGACCCCACTATCTCAGCTTCCTTAAACCACTAATGGCCAGTGATTCGTCTCGTGATTTTTCTCATCTCTGGCCTGGGGTATTTCACATTTCTTTACAGATACGCAAAACACAACCAAGAGGGTGGAAGAAAAGAACAAACAAAACAAACACGCTTGGGTTAGCTCTAAGTGCAAGAAGGGGGTAGTCTAAGTGACATTTTTTGTACATTCTGTGTTTCTATGAGGTAACGCGAGCGTGTACTCGAGCGAAAACTCTCACAAAGCCACTAGCAATGCTGACTTATCTTCTGGCGTTGGTCAACCCGGCATCTGTAGGTCAACAGGTCCTAGCAATTGCCTTTCTGAATTCTGTTGACTGGTCTCCTCTCTGCCCGACTCTCATCTCCTGACTGACCTGTTCTGTCGACTGGTTTCTTCTGCTCCCTTCTGCTGACTGTGTCCTTCTCTTGACTCACCTCTCCTGCCGACTGATCTCAGAGACCTTTCTTCCCTCATCCTTCCGGTCTCATGGGAGATCTCGCGCGCAAGCCCTTTGTGTGGGTTTCGCACCAAAACAGACAAAGGGATTCTCTGACTGGCACCCACAAACAGAG
>OY757935.1:9442999-9467999 GCA_963585895.1 Sepioteuthis lessoniana
TCAGACCGCTTTTGGAGTATCTTGCATGAATTGAGCATCGATTTTTGATTGGCATAAGAGATTCAATGAAGGCCGGGAGTCTGTGAGGGATGATGAGAGGTGTGGGACGAGTAAGGAAGTCAATACACCAGAGTTGATTGGCCAAACGGTTAGGGTTGGGGTTACTATGTTGAGCTTTTAAGGGAGTTCAGCAAGAGATTCCTAGGGAAGAAGGCAGCACTCTTCAAATCGGGTCTGTGACATTTTCAGCAGGACAATGCACCAGTCCACAAGTCCATCCTTGTCACAGACTATTTGACCAAGATGGGCATCAACACAATTCCTCACCCACCCTATAGTCCAGAACTTGCTCCCTGTGACTTTTGGTTATTGCCTAAGCTCAGAGGCTATCGTTATGAGACATTTGAAGAGATGGAAGAGATTGTGACAAAGGTCATTGACACGCTCACACAAGAGGACTTCGATGGGGCCTTCCAGAAGTTTTTCGAACGGTGCAACAAGTGCATTGCAGTCCGAGGAGATTACTTCGAAGGGGACTAGAGTTTCATGTGTGTACTATCAATAAAAGTGCCCATACCAAAAATGTCTGGAAACTTATTTAATGATCCTCGTATTATTGATTTCAAAATGTATACTTTGTACATAATTATTGTTAAACGAGTTAGAGCTTATTTGTTTGTATACAATTAAGTAAAAGTGAAATTGGCGACTCTAGTTGAGGGTGACTCGAAGGCTCCCTTTTCAATAGCTACCATACTAGGGGAGAGTGCTACTCCTTCCTATAGATGGCTCCACTTTACTCCTGAAACCTACCTTATAATGCTGAACGTTAAGCAAGAAGGTAGCAAGTACCATTTTAAAAGTCTTTGGTATGACGCGACCTGGGATTAAACCCCAGTCTCCCAGCCCATTGGGGAACACTACCCCTAGACCAATATTTCTATCTAACTGTAAAAGTTTTATTTGATATGACTAACTCGTTTGCACACAGAGTAAATGGTTGCAAATATTGCTATCTTATTCAAATAATTTTATCTAATATTACTCATTTTTTGCACACTGTTAAATGGTTTCAAGTATTCCTATCTAACATTATTTTAGTTTTATATAAATCATTTGTTTGTACTCAGGTAAATGGTTTTAAGTATTTTTAGTACCATTAGTACTTCCATTTATCTAGTATCCCTTTCAAATGCACACAAAGTTATAATGCTGAGTGTAAAGCAATGGTATCAAGTACCATTTTTAAAGTCTTTGGTATGACTCGACCTAAGACTGAACCCCAGTCTCTCGGCCCATTGGCGAACACTCTACCCACTTTTAACCCATAGATAGGATCCTTGTAGGTTTTACCTGAATGGATCTGAAAGTAATGATAATAAAGATGTACCCCTATTAAGCTAACTATGTCACTGAAGGCTCACCATCAGATGTTTTAGAGTCATACCAGTGTTACATAGCCAGATATATGGATATGTGAAATGGACATAGGGAATCTAAAAACACGAAACTTTACGAAATTGTTTCAGGTACGAAACTTTTTATTACCTTTGAGTTAAAGGTAATTCGACATGAGGAGAGAGAGGCACCATCTTTCTATGCTGACTTTTCCATCTGCCCCCCACAACGTGCGGCCCCCGCCGCAAACTACTGGTCTGCCTCGACGAGCCCCGAAAGTCAACCTTCTTCTTCCGAGGCAAGAACTCAACTCCCTGCTTTTCTCAAATCCCCCAAATCCTCAGCGCTTCCAGGCATGACGTCATTCACCTCCCTGGTCCTATTCCTATCTGGGATTTTTATTTTGACATCTCTGAATGACACATCCTCTCCGCCCGCGCGTGAACACCTGTGTTAAAGTTGCATCGAACTAACCCATGCGCTAAGCGAAAGGTTCTCAGCCTAACTAAACAGAAAGGAAAGATATATAAAACGAAATCTCTCGGCAATTATATTACACCAGGACATTCAAAGTTTTGTTTATTTTGACGCAATTGACCCTCAGCCAATGCCTTCTGGCATTTTAGGATAAAAATGATAGGGTGTTGGTCACGAGAGCAGTTTGAAGAATACGTGCCTACAGTCCATTGGTCGGATCGGGCCTTTCTGATTGCATATTTACCACATGGTTGGATGGTTGGGTTTTATGGCATACCAACCTTTGTATGTTATTTAACGCCAAATCCATTTTACGTAAATAATCAGTTTTATTTAAAACAATTCAGTTTAGCATGAGTACACAGTTTAATTGTGAGAAACAATTCTATTTCAAGCTATTCAAGTTAGACAAAAAGTTCTAATTCAGCCAATCCAGTTTAGTATAAGCATAGATTTTGTTTACACACTGTTAAATGCCAAAACAGTTCTATGATAAACAATTCAGTTTAGTGTAAGTACAGTTTCAATGTCAAAAAACAGTTATATTTCAAATAATTCAGTTTAATATAAGCACGCAGTTTAAATGTAAGTACCGTTTCAGTTTAGCATAAGTATATCGTTAGTTCTATTTAACCCATAGATAGGGCACTATCAGGTGCTACTACACCGGGCCAGAGTTGACCTGAGAGGAATGGCAATGAAGGAGTGCTCCGTATTCCACAAGCCCCAAAATTACTGGAACCTCACCATCAGATTGTTTAGTGTCATATCTAGGACACTCATTTTGGGGTTCATACCCCTCTGCAGAGGTGCAGTCACTGTATTCTACAGCCCCAGCCGACTTGGTAATATTTATCACAGTTACAACAATTATTTGTGTAAGTAAATAAGGAAAAGGAATCATGAAATATGGGGAAACCTATAAAGCCAGGTAATCCAAAAGTGATGAATTTATTACGAAGGAAAGTTGACGTTAAAACGTTTCGGTTTTATTAAACATCCATCGTCGTTCTATCAACTCTTGTTTCAACATTTTAAAGTCCTGATGAAGGTTTATTAAAGCCGAAACGTTTCAACGTCGACTTTACATCGCAATAAATTCATCACTTTTAGATTACGCTGTTTTTCAATTTTCTCCCGGTATTATTTGTCAATAATCCTTACTTGTATAATACTAGCACCTCGATTTTAGGTCAATGAAATTAGGGAACAAAATTTTCGTGCATAACTCTCTCTGACTTTTTAAAAAAATAAGTTGAATAAGATATTTACACTGATTAAAAGTGGAGTTTTTCAGGTGACATGACGGCTTTGGCTACCAGGTCACGGGCTTCTGACCCACCAATACCCTGTCCTCAAGAATTACGGGTGACAACCAAAAACCAATAGGTGGTCTCATTGAGGAAGATCCTCACTCCTTTGTAGAGGGGTAGACGGCGCATTCTCCAACGCCAGTCACGTCGGCTGTCTTTTTTTTTTTTTTTGAATATCAACAATTAAGATGAAGATTATTTAGTGACTGAAACTTTGGCCTCACTCTTAACACAAGAAATTTCCATCCTCTTCCTCGAAGAAAATAATGATAATATTAAAAAAAAGATAAAGTCAGTTGTCTAAATTTCTGAGACGAAACTTGTTGATTTTTATCATTAAAGTTTCTCGGACTATTGTCTTCATCTTTATTGTTATTTCCACAACGTTTCATGAAAAGTCGGGTATAGCGGACCATATATGGAAGGAAAATGGAAATCATCTCCCCTTATGGGACAAAGTTGAAATAATTGATAGGGCTGAACATTGGAGGATTAGACGCCTTAAGGAATCAGCACATACGTTGGGCTACAATGACCTGCTGAGTAGACCAAGTATAGAGTTGAATACAATATGGGAACCGATAATCAAGAAGGCTAGATTTTTTAAAAATCTGAATATGAGCACAGGTAAAAAATCATACATAATAGTAATTCTAGCTATAGTAAGAACATTAAGTTCATAATACCCAAAAATTCAATCTAAATTGTCCAGAGGGACACATGGCGTAACGGTTATAGGCGTTGATTCCCTGAGCTTCTAAGAAGTCAATCATCTGCAGGTTCAATCCTCACTACACGCGAGTGATATACTGGAATACTTAACACTTGTACCCGGTTATGGCAGAACAGGCCACCCCTGTGGTTTCAATAAAGGACGTAGTTCGAAGTTCCGTGAAGGTTCCCGAGTTCGACAAACACCTGAAGAAGGCAGGAGGACATATCGGCCGAAACGTTGTGGAAATAAAGAGGAAGACAATAGTCTGAGAAATCATAATGATAAAAGGTAAACTCGTATACGTAAAATAATCTCTCGAGTTTAGAAAGGATTTTTTTTAGTCAACATAAGTTGGCCAACCGTAATCGAGAGTGAACCGAAAATTCCCTTTTGAATAACTATTACAACTCGACTAGTCATTGCGTCTGTGATTATCTTACAAATAAAATCTTTAACATTCTAACATCCCCTAGGGTAGGTAATTTGAAGGAGATACATTTAGTGAGAGAACCGGCCACAAAATGTCGGCACGTTGCGAAATTAGGTGCCCTGGAAAAATTTATATCCGAATTTTGATGCTTTGGTTTGGTTTCTCTGTATAATAGCATCTTAAACATCGTGGTTTATTTAATTCCAAAGCCAGCCGAGAAAAGAACAGTAATTGTTACAGTAATTTAGCAATGTGTGCATTATGGCTTGTGGCTGAGTTGTAGAGTTTCGACTCTGCAATCTGTAGTCACTGCCTCGATCTCCAGTAGTTGAGATTACGGTATACACTGCTAATGAGACCTAACAAGGTCGAAATAGCTGTCCAGTGTTTCCATATGTCATGCGTAAGTGTTTGCCGGATTTTCTGGTCAACTTAAAAAAGAAAAATGTAGAACGGTAATTGTTTTACTTAAACCATGTAAGGGAAATTTTTATGAATGCTCTTGCTTGCCATGATGGCATGTAATACTATCGTTTTACACGGCAACAAATGTAGTACTTTTCTTTTCACGGTAACAAACGTAACACTATCGTTTTCATGAACCAGTGCCAAATGTAAAACTATCGTACACGATACTAGATGTGTTAGTATCCTGGTAACGGTGCCATTTGCAATACTATAGTCGTCATAATGTGATACCTTTATACCATCTCGAACATCAATATACGAGGATCATTATATAAGTTTCCAGACTTTTTTTGTATGGGCACTTTTGTTGATAGTACACACATGAAACTCTAGTCTCCTTTGAAGTAATCTCCTCCAGCTAAAATGCACATGTACTGTTCCAACAACTTCTGGAACGCCCCATCGAAGTCCTCTTCGGTGACGGTGTTAATGACCTTCGTCACAATCTCTTTCATCTCCTCAATTCTCTCATAACGACAGCCTCTGAGGTTAGAGAATAACAAAAGTCACAAGGAGCAAGGTCTTGACTATAGGAAAGCTGAGGAACTGTCTTGATGCCCATCTTGGTCAAATAGTTTGTGACAAGGATGGAGTTGTGGACTGGTGTATTGTCCTGGTAGGAAATGCTACTGACCAGATTTGAAGAATGCTACCCTCTTCCGAAAGAAACCTCTCCCTGAACTCCCTTAAAACATCAACACAGTACCCTAACCCTAACCCTTTGGCCAATCAACTCTTGACTCCCTTACTCCTCACACACCTCTAATCATCCCTCACAGACTCCCTGCCTTCCTTGAATCTCTTATGCCACTCAAAAACTGATGCTCGATTAATACAAGATGATCGACAAGCGATCTGAAGCATTCCATACGTTTCTGTGGCCTTTTTTCCAAGTTTAAAACAGAATTTTATTGCATATCGTTCTTCCTCACGTACAGATAGCATTTTTGAAATTCACCAGCTGTGACAATCAGGCTTTAGTAGGGTGTATTCCAATTGCTGCTGCAGCTGTTCATTTGAACGTGAAATCATAAAAATTGGTCAGTCATCTCATAAGATGTTCGACAGTAACGTAGTGAATTTTAAAGAGTCTACGACAATTTTAAATGCCAGTACAAAACAGGTCTGGAAACTTATTGTATGTATCTCGTATATTTCATTTCTTCAAACAGAAGGTGACCAATTCGATCCAGATACGAAGATGTTTATTATTATGCAGACATCGAAACAGCGAAAGAGAGAGTGAGAGAGAGAGAGAGAGAGATGGAAAGAGAGAGAGAGAGAGATGGAAAGAGAGAGAGAGAGAGAGAGAGAGAGAGAGGGAGAGAGATTGTAAAGGTCCATAAAAAGAGACGTGTTTGCCATTACACAGAATCACTCCCCACCTCGTCACTGCCCCGAAGGGCTCTATGGATCTCAACTCAACTTTCAACTAACTCGTAACTTCTCAACTGACTGACTAACCAACTGACTGCCTTTCAAAATTCGCTATATATATTCTGAAATTCAGTTTCTCATTAGTGTTATGTCATCTCACTAAGCTATTGTATCATCTCATCGTGATGATCACACGTGTCCACAACTTTCACCATGTTTTCATTTCACCTTAATGAAACTTATGACAAGACGTGAATCTATTTTATTTATATTTCGCCTTCCTAAATAGAGATAACGGGTGTCCTCTATCATCTGTTCGCTGGTGCACGCACTTAACCTTTCCAGTTTGACTTGCATTTCCACTCAAAGATTTTAGCAAACTAAGAGACATCTGAGCAATTCGGAACCTAACTAAACTAAATAATGAAATAACTAATACAATCAACTTACCATAATTATTTTGTAGGAAGCTGAAATGGCTTGTCTGATACTGCTCAAAAGTGTACCTCTTATAAGCTCTCCACTAATACGCCTAGGCGGTGAAAACAATAGGATTTTTTATCATATTTTTTTTTTTGTTTTGGTTTCTTTATTTAATGGCATATTAAACGTGATGGGTTACTTAATGTCAAAGCCATCTTACTAGAAGAACAGTAGTAATTAAATTAAACCTATAGTTGGAGGGATTAGGGGTTCTTGCCTTTCCGAATGATATTTGAACGTAATAGCTTAGACAGGAACTCAAACTCTCTCACCTTGGTGCCACGGTCTAAAACTTTAGGTTTGGTTTGGTTTAATGGCATATCAACCTTTGTAGGTTATTTAATGCCAAAGTTATTCTCCTCGAAGAACAGTAGTGGTACTATTTAACCCATAGCTGTAAGGATAAGGGGGTTCATACCTTTCCTAAGGATATTTGTCCGAAAGTGAACGTAATAGCGCGATTGGAGTATCGAACTCGCGTACTACGATTCCGCAGTCCATCGATTTAACCATTACGCCACGAGGACACCCCTCTAAGACTTAACCATTACACTTATTATTTGGTATCGATCAAATTTTATCGTATATTCTTAAATAAATAAGTGATTTTTTTTTCAAAATGAAAATCTCTTTATATACAAAAAGTATTTTTAACTTAAACCTCACAAAAACAATAAGAACATGTTTCATTATTTTTTTCCCTATACATTTTGCAGTTTTGACATTTTTTTCATATTCTTTCGCTGTTGTTTTTATCAAATTATTAAAACATTGTTAGTACCATCTTTTTATTTTTATTTTTTTGTCTTCTTTCTGTTTTTAATTTACCAATTTATTTCTGTTTTTGCAGTCAAAGTTTGAACCAGATTTCTGTGAATGAGTAAAAAATCAATCCGATTATTTCTTGTCAGAAATGATTTTAATTGAAGAGGGAATTAATGTTTTGAGTCACTGAATATTTTTAGAATTTATTCTTAGCCTATAAACAACGCGATTCAAAAAAAACAAAAAAAAACAAAAAAACAAGCCCAGATATGCCAGAAAGGACATTGCCTATTATAGCAGAAGTTCTTTGACTAGTAATGAATATAAGAGAATTCTTTAGGATTTAGACACGGTAGTGCTACTTGAATAATTCAAACACAACTTTGACAAGGAAAAAAATTCTACTCTGGTAAACAATGATACTTTTGAAGGTACTGATATAAGGACCTACGATATAGATTGATAGATGAAAACAGACTGATATATATATATATATATATATATATATATATATATATATATATATATCTGAGACAGAATTAAATCCAGTAAATCCGGAGTAAGGAACACTTCCAAGTAGAACAATTTAAATATTCAAATATAGAATACTAAATTCAAATGGTCCTTGTCAAGAGCTCATAGCAAATAAATCGACACAGCACAATATATATATATATATATATATATATATATATATATATATGTGTGTGTGTGTGTGTGTGTGTGTGTGTGTGTGTGAGAGAGTGTACGTATATACACCTAAGCTTTCTGCAGAACCAGTATACAACACACGGTAATTTTTAAAATTAGGTTTAACAGGTTTGAATTCGGTGTTTTCCTTCTCCTAGACTAGTTGCCATACCAAGATTATAGAGCTCAACCTGTCCTACAATTTACCAATACCTGGAAGGAGAATAATTTGATTCATACCTTTGTTCAGGATATATATATATATATATATATATATAGAGAGAGAGAGAGAGAGAGAGAGAGAGAGTGAGTGAGGGATTAACAGACAAAAGCAGATATTAACAGACTGAAACAGATAAAAAGATATCAGCTGACTGCAGATAGATAGATGCATAGATAGATAGATATGAGTAGACTGGGATAGATAGATAGATAGATAGATCGAATTATTTTCCGTCTCAATATTTAATTGTTGGCAAGTGGAAATTGTTTATTTTTATGATGCATGTTCATGCATATGTAAATTTTTCTTTTTATACATCCTTTTTTTTATTTTCTTTTTTCTTTCCTTCCTGTTTTCAATGTTATTATTTTTTTTCTTTTTTATCATTGTCGTGTGTCTCCGAGCGAATAATTGGTCTCTGTTCAGAGCACGTGTTTTCTTGAGCCAATGATAATTTCGTTTTATGTACAACTTACACATGCCTAAATGCATTTTGTTTTGCTTCTTTGTTTGTTTGTTTGTTTGTTTGTTTGCTTGTTCATGTTTTTTTTTGTCTTTTTATTTGTTTTTTTTTTTTCCTTCGTCCAATCAAATTCATATGGTTTCCATGCATTTGATTTCGTTTCGGGGTGGGAGGCCTCAATATTTATTTTCAATGATGTAAGCATCCAATGTATTCGTGCGCCCGTTGTCCCCATCCCACTGACTCGATCACGCCACCACCTCAACTACATGCACACACATACACAAACACACGTATACATGCACATACATACATATATTGATTATACACAAAACCTGCATGATTGCTTCCTTTATTAAAACATTCTATGGGCATGCTTGTCTATATATATATATATATATATAAATCCAGGATAGATATTACAGTTTAGGTCTAAAAGGGATGATAGACTTGGTTTCTTTGTTTAATGGCATATCAATCTTCATGTGTTATTTAATGCCAGAGCTATCCTTGTAGGACAGCAGTGATACTATTTAATACATAATTTGGTGGATAATGGGGTTCACGCCTTTTCCAAGGGTATTCGTTTGAAAGAGAACATATAAGCGAACCTGGAGATCGAACTCACTTAGTTTAAGGCCGTAGTCTAGCACTTTAACCATTACGCTAGAGACATTCCGGTAGAGGATGAGAAAAATATACGAACGCTGAAATAAATTGATAGACGGAACGGGATCTATGAAAAGTAAGGTACAAATGTGTACTAATCCATGCGTTTATTAGAAAAAAGTCTAGAAACTTGTTTAATGCTCCATTAAACAAGTTTCTAGACTTTTTTCGTATGGGCACTTTTATTGATAGTACACACATGAAACTCTAGTCCCCTTCGAAGTAATCTCCTCCAGCTGCAATGCAATTATTGTACTGTTCCAACAATTTCTCGAAGGCCCCATGGAAGTCCTCTTGTGTGAGCGTGTCAATGACCTTCGTCACAGCCTCTTTCATCTCCTCGATTTTCTCATAACGACAGCCTCTGAGCTGAGGGAATAACCAAAAGTCACAAGGTGCAAGTTCTGGACTATAAGGAGGCTGAGGAACTGTCTTGATGCCCATCTTGGTCAAATAGTCTGTGACAAGGATAGAGTTGTGGACTGGTGCATTGTCCTGGTGGAAATGCAACTAAACCGATTTGAAGAGTGCCGGCCTCTTCCCTCGGAATCTCCTCCTGAACTCCCTTAAAACCTCAACATAGTACCCCTAACCTTAAGCCTTTGGCCAATCAACTCTGGTCTATTGACAACCTTACTCCTCCCACACCTCTCGTCATACCTCACAGACTCCCTGCCTTTTTTAAATCTCTATGCCACTCAAAAACTGATGCTCAATTCATGCAAGATACTCCAAAAGCAGTCTGAGGTATTCCATACGTTTCTCTGGCATTTTTACCAAGTTTAAAACAGAATTTTATATTATAGCGTTCTACGAATGTGTCCTTACGTCCAGATTGTATTTTTGAAATTCACCAGCTTTAACAATCAGGGTTTAGTAGAGTGTATTCCAATTGCTGCTGTAGCTGTTCATTTGAACCTGAAATTAAAAAAATTAGCCAGTCATCTCATAAGATGGATAGCAATAACCTACTGAAATCTGTCTACGACAATTTTAAATGCCAGTACAAAAAAAGTCTTGAAACTTTTTGAATGCACCACGTATATTAATAGAATCTTGTACATACGTTTCTAGCAAAACTCTTGAGTTCTTAGTTACATTGGTTGCCCTATTCATACGGCCTTGTGTCATATTTGAACAAATAGATTATCAAATTAATACTAGTATAGCCCTACTACTTTGACATGGAGTCACCTAGATTGAGGTAATTCTGCATCAATGCATCAGTGCATGAGTACTCTTTTCAAACAAAAATACCTTTTACCTTCCATAAGACAGTTGCCATCAAATTTTCTGTTGACTGCTGACTTTTACTTTTTTTAGGGGTGATAATGGCTACTTTCTGTTTAAGGATTCAGCTTTTGCTTCCGAAGAAACGAATTTCACACAGGTCTCACTATCGATGATCTTGTGCTCCCTGAAAAGAAATACCAATGAGCTTCAACTTATGGCCTTCCAAAGAGATGACCCATTCCGATATCCCAACGTCTCTTTGACCATTTCAGAAAATCAAGTTTCACAGCCATGCCATAATGTTTGAACCTGGTAATCTTGAATATCTACACAGGTTCGTTCTTCAAATTAAAGAGTGCCTTTTAAAATCACTGGATCAATTATATATCCCTTGACTGGAAAAAACGTCATTTGTTTGTACATATAATATATATTGCACGTCTACCATAAAAAAATTCAACATCATGTTATGATGTATATATTTTTTTTTAAGTAAAGGAATTATATTTTGAATTGAATTACCATGACCATAAAATCCGCCGAACACTTATGCACGACATACGGAAACACAGGGCAGCTGTTTCGACTTTATCAGGTCTCATCGGCAGGATATAGCGTGATCCCAACCACTGGAGATCTCTACCGTGCCCTCTGTAAAGAGTACGGATGTAACTTACAAAACACATTCAGGTTAATTGGCCGAGCAAATACCATGACTAGTTAATTTGGCGTCACTTGTGTGCGATAAGAACTGTTGGCTCAGTTGTAGAGTTTCGGCTCGTCAATCTGTGGTCGCTGAATTGATCTCCAAACTTATACGAACCTGAATTATTTGAAATTTAATTCGGCGTTAAATGACCCGGAAAGGGTTGATAAGCCTTAAAACCAACCAACCAACCAAACAAACAAACAAACAATCAGAGAGCAACAAGAATGTAGGACATCATCACCAGGTTTTAATGGCAAGCAGAGTTATCCTTGCTTTAATTATGCATCTGTTTATTTTTAAACCACTCCCCTAAAACACCTTCTCAATTAAACATCTTCAAGACAATATACCCTAACGTTAAGAGAAAGTAATTGCCAAAATATGTCATCATCAAGGGGTGCACACATTCTTTTGATTTTCTCTCGCTATCCGTCCCTATTCAACATCATTCAAAGTCTGTTGAGAGCTGAAAAATGTAAATATAGCTCGACAACCAACAACAATGTGTCCATGTGTACAGGGTGCAGAAGCAAAATATGGAATAATTTTTAAAACGTCTTTTTTTTAGTCTGATTAGTCCAGTTTTTGAAAAAAAAAGTGATAAATTTAAATTTTCATGATTAACTCTATTATTCAAGCACTTTCATAAAATTAAATTTCAGCCTAGTATGAGTGAGCAAAAAAAGAAACGACAAAGAATCTATGATTTGCTCAACGCAGAAACTAGGCCAAAAATAATTTCCGAAAAAATTGGAGTTTCTTTATGGCCTCCATCATGCCCAGACAATAACCCCTTTGATTGCACGCTATGGGGTGTTGTAGAAAACTAAACAAATACAACTCCCCATCCAAATATTGGTTCGCTGAAGACTGCTATTGAGGAAGAACGGAATAAAATGACTGAAGAATTTATTTTGAAGGCATGCAAATCGTTTCGAAGGCGTGTTGATGCAATGATTGAAAAAATAGTGGCCATATTGAATAAATTTACTGTTCTGTGGCTATGTTCTTATATTGTTGTTTATTTTTTAAAATTGAAATTAATCCTTTCTTATAATATAGTCGTTAATTACCATACGAGGGTATTCCTAATTTGCTTACCTATCCCTCGACACGAGCAGGGTATGGTACAAGGTCAATTTTAAACGGAGTTTAACTGGTTGGAACTAAAAGTTTTCCTTCTCCTAAACTTGTTGCAATATCAAATTATTTACCCCTAGCTGTCGGGAGAATAATTGAATAAGTTCCTTTCCCAAAAGTATTAACGCTGTGACATACAAATAGCCTTGACCAGGATTTGAACTATGGTCACTGCATCCATTTTCCACGAAGATAACTATTGCACCAGGAGTACCTCTGAAAAAAAAAACGAAATTTAAGCATATTCTAGAAATGTGCATACAGTTTTCTGAGGGTATATACTTATTGGAACATCAGTGTTGGTGTTAAATGCCTATTTCAGGAGTGGGGAACATGCAGCTTCCTAAACTATCAGATCTCGCCTTCCACGGCCTTATCAGAGGCCAATTAAAATTTTGTACACCTCTTTGAAAACTGGGGTAGTCCAGTGACTTCACAGATGTTGCCTAGCAAACGAAAAACAAGTCACACCTTTAGATGAAGACTTTCGAATAAAAATTGTGTACACCTGTTTGAAAACTGGGGTAATCCAGTGACTTCACAGATGTTGTCTAGCAAACGGAAAAGAAGTCACACCTTTAGATGAAGACTTTCGAATAAAAATTTTGTATACCTCTTTGAAAACTTTAATGTACCTTCAAATTCGAATATGAAAAACTAGGGTCACCCTAAAAGGAAAACATTTGTTACAACATTTTCAAAGTTACTTGTTGGGGTAATCTAGTGACTTCACAGATGTTGTCCAGCAAATAAATAACAAGTCCCACCTTTAGACGAAGACTTCCGAATACTTCATACTGGCATGCGTCTTATAGATCGAAATATGCAGTATGAGAATTGGTGGGTTGCCGTATATCTTGGAATATATCACAATGCTCGTGCATTTGCTGTCGGACACACGTTCAGAGAGGTGAAGGGTAAGATGAACATGCATACATATGCTTTTTCAATATTCAAATCAGTCTTCAATATAAATGTAGATTTTTTTCGAATATTTCTCTTTGGCGCTGACGTATTTGCTGGTCCGTGATGGACAGTGAGAGAATGACAAGGACGTGCAGATAGATAGGTATAAAGAGTCTGGGATAGATAGATAGATAGATAGATAAAGAAACTGAGATAGATAGATAGATAGATAGATAGATTGATAGATAAAGAAACTGAGATAGATAGATAGATAGATAGATAGATAGATAGATAGATAGATAGATAGATAAAGAAACTGAGATAGATAGATAGATAGATTGATAGATAAAGAAACTGAGTTACATAGATAGATAGATAGATAGATAGATAAAGAAACTGAGATAGATAGATAGATAGATAGATAGATTGATAGATAAAGAAACTGAGATAGATAGATAGATAGATAGATAGATAGATAAAGAAACTGAGATAGATAGATAGATTGAGAGATAAAGAAACTGAGATATATAGATAGATTGATAGATAAAGAAACTGAGATAGATAGATAGATAAAGAAACTGAGATAGATAGATAGATTGATAGATAAAGAAACTGAGATAGATAGATAGATTGATAGATAAAGAAACTGAGATAGATAGATAGATAGATAGATAGATAAAGAAACTGAGATAGATAGATAGATAGATAGATAGATAGATAAAGAAACTGAGATAGATAGATAGATTGATAGATAAAGAAACTGAGATAGATAGATAGATAGATAAAGAAACTGAGATAGATTGATTGATAGATAAAGAAACTGAGATAGATAGATAGATAAATAGGAATAGTGTGTGGTAAAAGTGATAGATAGATAGATAGATAGATAGATAGATAGATAGAGAAATAGGAACAGTGTGTGGCAAAAGAGATAGATAGATAGATATAAAAAAATTTGAAATAGACAGAAACATATGAAGTCTGAGATAGATTGATAGAAACAATGTGTGACAAAAGAGATAGATAGATAGATAGATAAATCTGATGAATGTACGCCTGAACTACCCACTCTGGCACGTCAATATGTGTCGGGGTCTCTCATAGAACGTCGCTAATTAGTTCGTCCTTTTCTCCAGCAGTGGCCATCGTGTCTTATTCGCCTGACTTGTTTTATTGGATGGGTAGTAGGCGGCCGTACACTTACTGTTTTGCAAGATATTGCTTCAAGGATTTGTTCAAAACAGCAGGTAGCATCCTTGGGTGATTTCCAACTAGCGTTTTTTCGAAGCATTTTATCAACGTCCAGATAATAGTATTGACACAGCAAAAGCTTGGATGAAATCCCATTTTATTTCATCAGCGTGATCAGATTTCCGTATGCCCGGCAGTTGGTGAATAGCTTTCCATGTCTTCGCTTTGCATATGTCGACATCGCGTTCAGTTGATGAGATATTACAACCGAGGCACGATAATGGGTCGACAAATTTCAGGATTCAGCGATTTAAAGTAGAGGTTGCTCATTCTTGTTTAATATTCATGAACTATATTTTATTTGCGTTCACATAGAGACCAATGTATCATACTGCTTGCTCCCAGCTATGTAACGAGGATTCGGCTTGGGCAGGTGCATTTGCGTGAAGCGCCTGATCAACTACGTAGTCTGCTTCTATCACAAGTTTTGCGGGATATTTTCAGCTTCTCCTTTTTAATGTGAAAGATTTTCTTATATTAGATCCATTGACGTTCTTCGTTCTTAATCTCGGCAGATTATAAATATATATCGTCTCATGTAGTAACGCTACAATAACAAAGTCGTTGCACCACCATAGTTCTCAGTGAACCCTTGTAGCACTAATGCATTAAATATATATTTGTACCATCACGGTTCTAACGGGTCAATGAGTGCAGCACTACGCCTCAAGTTTCATTCGAACCCCCGTAGTAACCACGTCGTGAGAAAAACTGACGGACACAAGTACCGACTTTTTTCATTTGTTTGCTTAATACGAAGTTTATTTGCCACCATCCTTTCCTGGTGGTCACCGACAAAAAAAAAAAAAATGAAAATAAGTCAATTGCTTTTGATAGAGAGAAAGAAATAAACTGCAACGAGAAGAGAGAGAGAGAGAGAGAGAGAGAGAGAGAGAGAGAGAGCAGACAAGGACCTTGATATTATCTTTTTCGTTTTATGTTGTAGTTCTCGAATGTGCTTGCTCGCAGGTTTCGTCTTCACTGATGAGTTGCAAGTGTGGGACCCATTCGCAGATATCCCCCTAAACTGTGTGCTCTAATTTTCGGCCCATCTTCACATCAACGCGTCTCGTGTCTAACTCTTCCTTTTCCTGTTTTCTATCCCACGTCCCCCTTGACGGCTCTTTAGTTTGAGTTTCTTTCAGCCAACCACAGCCAGTTTTCTGATTTGCGGTTAATGCATTTCTTTTTTTTTAGCCTGAACGTCCGCTGCTATTCGGACATAGATTTTGGAACCCCCACCGTTCACCCCCCCCCATTTGCTTTCCTCCACCATCGTGCTTCTCTCTCTTTTTCTGTCTCCGTGACTGCATCGAACCTCTTTCTCATATATGTCCCTCCTTTTCAACCGTCTAGTAATCGACCTCTAAATCTTGCTAAGAATCAATTTTCTATTTTAAAAAAATCAACCGGAGTCCCTAATTATATAACAATGAACCTCTTTGTTTGACTCCAATGATAATATCGAAGAAGCTGGTGTAACCACTGATTGATTAAATCACTGCTTTCAGGTTCTCTTAAAGCAACAATAGTGTTGCCTCGAGACCTTTTGCGCGTACACCTTCAATGATTCGACGAATTTTCTAAAAGTCGTTCTTATTTCTCTTATGAAACTTCACGACTTTAGATCAGATACAGTTGGCTTGGTTGGCATGTACTTGGATGCTGCTTCTATACGGGTGATAACTGTTGCGCTCTGGTTAGTGAACGCTTGTAATATAAAATAAGGGACAAACCACGATATGAGAGGAAATAGAGATATATTCTCAGGGAAAAGTATATACAATAGAGAGACTATTAGTAGACAAGAACATAGTATTTGTGAATACAGAATAAAGATATAGTCCAACGATAGTTGTGGCTTCCATTATTACGGTAGCAAGTAGCGTGATCTCGTGCGATCTCCAGTCTTCAACGCTCTAATAGTAAAGTTAGCGACCATAGTCGAGGGTGACCCGAAGGCTCCCTTTTCGATAGCTACTACACCAAGGTGTAGGGGAGGGCGCTACTCCATTCCCTGGATTGCTCCACTTTACCCTTGAACCGTACCTTATAATGCTGAGTGTTAAGCAAGGTGGTATCAAGTTCCATTTTTAAAGTCTTTGGTATGACTCGACCTGGGATTGAACCCAGGTCTCCCGGGCCATTGGCGAACACTCTAACCGCTGGGCCAATGTCCCGAAGAAGCTGCTCTTCCCCTTCTCGTCTGCTCTGGTATTAGTAGCTACTGCTATATATGGCAGATAGACTCGTTTATTTTGTGGAAGAAGGTGGGTGATACCCAACAGTAACAAAGTTTTCATATATGTTATTCGAAGTATGTCTTTTAGATGTCTCCTGAAGATAATCAAACTTGCTTCTTACGGTTACCATTGCGGTACAAAGTAGATTTTTCGACTTCGCGGTGACCTCCATAGTAACAAATTGACGAACGAAAAAACTCTGTTAAACTACACAAAGGTTAATTTACATGAAGGTAGTAAAAAGTCACCTGGAGAAAGTAAGGGAGTATTGATTAATGAGATAATTATAAGAAACATATCCTCGTGAGAAAAAGATTAGCAGACACAGACCTTGTATTTTTCTGGTTCTAATACGCTTGTCTGCTGAGTCTAACACCCCCTTTAGAGCGCCACCTAATCTTGGAGCTCGTAATTTATTTATTTATTTATTTATTTATTCATGTGATTTAAACTGTCTATGAGCCGTTTCATTGGCTTTGCGGTTAGTATTCTCCAATGGCCCAGGAAACTGGAGTTCAATCCCAAGACGAGTCATACCAAAGACTCAAAAAATGTTACTTGATGCTAACTTGCTTAACACTCAGGATTATAAGGTATAGATCAAGAGTAAAGTGAAGCAATCCAGGGAAAGGTGATGTGCCCTCCCCTACACCTCGTTGTAGAAGCTATTGAAAAGGGAGCCCTCGTGTCACCCGCGACTAAGGTCAACTTATGAGCCGTTTAATTATGTTAAAATATCACTATTGGTGATAAAAAGCCATAACGTGACATTTAAATATTTCTTATTTATACGTCAACTCGGGTGAATCTTTGCTGAGATGATTCTATGATTGGAAAATCCTCTTTCAAAAGACGATTATGCCTCACAAATCACAGCACTATTCATCCACCGCTTGATTATAAATATATGGGTGTGCTTTAAAGTTATTTCGATAGATGTAAGTACATAGTTTTCCATTCCTTTTTTTGGAATTTAGTGTCTTGGCATAAAAGACTGTCTTCGAGATGGAGGTGCCCGTGGAGTAATGGTTATCGTCGCGGGAATTAGACACGGCGACACGAGTTCAAATCCTGGACTGATTGCATTTCACATAGCTCTAATACCCTTGGGAAAGATATGAGTCCAATTATTCTCCCTCCAGCTATGGGTAAATAGTAGGGCAGACTATGTTCTTCAGCCTTGGTGAGGCAACTAGTCTAGGAGAAGGAAAAACTCTGAATTGAAACCTGTTAAACTCCACTTAAAAAATTGACCTTGTGTCATATCCTGCCCGAGCGGAGGGGTTGGGTAAATATGATAAAAGACTGTCTTCGAGAGAAAACTCTGCTAGATATTCCCAGTTTCTGCAAGGAAATTTGCATAAGCAGAATTTATTCCTGTCTTTGCTTATATGGGCATCTCTTCATTGATGATAAGAGCGTTGTGTTTGGGAATGTGTCGAATAAGAGAAGATATCTCGGTATAGTTGGTTGGTAGTTTAGTTTTATGGCATATCAACCTTTGTAGGTTATATAATGCCAAATCCACTTTTATACAAATATCAGTTCTATTTCAAACAATTCAGTTTAGCATGAGTACACAGTTTGTCAGAAACATTCCGTTTTCAAGTTATTCAGTTTAATCAAACAACTCAAGCGATTCAGTTTAACATTAGTACGCAGTTTTGTTCTATTTAACCCATAGATAGGGCCCTACCAGGTACTACCACTCATGGTCACAGTGGAACAGGGAGCGATGGCAATAAAGGGTTACTCTGCATTCCGCAAAACCCCAGCATTACTGGAACGTTACTACCAGATTGCTTAGTGTCATTGCTTAGGACACACGTTGGAGGGATCTTACCTTTCAGCAGAGGTGCAGTCTGTGTATTCTACAGCCCCAGCCCACTGAGCAAAGCTCGTTATAGAAGACCGTTTTATCACTGGCAATGATTGGACTGCAACAAGAGGCAATAGGTGTGCTGAGGGTGCATTTGGTTTTTCTCAATACAAATTAGTGATTTTAAGACACAATAACTTTAAATCATTCCTACACTTTCAATGGCGGTATTGGTGGAGTTTTTCCATGCAAATACCGACAGAAATGTCCATCCATTAATAGGACTATGATATTTTAGTTTTAGTTAGCAAAGGTAATATCAATATATACATAAACTCGCACAGTACACACGTACACATGTATGTGTGTATGTCTTGATTTTATTTTGTACTTTAAACATGTTTAATTGAATGGGACAGATACTTCGTTTCCGCATAGTTTATAATTGATCCATTCAAGTCATTTGACTTCTGGACAGAATGAATCCAAGAAGTCGCAGTAGTTTTCCCCAAGTACTTTAGGCTACAGTTGGTTCCATCTTCCCAAAAGCAAATAATCAAATACCCCCCAAAATGACACGTCATATACATTTACGAGGATCATTGATTAAGTTTTCCGACTTTTTTCGTATGGGCACTTTTATTGAAGTCCTCTTGCGTGAGCGTGTCAATGACCTTCAGCACAGCCTCTTTCATCTTCTCAGTTATCTCATAACGACAGCCTCTGAGGTTAGAAAAAAACCAAAAGTCACAGGGAGCAAGATCTGGACTAAAGGGAGGCTGAGAAACTGTCTTGATTCCCATCTTGCGCAAATAGTCTGTGACAAGGATGGAGTTATGGACTGGTGCATTGTCCTGGTGGAAATGCCACTGACCCGATTTGAAGAGTGCTGGCCTCTTCACTAGGAATCTCTTCCTGAACTCCCTTAAAACCTCAACATAGTAGCCCTAACCGTAACCGTTTGGCCAATCAACTCTGGTGTATTGACTTCCTTACTCCTCCCACATCTCTCATCATCCTTCACGGACTCCATGAAATTGGTCAGTCATCTCAAAAGATGTATGGCAATAACATAGTGAATTTTAAAGAGTCTACGATAATTTTAAATGTCTGTACATAAAAGTCTGCAAACGTATTGAATGCACCAAGTATATATATATATATAGAGAGAGAGAGAGTAGGAGAAAGAATTATCATGCGGAAAATTTACGGAAGAGGTAATTAGAAGAACTAGCGGGAAAATTGTTGGAATGTAGATTCTATGTTCGGAATTGATTTTGTTTAAGGAATGCTATAAAAGAGTTACAAGAATTTGGTGTTTTTGTTTGTAGTTTTCTTTCAGTCAGTATCTCATCGACCGAGACAGACATCGACATGCGACTAACAAAGGCATGGACAACTCTCAATAGGCTATCGGTCATATGGAAATCAGACCGGACTGATAAAATGAAATGCAGTTTCTTCCAAGCAGCGATCGTGTAGATACTGCTATGTGGGTTCACTACATGGACGCTAACTAAGCCGCTGGAGAAAAGGCTTGACGGCAACTACACAAGAATGCTATTAGCAATATTGAACAGTTCATGGAGGCAACACCCTACAAAGAAGCAGCTGTACGGACACCTACCACCCATCACGAAAACTATCCAAATTAGACGAACCAGACATGCAGGACACTGCTGGAGAAGTGGGGACGAGATCATAAGTGATGTATTCCTATGGACCCCTTAACATGGCCGAACAAAAGCACGGCGACCAGCTCGAACCTACACACAGCAGCTCTGTGAGGATACGGGGAGTAGCCCTGAGGACCAGCTGAAAGCAGTGAACGATAGGGAGAGGTGGCGAGAAAGGGACAGAGATATACGTGTTCATAGCATGACAAGATGATGATGATGTATAAGGAGGTGTTTTCAATTAGAAATCTTCCGTGTGTAGAGGAGGGCCACAAAAGTTATTGGGAGATGGAACTAGTGTCTGTTAGATGGAGTGTTAATTGTCTCGACAAGGTTGATGAAGTTAGACCGATGTAGATAGTTACTTTATTGGAGAAACATTCTCCTTGTGGATATTTAAACTGGTATATTACATTTTTCGTAACTAGTAGAGGGAGAGAAATACTTATAGATGACGAGGTTAGTTGTTTGAATCAGTGGGGGAGACATTACGTATAATATTTTTTTCTGGTATTTTATCGATTTTGTAGCGTTTGTGCATCTGGTTACGAAAAAATAGTTTAACTACAATGGAAATAATGCAACACCGAACAATTCTAAACACATTAGAGTTGATATTTTAAATGGCACGTTTTATTTGTTCGTCAACAATGGGGCGTGGGAAGCTATTGTTAAGGAAAGCTTGTTTTATGTTTTTAAGTCAAAGTGGAAGACTGTTTTGGAGGAGAATATTAATTTGGCACGATATATTAGATTTTTTAATCAATGCTATTCTATATTGTTGGTGGTATTCGCTTTTGTGATTGAGAATGAAAGAATAAGTTCTAATACGTCTTTTGTATGGGAAGGTGGTGAAATATTGTTGTCTATGTCGTTCAAGTAAAACTCAGTTGAGAATTGTTGTGGAAAACCAGTTGCAGATTGTGTAGTTCATTTGAGCAATAGATGAGAAGGATATTATCAACATAATACAAATAACTTTTATTTCTCATTTTTACATAGTTGAAAACTTTATTTTCTGTAAGAACCATGTAGAAATTGTTGAAAGTAAATCCAAAAGTGGATTTAATTACAATGACGTCTTGTATGTATGAGGATCATTAAAAAAGTTTCCAGACTTTCTTGTATGGGAACTTTTATTGATAGTACACACATGAATCTCCTATCCCCTTCAAAGTAATCTCCTCCGGCTGCAATGCACTTGTTGTACCATTACAACAAATTCTGGACGGTCCCATGAAAGTCCTCATGTGTTAGCGTGTCAATGTCATTCGCAACAGCATCTTTCATCTCCTCAATTGTCTCATAACGACAGACTCTGAGCTTAGGGAATAACCAAAAGTCACAGGGAACAAGGTCTCAACTATAGGAAGGGTGAGGGACTGTCTTGATGCCCATCTTGGTCAAATTGTCTGTGACAAGAATGGAGTCGTGGACTGGTGCATTGTCCCGATTGAAATGCCACTGACTCGATTTGAAGAGTGCTGGCCTCTTCACTAGGAATCTCTTCCTGAACTCCTTTAAAACCTCAACATAGTAACCCTAACCCTAACCCTTTGGCCAATCAACTCTGGTCTATTGACTTCCTTACTCCTCACACACCTCTCATCATCCGTCACAGACTCCCTGCCTTCCTTGAATCTCTTATGCCACTCAAAAACTGATGCTCGATTCATGCAAGATGCTCTAAAAGCAGTCTGAAACATTCCATATGTTTCTGTGGCATTTTTTGCAAGTTCAAAACAGAATTTATTGCAAGTTGACATCAAAGTAGTATAGTTTATGGTGGAAGAAGACCATGAAACGTTGAAAAAAATTAAAAACAAAAAGGCTGCTGGGCACGGCGAAATACCCACTGAAGTTTGGGATAAAAGAAAATTTGACCACATAATTCGATTATGCAACGCTATCTATAAACAAAGCACAAAACATAAATGAACGAAAGGTTCCTCCTTCTCTTACTCAAGAAAGCCGACATTACACTAAGAATTACAGAAGCATATGTCTTACTGCTCTAGCTACAAAGGTTTATGAGGCCTTTTTCCTCAATCGTACACAATCCGAGAGAGAGAAAATCCCTAAGAAAAAGCAGATTGACTTTCGAAAAAACTCTCCTCAACCTTACAGATTCAAACATTCCATCGACTCATCAAAGGAGAACGAGCAAATAATCTCGAGGCAACACTAAACAATATACAGAAGAATGATGGATAAAATTCTTCTCTTAAATGGTTTTATCAAAGAAACTGTTTTGCAATTCAAAAAGACGAAGGTTATGGTTCACTCACCTGAGGGAGACAAAATCTTCTTCAATATAATCACCAGAGTTTTGCAAAGAGATACATTAACACTATATTTATTTATAATCAAATGGAATGCTATTGACTGGGAATGTATCATACGATTAAAAAAAAAAACAGAATTTCTTCCCATCCTTAGTGGTGTCCATACGATTGCATGGATTTACCACATGGCTGCGAACAAAATGCATAGGAAAAAAATGGTAGATGAGAACTACATTATAATGTTGCAAATTATCTTAAACAAATCCAAGAAGCAACATTTCACTGTACGGCCTCCTACTTCCCATCTCTCAAACTAGCCACATAAGACAAGAAAAATGTGCCGCACTGCTGATGAAAATAGGACGAACTTATAAGCGATATTCTCTCATGGATTTCTGCACAAGTATATACCAGTGATAGCCAGTTAAGGGCGTACATATGTTCTGTGAGGACACAGGATGCAGCCAAGAAGACCTGCCAGGAACAATATATGACAGCGATGGATGTTAAAAGAAGCTCAAAGAACTCCGTGCTGCCAGCGCAACTTAAGAATAATATCATGGGTAGTGTTCACCAATGGGTCGGGAGGTCTGGATTCATTCCCAGGTCGAGTCATACCAAAGACTTTAAAATGATACTTGATACCTCCTTGCTTAACACTCAGCATTATAAGGTACGGATCAAGGGTAAAATTGAGTAATCTAGGGAAAGGAGAATCACCCTCCACAACACTTTAGTGTAGTAAATATTGAAAAGAGAGCCTCCGGGTCACCCACGATTACGGTCGCCAACTTTTACTATATATATATTTAAGCATGTTAAAGGCCACATTCAAATCTTGTTATTTTTGCAATGTCAAGGTGAAGATGGAGAAGAAAGTGCCTTATACTATCCCAAGCACTTTTTACAATTTCGCTGGTCGTCCTCAGGGGTTGTGTTAGGTTGATTGTTGCAGTGAGTTTTGATTGTATTTATTTGAAATGATTTTTTTTTTAAATATGGGTTTGGCTCATTCTGTTAGGACCCAGACATAAGAAAAATTACACTTGAAGATATTGAAAAGAAAACAATCCAAACGTGCTTACATAACTACAATATATATACATATATTTGCTGTAGAGAAAAGATATTTTAAAATGAATAGGTCCCCAAAGAGATTTGCATTTCATAAAGATTTATTAATCGATTTCGTTCTTACATACGTGTATGTTTCCACCTGGTTGCTTTTGTCAGAGAACATATATGGCACAAGGTCATGTGAATTGGGTACTCAATGAAACTTGAATTCATTCATGTTTGAGAGATTTTCAGTTTTATATAGTGTTGCGTTCTGGAAGGTGAACGTGTGTAATATTAAATAAAGGACAAACTACGATATGTGAGGAAATAGTTATATTCTCAGGAAAAAGTATATACAATAGAGAGACTGTTAGTAGACAAGAACATAGGATTAGTGAGTACAGAATAAGGATATAGTCCAACGATTGTATTGGCTTCCGTCATAAGAAGCGGCTCTCCACCTTCTCGACTGTCCTGTATTAGTAGCTACTGCTATATATGGCAGATGGACTAGCTCATTAAGTGGAAAAGGTGGGTGATACCCAACATATAGAGGTCACTTTTCCTATCCTCTGAGCGTGCCTTTTTTAGTCTGTCTTATCCCTAATTGGTCTTGAATAGTTTTGTTGTTTTACCCGGGGTAGCTGTGTGTGTAGGGGGTTAAAGTGGTTTTGGATTCCACTTATAGTTACTTTTTCTTCTCTGTGCATGTGTGTGTGTGTGTGTGTGTGTGTGTGAGTGTGTGAGGTTTGGGCTTGTTCTTTGTGGTAGTGTGGTTTGAAATTTACTGTTAATTATTTTTTAATAATAATTTTTTACAAATAATTCTTGTGTGTGTATACATATACATATATATATGTATGTTTGTTTCCATTTGTGTGTGCATAATTTATGTTTTATTCAACGTGGGCTTAACTGTATGTGCAATCCGAAACCACTACCCCCCCACACACACCACCCAGCTTAAGACAACAAAAACTCAAAGACATATCAAATATCAAAGACCAATTTGGAATAAAACAAACTAAAACAGACACATTCAGAGGAAAGGAAAGGGTAGCCCATACAAAACTGAAAAACACGAGTGAGTTCAAGTCTCATTGAGTACCTTGTTGGTACTTGTGCCTCATATGTTCTCTGACGAAAGCCACAAGCTGGAAACATACACATATGTAAAAATGAAATAAATAAATAAATCTTTAAAAAGT
>OY757935.1:9470499-9536237 GCA_963585895.1 Sepioteuthis lessoniana
GGGGGCCTGAGCGCCCAGCCTCCCTGGGTGCTGGTTTTCTCTACTGCATCTTATCTCCAACTCAACTGCTCAATCGGGGGCCTGAGGGCCCACTTTCCTGGGTGCTAGTTTTCTCTACCGCATCTTATCTCCACCTGGCTCGAACTTCCTGTGCACCGAGTTATATTATTGTTTTACGCCCACTCAATCTCTTCCCATAACTGGCCAACGGAATATGCAACTTCCGCCGTCGTTGGAATGGCATGTTTGAGCGGAAATAACTGTCATGCAGTTCCCAGGTCACCTTCTTCCGGTGCATCAGTTTGTGACTGTACCGTGGCATTTTTACCCTGTCCCGTATTGTCAGCCAAGCTCGCCTACGCAATCTCTTCCCATAACCGGCCAACGGAATATGCAACTTCAGCCGTTTTTGGAATGGTATGTTTGGCCGGGTCGGAGGTTAATATACAACAATCTAAGGTTGCCACTTCGTCTGATTCTAATTATTCAAGTCATTTTTCTAAGCCTTTTGGGTTGTTCCAAGTGTGCCAATTACAACTGACATTACCCTCATGTTCCACAGTTTTTTTTTTTTAGTTCCCTGGCAAGCTCTGAGTATTTGTCTATCTATTTGCTTTCTTTTGTTTCATTCAATGGTCAATGGTCGGATGAAATGGCAAAATCCATTAAAAAGATAAATTATTTTTCTATTGTTAATTAATACTAGGTCTGGTCATCTTATTAGGATAGGGTGATCCATTGTATATAGGAATTCCAGGGAATTTTATACATCTCATTCTTGTAGACTGGTTCTGGTTTGTGCACGCATCCTCTTGTAGAATGATCAAATTTTAATCTTTTACTTAATTCACATGTTGTGCACCTGTTACATAGCCAGATATGAATACGTAAAATACACATAATGTTCATAAAATGTTCATAAATATATAGGAATCCGAAAAACACGAAATTGGTTCAGGTACGAAACTTTTATTTACTTTGTGAGTTTAAGGCTTTTCAACATGAGGAGAGAGAGACACAATTTCTTTCTATGCTGGCTTTTCCATCTGAACCCCGCCACGTGCGGCACTCCCGCCGCAAACTACTGGTCTGGCCACGGCGAGCTCTGAAAATCGTCTACCTTCTTCTAGCGTCGAATCTCAACTAACTGCTTTTTTTTCAAATCCCCAAAATCCTCAGCGCTTCCGGGCATAACGTCATTCACGTCCCCGGTTACATTTCCTATCTGGAGTTTTTATTGTGACATCTCTGATTGTCACAAGGGCTCCTCACGCGCGTGAACACCTGCGCTCAATGTGTGCACCTAACTAACCCATGCACTAGGCGAAAGGTTCTCAGCCTAACTAAACCGAAAGGCAAGATATATAAAACGAAATCCCTCTGCAATTATATTACACACCTTTCCCACCCAGTTGTACGTAGTCTTGCAATCTTTTTGTGGATGTTCACTGTATTTGCTTATTATAGGTATTGGATTGTTTGAGGGGGAGTCTCCCGTGGATGTCGACTGTCTATAAATTGTCTTAAAATATTCATGGACTTTCCCATCAGTAGATTAATCCATGAAAGGCGACTAAAATAGAAGCAGTAGATTATCCCATCTGACGCCACTAAGTCACATATAAACAATGGCAAATTAACAGAGCACCGACTTAATGCAGCCTTGTTACTTAGAAGGAGTAACTTGTATCGCTCAACCAGAAAAAAGATGGCTACTAGAATTTCAATAATATGATTAACCATTTCTATTTTTATGATTTCAAACTTTGCAAGTTTTTCCCACCAGCGTTGACTAGTGGTCTTTAACTGGAGTCTGAATGACAGCAATTCTCCTTAGATGTCCAGGACTCATCTCAGTATTCTAACTGATCTTAACAATGCTCTTGTCTGGTCTGGATATTATCGATTGATCATCCGACTTTCATCTCTTCCAGTCCTCTTTCCAATCCTTCGGGGAGGGGGGTCCTCGTGGTGTAATAGTTAAAGCGATGGACTGCGGAATCGTAGTTCACGAGTTCGTATTCCAGTCACGCTGTTGCGTTCACTTTCGGGCAAATACCCTTGGGAAAGGTATGAACCCCCTTATCCTCCCAGCTATGGGTTAAATAGTACCACTACCGTTCTTCTAGGAGAATGGCTTTGGCATTAAATAACCTATAAAGAATTGATATGCCATTAAACAAAGAAACCAACCAATCCTTCGGAGACCATTCCAAGTGCTCCAACATTATTATTATTATTATTATAATTATTTGTGATTTTTTTTCTTAATTGATGTTTTACTGTAGTCTGAGCAACTGCATGTTTCCTCAATTCTCACAGATTTTTCAAAGCATTCTTGTGATTTTAAGCGATGTGGTCAAGATTGTCTAGATTCCTCTTCGGATTTCAAGTTCTGAAGTCTTTTAATCAAATATTATGTCCAGTTGCTTCGACGATAACCGTTTCATCTCTTGTTGGCTGCTGTGATCAGTCTTTCTTTGCTCTTTTTTCTATATTCATGGAGTCCCTTAATTGTTTCATCGACGCAACTCTCAATGCTGCTGATTCCTCTTCTGTCAATGAAATTTCTTGTGTTTAAGGTTTTCTGCTTCGTCATCAATCATCTTGTACTATGGCTCATCTGAGCTCCTCTCTTGTCCAGTTTGGGAAAGGTCATGAAGATCTTACAAGGGACACTCTCTCTCATTAGATTTCTGCCCCAAAGTCTGGCTTTCAGACGTTTTCTTGTTCTTGTTTGTTTGTTTTTTTTCGTTCATATTTAACATTTTCTTTTGATATTCATTGGTATCTCCAGTTTGTTTGTTTTTTCTCCAAATGTTTTAATGTTTTTCTGATGGGGTAGTTCTATTCTTTCCACTGTTTCTTTTATTTTTTTAGTTTTTGTTATAATCCTGGCGCATTGTCCGATACCAAATTCCATTCCTATATCTTGGCGGTAGATTTTAATTTGTATAAGGGTTTCTAGTTCTTTTTTTTATTTTTGGCAAATATCTTAACCATCCATAAACATGAGGCGGTTTATCTTGTCCCATTAGATTGTAAATTCATAGCCTCATGTGCAATTCTTTACTATATAATTGAGTGGCATCCATTTTATTACAAATACAGAACAATACAAAATTATTCGGAACAATTGAATTATTGTAATTTTCTACTAATTATAAGAGGATGTTTCGTATGGCATTTTTTACAAACGAAACATTGGTCCTGTTGCACCCATCCATCAGTAACCATAATATTTTGTTGTGGAGATTCTGAACGAGAGGGGAAAAAGCAAGACCATTCCTAAAAATGTCTGAGAAAAAGTTTTTGGACTCTTCGTTAGTCAAGATGAAAAAAAAATAGAAATACGTGATCATGCAAGTTTTCGATCACCTCAGAGAAACCAATCAAAATACCGTGTTTTAAAACATAAAAATATTCCACTGCTAATATGCAAATATTTTTTTCTCTAGTGCACCGATTTTTTTTCTTAGTGAAAATTCTGACATTTAAAATCCTGGGGAAATTTTTCTAAGAAATTAATACGAAGATAGTGAAGATAGACAAGAATAAGAGCCCAGGAGCAACTAAATTACTCGAAATTTCCAGAAGCGGTATCTCAGAAATTCTCTCAAAGTTTCAAGGCATTGGAAGTGTTTTCGATCAACGAAGACGTAGACGCTCTCGAAAGTTACAGAACGGGATGGTGTGGAAATAAATCAGGAAAGCAAAAGTTCTGCCAAAAAAGACTACAAAACAAGTGACGAATTTGTGGAACTTGCACCATTTGGTGTCAGTAGATACCACTAAGCACATCCTTCGGGGACATAAAAGGAAAGGACACGTTGCAGCTAAGAAACCAACATTAATCAAAAAACATTTGAAAGCACGATTACGTTGGTCAGAAAGCTATGAACAATGAAATGTAGATACTTGGAATAAGATGGTATACATCAATGAAAAAAATAGAGCTCCATTTTAATAAGCAAGAATTTTTTTTAAATGTTCAGGAAAGCAAAATAACCCTAGTAACACAATAAAAAATTTTAAGTTTGGTTTGGTTTGGTCTGGTTTGGTTTGGTTTTATGGCATTAGACCATTGTGGGTTATCTAATGCCAAATCTGATTTATTAATATATATTAAGCATGTTTGATTAAATAATAAAGACACATTTTGTCTATATAATTTTATTAAGATCCTTTCAAGTTTCCTGATAAATGTCTTGGTTTCAGGTTGGAATTGGTGGAGGAATTTACCAAAATTGTCCTGAGCACTTTCGGAGCTTTCAGATGCCATCACCAGGAGTTTCTTGCATGTATAAAGAGCGTTTATAAGGAGTTTTTGAAAGAATTTTTTAGGATTTAAAAAAAAATATTCTATATTTTTTGATAAAATTCTTTTTCCGTTGATAGCGTTTTTTTTTTTTTAAATTCATTAGCATCTCAGTTTTATCTAACTCTGCATTTATGTGATTTTGTACTATTATAAAAAAAACGTAAAAAATCATTCAAAAACACATTTAAAATACTCTTTATACATGCAAGAAACCCCTGATGATGGCCAATGAAAGGTCTGAAAGCACTCGGGACAATTTTGGTAAATTCATCCACCAATTCCAACCTGAAAATAAGACACTTATCAAGAAACTTGAAAGAACCTTTATAGACAAAATGATTACTTTGAAGGGGACTAAAATTTGATGTCTGTACTATCAATAAAAGAGCCCATACGAAAAAAAGTCTGGAATCTTATTTAATGATCCTTGTATATACTGAAGCACAAAAAAAAAACATTTTGTTTTTTGTCGGAATGAGTCTTGATATTAATTTTCTTTTAAAAAATCCAAATATTTGTCTTAGGAAAAGGCTGTTACTTTTACTTGCTCTCTAATCTGAGAACAGAGACTGGATGGTTCAAGATATTTCACTTGGACAGAAAGAACTTCGACAGGATTCCACTTCTATTTTCCTACGACGGTATCCATTGAACCACGAACACCTCCATGATTACTGCATGAGTAGCTCACAGCTGTTTGTTGTTTTGCTTGTTCTGCCTCCTTGGGTTTCTTTTCACTCTCTTCTCACATCAACCTTTAAAAAAAAACATTTGCTCATAACGTATACGCTATTAATACAATATCTAAAAACAGAGCAAATTCTACCAAGTAATCCATTTGATAGTTCATAAAAATGCAAAGCAGGTTCGGGTAGGTTTATTCACATTGGACTCTGAGGTCCAAGCCATGAATGTAAATCCTGAAAAGTTGGAGAGTATCATATAGGAATAAAGTGAGACCCTGGAGATTGAACACCGATCACCAGTGAACAGAAGTGGCGGGTCTCCAGATGATATAAATACTGGTACCGAGCAATTAGCAGGGGTCATGAGACGAAAGGATATTCAGTTCGAAGAATAGCAGTCAAAGGACAGCAGCCTGACGGAGTTCAGCGAAAAAGACTTTTCCGTAATAGCTTGGCCAGCAGTGTACGGATAGTTACTGTCTTTTGTTTTTCTTATTTTCTGTTAATGTGTAATTTTGGTTGAATGAAGAACTTATGGCTTTGTTAAGTTGTCTGTTAATTATCTTCTCGTTATGTACATTTGCGCATTACAAAAGAGAGAATTAGGTTTTATCTGCATCTCACAGTCTTGGGTGATTTCCGATCTTGGCAAAAGCAGCCAAAAGTGCTAAATACTGCGTCAAATTATTAAAATACTGTATAACTTTTGAGTCACGCTCGTAAAATATGCTTATCGGAGTTACTTTTATCTGGTTTTTACTAAATGATTCTAATCAAACTTTCAAATTGCTGGAGGGCTTTATAAATTCCCAGTTTCTAATCTTTCTTATGTCCAAATACGGTTTCTTTATAAAGCCGTTTGGTCAGGTTATTTAACTTTAAAATCATTGAATTAATGTTTAATTCCTGGACCAGGAACCTTGACTAGAAAATTTATAATCCAAACTGATGAATATTATTAGTTTGCATTTATATCTGCCATTTTAGAATATGCAAGAAAACAAAGTAAATTTAGTAGCATTGTTTGGTACAGCTGAAATACACTGACGAACGATCCTTCCGTACTGAGACACCCATCAGACAAAACCCAGTCGATTGGGGCAGTATAGGACGTCGACTACATCTCTGCAGAGGATTAAGACCACCGAACAAGTGTCCCCGATATGATACTAAATCATTCGGATGGCGAAGCCTCAGTTCGGGGGAATGTGGAGTACTCTATAATTGTCATTACTTCCAGGCCCAAACTGGCTCAGAATGGCCGTACCTGTTAGGGTCTTATTTAGAGGTCAAATAGAATTATTCAGTCATCTACTATTTCTTGAAGCCATCAGAGTTTGTGCAAACAAATAATTAATAATAAACTGATTAGATGAGAGCAAATAATTGAATTCTGAGTCGTTTAATGATAATGTTACCCATAAACTATCCGCTTAATAATCATATATATATATATATATATATATATATATATATAGGTGAGCGGCTCATTGGCCTAGTGTGTACAGTGTTCGCCAATAGTCCGGGAGAACTGGGTTTACCCCTAGGTGGCGTCATACCAAAGACTTTAAAAATGGTACTTGATACCTCCTTGCTTAACACTCAGCAATATAAGGTACGTATCAAGGGTAAAGTGGAGCAATCCAGGGAAAGAAGTAGCACCCTCCCCCACACCTCGGTGTAGTAGCTATGGAAAAGGGAGCCTTCGGGTCGCCCTCGACTACAGTCACCAACTTTACTTTATATATATATATATATATATATATATATATAAGCATGTACATATAACAACAGTGAATGGTTGTCCCTATCTCACAAGGTGAGTTTGTGGCTGACCAAATAATATGGGGAGTGTTCGAATATCTGTGATATAGCCATTATGGAATATAAAGTAAAAAAAGTTAGCGACCATAGTCGAGGGTGACCCGAAGGCTCCCTTTTCGATAGCTACTACACCAAGGTGTAGGGGAGAGCGCTACTCCTTTCCCTGGATTGCTCCACTTTACCCTTGAACCGTACCTTATAATGCTGAGTGTTAAGCAAGGTGGTATCAAGTACCATTTTTAAAGTCTTTGGTATGACTCGACCTGAGATTGAACCCCGGTCTCCCGGGCCATTGGCGAACACTCTAACCGCTCAGTTTTTATATATATTTCAAAGCATGGATGCTTATATGTGACCAGGGGTTTCGTGCCATCTTTATGCGATTGTTATCAAGCAGAAAAAGAAATATTTTGGAGAATTCGAAAAAAAATCCAGTCAAAAGAAAGTTTAAGTTAGAATTGTGTATAACTCTTTTGTGTGTGTGTGTGCGTGTGTGTGTAGATTATATTTGCGTATTGTTGTGTTTGGTTGTATCTGTGATTGTTAATATCTGTGTATCTATGATAATACATGCTCCGTTGTCTCATAAATAAATGTGTAGCAATGTGTTGCAAAAAATAGCGGAAGTCGAGAGAAAGTTAGGGATTTGGCTGAATATGTTTTTTCTTTGGAAAGTGATGATTTTTACTGGGGGACAAATTTATCATCATCATTGCATTGTGAAAAAATGATTTTTTAATTTGACATATAAGTATGTTATTTGACCTCTATATACGAGGGTCATTAAATAACTTTCCAGACTTCTTTCGTATGGCCACTTTTATTGATAGTACACACATGAAACTCTAGTCCCCTTCGAAATAATCTCCTCTGGCAGCAATGCACTTGTTTTACCGTTCCAATAACTTCTAGAAGGCCCATAGAAGTCCTCTTGCGTGAGCGTGTCAATGACTTTCATCACAGCCTCTATTATCTCCTCAATTGTCTCATAACGACAGCTTCTGAGCTTAGGGAATAAGCAAAAGTCACAGGGAGCAAGGTCTGTACTATAGGGAGGGTGAGAAACTGTCTTGATGCCCATTTTACTCAAATAGTCTATGACAACGATGGAGTTGAGGACTAGTGCATTGTCCCGGTGGAAATGCCACCGGCCCGATTTGAAGAGTGCTGGCCTCTTCCCTAGGAATCTCTTCCTGAACTCCCTTAAAACCTCAACACAGTAACCCTAACCCTAAGCCTTTGGCCAATCAACTCTGGTCTATTGACTTCCTTACTCCTCCTACACCTCTCATCATCTTCACAGACTGCCTGTTTTCTTTGAATCTCTTATGCCACTCAAAAACTGATGCTCGATTCATGCAAGATGCTCCAAAAGTAGTCTGTGGCATTTTTACCAAGTTTAAAACAATTTTATGGCATATCATTTTTCTAAAGCGTCCTCACGTCCAGATAGTATTTTTGAAATTCAACAGCTGTGATAATCAGGCTTTAGTAAGGTGTATTCCAATTGCTGTTGTAGCTGTTCATTTAAACCTGGAATCATAAAAATTGGTTAGTCATCTCATAAGGTGAATAGCAATAATATAGTGAATTTTCAAGAGTCTACAACAACTTTAAATACCTGTACCAAAATGTCTGGAACCTTATTGAATGCACCACGTATATATATATATATATAAATATATATATAGAGAGAGAGACAGAGACAGAGAGAGAGAGAGACAGACAGACAGACAGACATTTTGCTATTACTATCATGTAGTGGACGTCTCGATTAGAATTATGGTTACAAAGCTTGACTAACAAATCTGCGAGAGTGTGTTCGAGTCTCATCGGATGCCCCATTCATTCAGCCTTTTGCCACATCAAAGAAAAAAGCTTTGTAAATTACTACTATCATGTAATTAATCTAAATGTCTAGTCTCTTCCCCTACCTCCCCACCTCTCTCTCTCTCTCTCTCTCTCTCTCTCTCTCTCTCTCTCTCTCTCTCTCCATTCGTTCTTATGTTTTATCGTTCCCAGCAGGTCCTCCAAACTGCAACCTCTGTCCGCACACAACTGATGTAAATAAGTTCTTGCTAGTTGGCCAACATTGGCACATCCATGTGAAGGAGTCCTCTGAAGAACATCAGTTATGAGTTCGTCTTTGCATCTCCAGCAGTGACCCCCATGTCTTGTTGATTGTCTTGGATTGTTTTTGAGATAGGAGGTAAGTGGCCGTGTAGGGGTCCATAGAAGAACGTCACTTAGGAGGTCACCTTTGAGTCTTCGCTGCATATTTTGTTCGTCTTACTTGGATGTTTTTTTAGATGAGAAGTAAGTGGCCGTATATATATATATATATATGTGTGTGTGTAGAGAGAGAGAGAGAGAGAGAGAGAGAGAGAGAGAGAGAGAATTCAGGTTCAAAGTATTCAGAGAACCTTAAAACAGAGAGAGCTTGGACTGCCAATTAGAAAGGTCAACATAAAGTTCAGAGAAGAACTCCGAGAAAAATCTTTTTCCCAGTTTCTCATTCTCTTTCACACACACACGCACACACACACAGAGACACACACACTCTCTCTCTCTCTCTCTCAATTGTTCTTTGACTATTCACAGACAGACAATGAAGGTAGCAGGTGACTAAATTTCCTTGCATTCGTGTCGGTTAATTTAATGTGTCGAATATCTTTCACCCAGAAAGGATATTATTTGGTTTCTTTGTGCGTTATTCACAGACAAAATTGTCTTTGTGAAACAACGGAAGTGGTATTATTTAACCCCCAGCTGTACGGGAAGGATAAGAAGGTTCTTATTTTTCTCAAGGGTATAAGTTCGAAAGTGAATGTAATATCGCTACTGGAGTTCGAAATTCGCAGTCCAACACTACAGCTATTACTCGACCCTCACTATCCCGCACCCGTAGAAAGGATTCGTGTTTCTACATCCTTTTCTGAGAAACTCGTTACGAACGATCTTCGACGACGACGCAGCAAAAAAGACAGTTAGAGATCAGGTTTGGTTTCTTTGTTTTATGATGGGTCAACCTTCGTGGGTTATTTAATCCTAAAGCCATCCTTCTAGTAGAACAGTTGGGGTCATGTTTAACCCACTGCTGGGAGGATAAGGAAGGGTCATACCTTTCCTTAGAGAATTTCTCCGAAATTGAACGTAAAAACGCAACTAGAGTTCGAACTCGCTTACTGCTATTCAATAATTCAACGTTTTAACTATAACACCACGTGGATACCCGTCCCCGATCAGACTTAACTCTATACAGTGTAACCCGGATATAAGAGAAATCCGGATATAAGTGAAACCCGAATATGAGAGACTTTTTCACCGGTCCCGACAACTCTGGGTTACACTGTACTACCGCAGAGAATGAAACGGTCAGAAGAAATCAACGGAAGATCTTGAGTTTAAGGGTCGAGTTGCGCTATACGCATTTCAAATTCCAGAAGGCTGATCTACCATTAAATAAATTAACCAAACAATACCAAACTTATTCGATAGAAATATATGTCTGAAGAATTCTTACTTGGAGCTATAATAGTTCGGGTGAGTTCCCTTTGCGCAGTGGCTAACGTGCAGTAGATATCTTAGCAAAGTAAAGTTGTCTCCCTTAGTCGATGCTGACCAGAAGGCTCCCTTTTCAATAGCTACTACATCGAAGTGTAGCAGAGGGTGCTACTCCTTTCCTTTGATTGCTCCACTTTACTCTTGATCATCATCATCATGTCGTGCCACCGGTACGGATATCCTAGACCCTCTCTCGCCACTTCTCCCTATCGTTCATCGCCTCTGGCAAGTCTTCAGGGCTATATCCCGTATCCTCTCATAGCTGCTGTATGTATGTTCGATAATCCCTGCCTCTCCAGTAGTGTCCTGCATGTCTAGTTCGTCTGACTTGGATAGTTTTCGTGATGAGAGGCACGTGGCCGTATAGTTGGTGCCTTGTGGGGTGTTGCCGCCAGGACTTGTTAAATATTACCCTTGATACGTACCTTATATATACGTACCTTATATTGTTGAGCGTTAAGCAAGGAGGTATATATTACCATTTTAAAAATCTTTGGTATGACACGACCTGGGATTGAACCCAGGTCTCCTGGACCATTGGCGAACACTCTACCCACTCGTTCAATGAGCCGGTAAAGTTAGTTTAAACTCTAGTCGGGCTATTATGTTCACTTTCAGACTAATACGATCAGAAATGGTAGGAACCCCTTTTTTCCTCCTCAGTGATTGGTCAAATAGTATCAATGTTATATACAAGGATGGTTTTGGCATTAAATAAGCCATGAGGGTTGATATGCTATAAACAGAAATCAAATTAAACGAACTTGTTCGATAGGAATATTTCATGCTATAAAACTGCAAAATATCTGGATTAAGAATAGTTATTTTAAGTTAGATTATTACTGCAATATCTGTCTATATTTCTGAGATGAGGTATTATGTACATTATTTACATTTTTCGGACTATTGTCCTCATCTTTGTCGCCATGTTTATCACAACCTTTCATCTGTTGTACGCGCCGGCCTTCTTCTGGTAGTTGGAATGTCGAACTTAACCCTTTATTTCGCTTACCGGGGTAGACTGTTCTAGTTCCACAAGCCATGTTTAATGGATATCAGTTATCTCCTGTTAATTTCCCCTCTGAAAGTTCTCCTCTGCCTACACCGTGTATTGAACTCGTACACTTTGGGTATGTCACTAACGAACGACTTTATCCACTGTGCTATGTGTCATTGAGGACATCTGCGTATGAATTTCTGGGTATTATAAGCCTAATGTCTTCTGCAACCCTTTTTTACCAGTACTAATATTGCAGTTTTTGCTGTTATTGCATTATTTTTTAAAACATGGCGACAAATATGAGGACAATAGTCCGAAAAATATAAATAATATAGATTATTACTTGTTTCTTGAAACCAAATGTGCGAACAAATAGCTATTAATAAATAGAAATAATTACTTTATTGAATAATTACTTCTCTAAATAATTTCCAAACCAAACCACTGTCCGAACCACCTTACCATAACCGTCTATCCAAAATGACTGTGATTACGAACATTCGTTGTGTTATCCACGTTACATAAGCCGTTTTAGCAAATCGTGACAACATTACTCCAGTGGAATCGTGCACATGGATAGACTAAAGTTGGTCTACAGGCAAGAAGATTCATCCATAAATTCAGTATGAACACTGGATGGCGTCCAGAGGACCTATCAAGAGAGATGGACGATAGGGACGGATGGCGAAAGACCGAGAGAGAGAGAGAGAGAGCGAAAGGAATCCCTGCTACCAGCACGATGGTGATTGAAATAATTGTAGAACAATATTCCATCGTCCAAGGCAATCAATGAGGTCTTGTAGAATGAGCTGCTATACTGATCTTTTCTGATGAAACTGTTTTTATTTTTGGCCTCGCCCTTTCCGGGTGAGAACGAGAATGCGGCTTCGAGATGTTAACTCATCACCAAAAATGTCAGAAACACTGTCTTTACAAGCCTCTCCGGAGGAACCTTTTTAAGAAAATTTACCTTGTTTTTGAAATATGAGTTCAATATAACAAGTCGACATTTAGCCTTTAAATTTTTTTCTTTGCCTAACGACATATCAACCTTTGTAGGTTATTTAATGCCAACGCTATCCTTTCAGAAGTACCCAAGTGGTACAATTTAACCCATTGCTGGGAGGATATTAGGATTTATACTTTTCCTCAGGGGTATTTGATTGAAAGTGAACGTGATATCGCGACTGGAGTTCGAACTCGCTAACTACGATATCGTTATCAAGCACGTTAGCCACTGCGCCACGGAGACTCCACATGTAGCCTTTCATAATTTGTTAATATGTTCATGATTATCAAAAAGTATCGAAACTTGAGTGTATTTTTTAGATCAAACTGAAGACGTGTGAAGAAATACGGTTTGGTTTGGTTTGTTGGGTTTTATGGTATATCAACCTTTGTAGGTTATTTAACGCCAAAACCATTTTTATGTAAATAATCTGTCCTATTTTTTTTTAAATTCAGTTTAGCATAACCACACAGTTTAATTGTCAAAAATATTTCTGTATCAAACTATTCAAGCAATTATATGTAACAATTCAGTTAAGTGTAAATACAGTTTTAATGTCAAAAAACAGTTCTATTTCAAATAATTCAGTTAAGTATAAGCACGCAGTTTAAATGTAAGTACGGTATAATCGTCAAAAACATTTCTATTTCAAGCTATTCAGTTTACTCAATTCAGTTTAGCATAAGTATGCTGTTAGTTCTATTTAACCCTCAGATAGGACCCTTATCAGGTGCTACCACTCCGGGTCAGAGGGGACCTGGGAGCGATGGCAATAAAGGGGTACTCCGCATTCCCCAAAGCTCCAGCACTGCTGGAACCTCACTATCAGATTGTTTAGTGTCATAAACAGGACACTTGTTAGGTGTGGGGTCTTACCCCTCTGCAGAGAAGCAGTCAGTGTATTCTACAGCCCCAGCCGACTGGGCAAAGAAGAAATACGGGATTTAGAAATTTATATGGAAATAAGTGGTCATACTAAAAATAGGGACAACACTAATAAAATGGGTTTTAAAAAATAACATTTACTTAGAGATATTAGGGAAATTAAGATTAACTACTAGAAGTAATACTGAGAGGTGACCTAACTGAAACTTTCAAAATTATGAAATTTCTAATTAAGGCAAATTTTTTTAAATATTTCTCATAGAACTCGAAAGTTATAGTAAAAACAGATTTCAAAAACTAAGTCTACAAATCTTTTGAATTTTTTTGCTGATAGAGCAATATGTCTTTGGAAAAATTGCCTAATCAGATCAAAGACTGAAATAAAGTATAACAAAATGGAGGTTAAATTGGATGATTTCGGGGGAAAATGGTAAGAATATAATTAAGAGTGCATTTTAATGAACTATCAGATGGATTACTTGATCTGTTTATAGATATTGTATCAGTAGTGTATATGGAGGTGCCTGTGGTGTAATGGTTATCGTCGTAGAAAATGAACACGGCGACACGAGTTCAAATCCCGAACGAGGCTGATTGCATTTCACATTGCACTAATACCTTGGGAAAGGTATGAATCCAATTATTCTCCCTCCAGCTATAGGTAAATAGTAGGATAGATTAGGTTCTTAAGCCTTGGTGAGGCAAATAGTCTAGGAGAAGGAAAACACAGAATTCAAACCTATTAAACTCCGCTTCAAAAATCGACCTTGTGTCATATCCTGCCCGAGCGGAGAGGTTGGTACATAGGATCAGTAGTGTATATGTTATGTGCCAAAATTCGTTGTTTTTAAGGAAGATATAGGTTAGTAAAAAAGAAAAGATGCTCAAGGTGACAGAACAAACAAACAAATAAACAAACGTGTGCAACTTATGCAGTAATGATGCAAGTGTTCGTGGTTCAATGGTTACCGTCGTAGGAAAATGAAAGTGGAATTTTGAATGGTATGAGATTTATCCTATAAAAGGCAGTGTTATATAATTGCGGAAGGATTTTTTTTGTTATCATTTTTCGTTTTGTATATCTTACCTCTCGGTTTAGTTAAGCTGAGAACCTTTCGGCTTAGTGCATGGGTTAGTTAGGTGCACACATTGAGTGCAGCGATGGGCTGAGCATTTTGGGATTTGAAAAAAAAAAACAGTTGAGATTTGGACTTGGACGAAGCGAGTTGATTTTCGGAGCTCGCCGAGGGGTGACCTTATGGAGTCTTCGAAATGTTCCGCGCGTTTATTGAGTCAGTGAATCGAGAGCTGACGATGTACGAACAGTCAGCATAGTAAGAAATTGTGTCTCTCTCTCTCTTCTCCTCCTGTCGGAAAACCTTAAATTCAAAAAGGTAAGGGGGTGTTCTCGTGGTGTAATGGTTAAAGCTATGGACTGCGGAATCGTTCACTTTCAGGCAAATTACCTTGGGAAAGGTATTGAACCCCCTTATTCTCCCAGCTATGGGTTAAATAGTACCACTACTGTTCTTCTAGGAGAATGTCTTTGGCATTAAATAACCTACAAAGGTTGATATGCCATTAAACAAAGCAACCTATCAAAAAGGTAAATAAAAGTTTCGTACCTCAACCCAAAGAAAGTCGTCAGTGTTTCGTGTTTTTCAGATTCCCTATGTCTATTACATATATTCATATCTTGGTCGTATTCTTGGCCCTATATATTACAGCAGTAATTATATACATCCATAACCAAAAAATAGGGTACAGAGCTATGATAAAAAAAATTATCACCTCTTTGATTAAAGAACATGTGAGTAACATTCGGAGAATATCAGGCGAACACACAGTCCAGTGTGCTTTGTCTCTTTCTCGTACTCGGCAAACGCATCCAGAACGACTGAATAGTGCTTCATATAACCAAGTTATTGCAAGACTTTTGACTCATCCGAGTAAATCAAAGGGTGTATACATTTTTGGTGTACCTTGTATTGGTACATAATTCATCAAGAATAAAAAGCAAGAAAGCTTCGTTATGACATCCCTTTAAAATCGTTATAAAAGTCAATGTAAGAACGTTGCTGGGTCTATCTTTATTTCATATAAGGTGAATAATATAAACATGACATCAAAGAAACGCTGAGAATTCTCCTTATATGCAATCTACTGAATGAAGAGGACGGTCGTCGCCATCTTAGATTGTTCGGTTACGAACATATAAAACGTGGGGAATATTCACAATTTCGATAAATATTTCAAAAGAATTTGGAAGGCAAAACTTATTCGTTTTGTGTTGAGTCGTGATACATCGGTGTCTGTCTGTAATAAAGTGATATTTGGGGAAAATATTAATACTAACTGCCCTTAGAGATTAACAGAACAATAAAATATTCCTAGATAACGCACGCTTTGCCAATAAATGAATATGCATGAAGGAAAATACACGTATATAAAAAATGTATAGGGGTGACGTGGCAAAGAGTGGAAGTGGCAGAGATTTTGGAGATAGCACCCAGGGTCGTGCATATGTTTACATTCAGATGCAGAAGGTAGGTTCGTTATGAGTCCACGATACTGTTGCAACGAACACAACGATAGAATCGTGCTATTGCATAAAAAAAAACTGTTTTTATGCAAACCAGGAAACTCGCGCCTTCCACAGTAGCGTATTGAGCTGTGAAGATTGCTGGCAGGTAAACCTGTCTGAAGTTTGAGTTAGTGTTTTCTGTATATATAGATAGATAGATAGATAGATATAGATATATATATATTCGAAAGTATTAATAACTCACCTCTCCTAGACACACCAGAATAGACTGTGTCAGATTTTATTTTGCAAGTCAATGTTTTGCCAATAAAACTGCTATTAAGCAACTTATATTTATAAAAAAAGTTTTCAAAATATTCTTACGAGTAATGTTCAGAAAGTATCGGAAAGGAAGCTGGATCTACTCAGAAATAAAGGAACAGTAAACAAATGAAGAGATCACCATGGCCTTGTAACTTACTTGCTCGACAGCAATATTGTTGTAAATACTTTGAACTCTAGTCGCGGTACTACATTCACTTTCGAACTAATACACGTAGTAAAGGCATGAGCCCTTTTAATAAGTTAAATAGTACCACTGCTATTCTTCTGCAAGAATGGTTTTGGCACTAAAGACCTATTGTGACCTATAAGGGGCAGAAATGAATAACATAAAGGGATGTAAGGTTTACAGCAGTATATATTTACGGAAATACAGACAGTAACGGTTACCGGTAACTGACTAGACTTGCTTGACTCGTTTATCGAGTCAGTTACTCTCTGTAGTGTCGGGAAGGGTACATGCAGTGACGTTATGGGGTATATCACCATGACAATGACACAACAATATCGATATTCCATTAAACAAAGAAACTAAACTAATTAATGAAACTTAGTATATACATTTCTCATACTAAATATAGCATCCATTATGGGACAGCAGTGGTATAATGTGAGATGTGTTCAAAAAGTATCGAGACAGAAGCTGTATTTAACGAGACAGAAATGAACAAAGAAAACATTAATATTCTTCGCGGTGTAATGGTTATCGTAGTAGGATATGGACACGGCGACACGAGTTCAAATCCTGCACGAGACTGATTGACTTTCACATAGCACTAATACCCTTTGGGAAGGTATGAATCCAATAATTCTCCCTTCAGCTATGGGTAAATAGTAGGGAAGACTGGGTTCTTCAGCATTGTTGAGGCAACTAGTCTAGGAAAAGGAAAACTCTGAATTCAAACCTGTTAAACTCCGCTTTAAAGAGTTGACCTTGTGTCATATCCTGCCTGAGCGGAGGGGTTGGGTAAATAGGAATATTCTTTGAAATAGTTGCTTTGGAATCCAACACACTTACAAAATCCTCTATTAGTCGAAGTGTTGTATAGTCATATGCAGATTTATGCAGAATACATATTGACGTAATAATAAAGACGAGCGAAGACTTCTTTAAAAAAATGTACCTCTCACTTTATTTGAAAGGTTTTGTGTGAGAGGGAGTTGGAGACCGAACAGAACTGCAATATATTGATCCCCACTCTTATGGCCATCAGCGTTGTGTCTTTCTCGTTCTCCAGGGCAGCTCAAACGGAGTCCCGGGGCCCCACTCCGCTGGATGCTAGCTTGTCACTAACGGGTCTGGTCTCCAAACTCACTGAGGGTCCAGAGGGCCCCTTCTGCCGGGTGCTGGCTTTCTCTACCACATCTTGTCTCTAACTCATCTGATCTCCAACTAACTGACTTCCTGTCTCCACCGAGTTATATGATAGTTCAATCGCCCACTCAATATCTCCCCATAACTTGCCATCGGGATGTGTCACTTCCACTAGCTTTGGAATGGCATGTTTGATTGTCATCGAGCGGAAATAACCGTCATGCAGTTCACAGGTCACTCTCTTCCGGTGCATCAGTCTATGACTATACCGCGGGATTTTACCTTATCCCATATTATCAACCTGACTCGCCCACGCCAGTAGAATATGCACTTCCGCCGTCTTTGGAATGGCATGTTTGACCGGGTCGGAGGTCAATATACAACAGAAGCAACTATGGAAATCGTGTTTTTAATAGCGTACGAAGCTGTGTCGTTGTACTTCTTTTAATTTTCTCAAATTTTATTATTTTGATAAATTTTTCACCTTAGAAAACAAAAAAAAACAACATTTCCTTTGACTCCATTCACAGAGGAAAGATGGAACAAATCCTACTAGCGTACGGTATACCTAAAGAAACCGTAGCGGCAATAACGATTCTCTATAGAAACACTAAAGTAAAAGTACGATCACCAGATGGAGACACAGAATACTTCGACATTGTAGCAGGAGTACTACAAGGGGACACGCTGGCTCCTTATCTCTTTATCATTTGTCTAGACTACGTACTTAGAACATCGATTGACAAAATCAAAGAGAATGGCTTCGAACTGACGAAGAAAAGAAGCAGAAGATACCCCGCAACAACAATTACCGACGCCGACTACGCCGATGACATAGCGATACTGGCAAATACACCTGACCAAGCCGAAACACTTCTGCATAGTTTGGAACGAGCAGCAGCAGGCATAGGCCTCCATGTTAATGCACACAAAACGGAATATATGTGCTATAACCAAACGGGGGACATCTCCACTCTAGAAGGAACCCCACTTAAACTAGTAGACAAATTCACGTACCTAGGAAGCAGCGTCGAATCAACCGAAAAGGACATCGAAACGAGGTTAACGAAAGCCTGGACAGCTATCAATAGGCTATCGACCATATGGAAATCAGACCTAACCGATAAAATGAAACGCAGTTTCTTCCAGGCAGCGGTCACATCGATACTGCTATATGGATGCACTACATGGACGCTAACAAAACGGCTGGAGAAGAAACTAGATGGCAATTACACAAGAATGCTGCGTGCAATCCTGAACAAGTCCTGGCAGCAACACCCCACAAGACACCAACTGTACGGCCACCTGCCCCCTATCACGAAAACTATTCAAGTTAGGCGAACCAGACATGCAGGACATTGCTGGAGAAGCAGAGATGAACTCATAAGAGATGTACTCTTATGGATCCCCACACACGGCCGCGCAAAAGCAGGACGACCAGCACGAACGTACATTCAGCAGCTATGTGAGGATACAGGTTGCTGTCCTGAAGACCTACCTAGGGCGATGAACGATAGGGAGGAGTGGCGAGAGAGGGTCAGGGATATCCGTGCTGCCAGCACGATATGATGATGATGATGAAGCATCAAATAATCTGATTATAAAAAAATTAGGAAAAAAATCTATTGGGGGGTATTAACGAGAGAGGTTCAATTCGACATGCAAATGTTTTTTTTTTTTTTTTGTATAATACTATACAATACTGCTACAATCCTGCAGTATTTTTCATGGGGGTCACCAAAGCTCCCCTTAGCCGAAAAGTACTGTTATCAATTATATTGTCATTTTTAATTTGAACTTTTATCGTAAAATCACCAAAAATATCTTATTTTGCGACAGGCAGCAATTCATGGCTTATCCAGCTCAGTCGGGTAACGTTGTAGGTTATTTAATGCCAAATCCTCTTTATAAATATATATCAAATGTATATGATTTGGTTTGGTTGAGTTTTATAGGTTATTTAATGCCAAATCCTCTTAATACATATATATTAAATATATTGATTTTGGTTTGTTTGGGTTTTATGGCATATCAACCATTGTAGGTTATTTGATGCCAATATATATGATTTTGTTTGGTTTGGTTTTATGGCATATCAACCATTATAGGTTATTTAATACCAAATCCTCTTTATACATATATATTGAATATAGGATTTGGTTTGGTTTGGTTTTATGGTATATTAAACATTGCAGGTTATTTAATGCCAAATCATCTTTATACATATATATTAAATATATAGGATTTGGTTTGGTTGGGTTTTTATGGCATATCAACCATTATAGGCTATTTTATGCCAAATCCTCTTTATACATATATATTAAATATATATTATTTGGTTTGGTTGGGTTTTATGGCATATCAACCATTGTTGGTTATTTAATGCCAAATCTTCTTTATACATATATATTAAATATAAAGGATTTGGTTTGGTTGGGTTTTATGGCATATCAACCATTATAGTTTATTTAATGCCAAATCCTCTTTATACATAAAACTTCAATCTTGGTGTTCAGTTTCATTAGATTACTCCCAGGTTCACTTTGACTCGGAGTAGTTGTACATGCGTAATATAATTGCGGTGGGATTTCGTTTTATATATCTTACCTTTTGGTCGTAATTTTGGTCGTAATTTTGGACGTGGATATATTACACTTCTTGGGGCCCCATTTATGGATAAAAAAGAATTCGTGTCCTGAGTAAGACACAAAACTGTATCTGATGTTGAGGCTCCTGTGCTTGAGCTTTGGAGAATATCTAGTAACCCTTCATTGCCATTACTTCCAGGCCCACTCTGACACCGAATCGTTCAACCTGTAAGGGTCCCATCTATTGGTCAAATGGAACTATTTAACCATTTAACTATGAACGAACAAAGGAATTATGTTAGATTCACTTCCTAGTGTTACATAGCAATACCTAAAACCATTTAACTGTGTGCAAATAAAACTATTGGTGTTACATAGTTTTAAAATATTTAGTTCAGGGTGTGATCTTAATAATCACTTCACTCTCGTGCCAGGCCGAATACCGAATCGAATTCTGAGTATTGAATCGATTAATTACTGTATAGCCACATATAACTATACGTATACATATACAAATATAAGCCGAACATAATGACGAACTTCAAAGAACAACGAACACGCTTTTTTATAAAAATATACGTCTCACACTTTATTCTCGAAAGGGTTGATGTTGTTTATGTGTGAGTGGTGAGTTGGAGACGTAGAGAGACTGCCACATATTGACCTCAAGTTCCTCTGACCATCGCAGCACTTCCTTATTCTGCTGGGCTCCTCAACCGGGGTCCTGAGGACTCAAGTCCTCTGTCTGGAACTGGTTCTCACTCCGGCATCTTATCCCCAACTGCGACTGAAACTGAACTGCAACTCGAACTCCAACTGCAACTGCAACTTGAACTCTGCCTCGAACTCCAACTGACTCAAACCGTCTGTGGCACCTGGTTATATAATTGTTTGACACACCCCTACTTCCTATGGGCGTACGAATCTGCACCGAATTCAACCAAGTCCACAGGTCAAGGTGATATTCCGACATCCTCGACCGAATGCACCTGCTTCCTGTTACACAGGTGCATCTCTTAATTGACAGCTCGGTTGAGGGTCAATATGTTACATAATGACAGCATACGTAATACTATACTAGAATGCTGCACAATGCTCCCCACTCACCGGACTTTTAAATGATTTATATATTTACTATTCCTAGTCCGCTGACCCCAAGGAAATCCATTTCAACACTTGTGTTTGTTGCCTGGAGATTCGTGTTCGACCACACGATTCAGTATCGGCATATTCTTCTCACATATAGCAATACTTGAAACCACTTAACTGTGTGCAAATAAAATATTAGTGCTTCATAGCTATTCTTGAAACCATGTAACTGTGTGCAAATATAACTATTAGTGTTAAATACAATTGACTGTGTGCAAATAGAACTATTAGTGTTAAAAAGAAATTCTTGAAACCATTTGACTGTGTGCAAATAAAACTATTAGTACTAAATAGCTTTGCTTGAATTCATTTAACTGTGTACAAATAGAAATATTAGTGTTAAATAGCATTAGATGAAATCATTTGACTGTGTGCAAATAAAACTATTAGTGTTAGGGGCTATACTTGAAACCATTTACCTGTGTACAAATAAAAGTATTAGTGTTTCATAGTAATATTTGAAACCATTAACAGTGTTCAAATAAAACTATTAGCGTTTGAAAGCAATACTAGAAACTATTTAACTGTGTGCAAACAAATAATTAATATTAGACCGAATTGTTATTGTTTGATAGTAACACTTGAAACTACTTAACTGTGTGCATGCGAATGAGCTCTGGTTTATAAAAATGTTGCCTCAAGACTATTCGGTTACATATATATATAGATAGATAGATACGAGGAGCATACGATAAGTTTCCAGACTGTTTTCGTAGGGGCACTTTTATTGATAGTACATGCAGGAAACTCTAGTCCCCTTCGAAGTAATCTCCTCCGGTTGCAATGCACTTTTACCGTTCCAACAACTTTTGGAACGCCCCATGGAAGTCCTCTTGTGTGAGCGTGTCAATGACCTTCTCACAGCCTCTTCTATCTCCTCAATTCTCTCATAACAACAGCCTCTGAGCTTAGGGAATAACCAAAAGTCACAGAGAGCAAAGTCTGGACTATAAGGAGGCTGAGGAACAGTCTTGATGCCCATCTTGGTCAAATAGTCTCTGACAAGGATGGAGTTGTGGACTGGTGTATTGTCCTGGTGGAAATGCCACTGACCCGATTTGAAGAGTGCTGGCCTCTCCCTATGAATCTCTTCCTGAACTCCCGTGAAACGTCAACATGATAACCCTAATCCTAACTGTTTGGCCAATCAACTCTGGTGTATTGACTTCCTTACTCCTCCCATACCTCTCATCATCCCTCACAGACTCCCTGCCTTCTTTGAATCTCTTATGCCACTAAAAAACTCATTCTCAATTTATGCAAGATGGTCGAAAAGCAGTCTGAAGCATTCCATATTTTTCTATGGCATTTTTTTCAAGTTCAAAACAGAATTTTATTGTATATTGTTCTTCTAAAGTGTCCTCACGTCCAGATTGCATTTTTGAAATTCACCAGCTGTGACAATCAGGCTTTAGTAGGGCGTATTCCAATTGCTGCTGTTGCTGTTCCTTTGAACCTGAAATCCTAAAAATTGGTCAGTCATCTCATAAGATGTATAGCAATAACGTAGTGAATTCTCAAGAGTCTACAACAATTTCAAATACCCATACGAAAAAAGTATGGAAACTTATCGTATGCAACTCGTATTTTATATTTAAGACCGGCCTATTTGCATAATGTTTAAAGTCTTTGCCAATGGTTTAATCCCAGGTTGAGTCATACCAAAGTCACAAAAATAGTACTTGATGTCTCTTTGCTTTACACTCCACAGGATAAGATACGGATCAAGGGTAAGTGGATCAATCCTGGGAAAGGAGTAGCGTCGTCCCGTACACTTCGGTGTAATAGTTATGCAAAAGGGAGCCTTCAGGTTGTCCCCGACTACGGTCTACCAACTAACAAACTATATATATATATATATATATATATTATCCACAGACGGAATGTTTCGTTGTATCACAACTCTTCAGTGTGGCTAGACACGTAGTACGCTTGAAGCTGGGATAGAAACCCGCCCAACTTTACGTTAGTGTTAGTATCAGACCGCTCGGCCAACAAGCGTACCACGTCGACTAGGGAATCATAATTATTATATTATGTAGCAGCAGAATGTTTACATTTTTATACACTATCGGCTACCAGAGTGCCCAAATCGATCAAAGAGCTTTGCATTATACGAGCAGCAGCCGAAAATTCCTTCGCCAGAGTGCTTAACCCCCATGGGAGAGCGTATACGTACATATATATCTAAGTTTCTTAGTTTCTTTGTTTAATGGCATATCAACCGTTGTAGGTTATTTAATGCTAAAGCCATTCTCTTAGAAGAACAGTAGTGGTACTATTTAACCCATAGCTGGGAGGATAAGGGGGTTCATACCTTTCCCAAGGGTATTTGCCCGAAAGTGAAGGTAATAGCGCGACTGGAGTACGAACTCGCTTACTACGATTCCGGAGTTCATCGCTTTAACCATTTCACCACGAGGACACCCCAATATATATATAAAGAAGATTTAGCATTGAATAACTTACAAGGGTTGATATGCCATAAAATCCAACCACCCATCATTGCTTATGAAAGAAAACATATAAAACAATTATAATAAAAAGAGAAGAGAGAATATCTATTTCGTATTTTAATTAAGTTATTTCGAGTAAATGCTTTTCTTTTCATTTTTGACGTGGATGGAAGTTATTGTATTTATACAAAATTAATTAAAACAATGTCGATGTTGAATTTACTTTTTTTTTTTTTAGTTTTTATTAAAAGAAGAAAGATGCTTTTTTTTTTATAAAACGTATAACATCAGTTTCCAGTCGGTGAATTATTTGATACGTTGTTCTCGCTCCGGGACTTGAATTGAAGTTTTTATTGTTTCACTTCGCTAACAGACGTACTTACATCAATGAGCGCAAGGAGGTAATTTCCATGATATTATTACAGTCTATACAATAGTTTGTTACGTTCAGTTGGGTTTTATGGCATATTTACCATTGCAGGTTATTTAATGCCAAATCCATTTTTATACAAAAAACGGTTCTATTTTAAACAATTCCGTTTACTACAAGCATAGTTTTTTTTTGTTTACACACAATTGTCAAAACAGTTCTATTTAAAAGATTCAGTTTAGCAGAAGTAAGCAGTTTAAATGTCAATACAGTTCTACTTCAAGCAATTCAGTTTAGCAAAAATACGCATTTTAAACAGATAGATAAATATAAACACAGTTAAATTCAAACAATTCAGGTAAGCGAAATTATTGTTTAGTTCTATTTCACCAAGGGAAAGGACTCTATCAGATGCTACCACTCCAGGCAAGAGTGGACCTGGGAGTGATGGCAATGAAGGGGTACTCCACATACCCCAAAGCTCCAGCATTACTGAAACCTCACTATCAGATTGTTTAGTGTCATTTTCAGGGCACTCCTCGGAGGAGTCTCACCTTTCTGCAGAGAAGCAGTCAGTGTATTCTACTGCCCCAACCGACTGGGCCAACACTCGTTGAGGGAGTCTAAACCCTTAGCAGAGAAGCAGTCGGTGTATTCAACAGCCACAACTGACGGAGCAATATACATCAGTGTAACATAATATAATATACGAGGAACATCTAATAAACAAGGTGACCTTTTTTTTTAATAAGTAAAGAAATTTTACATTTCAGATTTTTTTAATTTAAATACTGGACTTTCACTGGAGCCTGAGGGACAGCAAGTTTCGTCAGGTCTCCAGTATTCAAGTCGATCTTCAGAAGGTTGAGGTAAGAATGATCTTAGATCTTATTTCAGTTTCCACTTTCTCAGGGCTTTCTTATAAGATTCTAAGTACTGTTCCAACGTTTTACCAGTTGTTTGTTGTTTGTTTCCTGGTGTCTGGGGCGCCCCGTTTGTGGGGAAGAATTTTTGAATTTTGCCCAACGCGTGTGAGCTGCAGCCCTTGTCAGGTGGTGGGACGGAGAATGAATAACGTTCTAACGATAATCGATATCAGTTACCCGCATGTTCAATATTTTCTTTAGTTCTCCGGCAAGGTCCGAGTATTTGGCAATATCTTCGGTGGAGAGGGTTTGTCTTCACTCTGTGGGCCAATGAAACAGCAAAAACTACTAGTTGACAAGTTCTTTCGTTCTTGTTAATCAATACTAGGTCTGGTCTTCTCACTGGAATAAGGGGATCCGTTTATATCTGAAAATCCCTTAGAATAACGTTTAATATATTTACCAACCACTCCGCACGGGTAGGATATGACACAAGGTCAATTTTTCAGTGGAGTTTAACAGGGTTGAATTCAGAGTATTCCTTCTCCTAGACTAGTTGCCTCACCAAGGCTAAAGAACCCAGCTTGTCCTACTGTTTACCCATAGCTGGAGGCAGAATAATTGGATTCATACCTTTCCCAAGGGTATAAGTGCTATGTGAAATGTAATCAGTCTCGTGCAGGATTTGAACTCGTGTCGCCGTGTCCATTTCCTACGACGATAACCATTACACCACGAACTAAGGGTAACGTTTATTGTTGAAAATGAATCAGTGGCCTGAGTTCAAATTCTGATCAAGCTGTTTGTGTTTTCGTTGGCTATTCAATTGAGAAAGACATGAATCCATCTCATGTGGATAAGCGAAAATAGTTGGACAGACTTTTTTTTTTTTTTTTTTATTCACTGCTAACGAGCATTACGAACGAATTCTAACAACGACGTTCCGAATAAAGGAGTTAATATTTTTATAAACAAGTAATATAATCGTTCCTTCATTCCGGCAATACAATAAACGGTATGCCAAACTACCGAAGATTATTTTATGTCTCGAGGTTAAGGAATTGCATTCATTTAACGTTCATATTAATGTTTTTTGTAGTTGTTTCTTTAGTTTCTCTTTGCACGCAATCCTATTCAATACGAATAAACAGATCTATTTGACCCCAAAGTAGGACATTAAAGTAACTTCCACTCCAAGTCAGAGGGGCCGCGGAAATAACAGCAATTGTTTTAGATTCTCTTTACACACAATCCTATTGAATATGAATAATCTTTTAAAAGATCTATTTGACCCCAAAGTAGAACCTTAAAGTAACATCCACTCCAAGTCAGAGGGGCCACGTAAGTAATGGCCATTGTTTCTTTAGCTTCTCTTTGCACACAATCCTATTGAATACGAATAAACAGATCTATTTGACCCCAAAGTAGGACCTTAAAGTAACTTCCACGCCAAGTCAGAGGAGCCTCTGAAGTAATGGCAATGAAGAGACATTCCATACTTTTTAAATCTCTAGAACGATAGCATCATCCTCAGATGCAGGTTAATGTCGTAGGCAAGACACCTCTTTTTGTTGGTTCTAAACCCTTTCACACGAAATACATTCCACGACATTATTAGACACGATGGTTGTATCCTGAGTCAGCAAAAAGGAATGGATTCTCAAGTGAGCGTTGGGAATGACTCATTCATTTTCAACCTCTGAATATTGTTGCTTTTGAGTATAGTATAGTCACGTTCTTAATGCAGGATAAAAGTTACTTGTGCGTAAGTTCTATCTGCCAACGGACAAGAGGGTGTGTGTCTATTTTGTATAAAGAGCTTAACGCCTTTACCAGACGCCGACGAGATGAAGTGTTCCTAAAAGCACATTCGTTCAGTCCAGTTTGCTTGTGAGCGTCATTCTTTTTGCTTGTGAGCGTCATTCTTTTTGCTTGTGAGAGCCTTTCAGCAACGAAAAAAAAAGTTGCAAGAACTCGCATTCAAGTCGATTTTTCAACCAAGCTGTTAACCATTCGCTGCGTTTGAAAAGATCCGGAAGTTGCAGTCGTATGCGCATTCACCCAACTTTGTCATTATGCGCAGGTTGCAAGAAAACCAATAGCTAAATAGTTCATTGGATACATGACATGAATCCATGTATTCGTTTTGTACGTCTATAAGAAAGTAACGGTCACAAATCCAATATACACTGACGAAGGATAGAAGAGCAATACCTCTAATATGTGTTTAAATTAAGCTAAGATTCAACATACGGGTAATATATAGGGTATCTCAGTATACATGGGGTCCGTATGTGACTGCTAATAAATCAACTAATAATAATGTTGAGTTTTTGGGTTTCAGATTTGAAAATAGAATACGATAACAACTATGAATCCTCGATCACAATGCCTTGGACAAGAGAAGAAAAATATTTTGCATCATAAATTATTTGGTTGTTTGGATTTTACGGCATATTATTCTTAGTAGGTTTTTCAAGGTCAAATCCAATTTTGTACTAATAAACGGTTAAATTACTAACAATTCTTTTTAGCGTAAGTACAGTTTCAAAGACAAAAACAGTTCCATTTCAAACAATACGGTTTAGCAAAGTACACAGTTTAATTGTCAAAAGCATTTCTATTTCAAGGTATTTAGTTTAGTAGGTTGATTGGTTGTTTGTTTGGATTTTATGACATATCAACTGTTGTGGGTTATTTAATGCCAAATCTTCTTTATACATATATATTAAATATATATGATTTGGTTTGGTTTGATTGGGTTTAATGGCATATCAACCTTTGTAGTTTATTTAATGCCAAATCCATTTTTATACAAATAATCAGTTCTTTTTCAAACAATTCAGTTTAGTAGGAGCACATTTTAATTGTCAGAAACCTTTCTATTTCAAGCTATTCAGTTTAGTCAAACGGTTCTAATTCAACCAATTCAGTTTAGTATAAGTAAAAATGCTGTTTACACACAGTTAAATATCAAAACAGTTCTATATTAAACAATTCAGTTTAGCATGAACACTCAGTTTATTTCTTTTTGAACCACAGATAGGACCCTATCAGGTGCTACCACTCCGGGCCAGAGTGGACCTTGGAGTGATGGCAATGAAAGGGTACTCCGCATTCCCCTAGACTGCAGCATTACTTGAACCTCATCATCATATTGTTTTGTGTCATATTCATGACACTCCTTGGAGAGGTCTTACCACTCTGCATAGATTTAGTCAGTGTATTTACAGCCCCAGCCGCCTAGCCCACATAACACTCGTTGGGAGGGTCTTAACCCTCTGCAGAGATGCAGTCAGTGTATTCTGCAGCCCCAGCCGACTGAGCAACAACTTATTTGGCGACAAAATCACACAAAACTGTGCAAACCGAATTTCCCAGGAAGTTTAACAATTCTCCCCAGCAAAGCTAAATTTATCAATAGGTACACAAATTTCAAGTCACAGAGTCAGGAAACATCCTCAATAAAAAGACAAAAATCCCAAATCTGACAGGAAGTTGACTGCAAGATGTCCTGACAAGGTGGATCCGGAGAGAGATTCTTTCGGAAGGAGTCCAGAAAACTCCCTCTGAAGACGTTTCCAAGAAATTGGTCTTTCACGTGCACTGTAGGATAAAGTCAATCCATTTCTGCCCTTGTCATATGACTTGACCTTTTTAAAAATGATATGATTGGTTTGGTTTGGTTGGGTTTGTTGGGTTTTATGGCATATCAACCTTTGTAGGTTATTTAACGCCAAATCCTTTTTTATGTAAATACTCTGTTCTATTTAAAACAATTCAATTAAGCATAAGTACACAGTTTAATTGTCAAAAACATTTCCATTTCAAACTATTCAATCAGTTATATGTAACAATTCAGTTAAGTGTAAATACAGTTTTCATGTCGAACAACAGTTCTATTTGAAATAATTCAGTTAAGCATAAGAACGCAGTTTAAATGTAAGTACGGTTTAATTGTCAAAAACATTTCTATTTCAAGCTATTCAGTTTACTCAATTCAGTTTAGCATAAATATGCTGTTAGTTCTATTTAACCCATAGTGGACCTGGGAGCGATGGCAATGAAGGGGTACTCCGCATTCCCCAAAGCTTCAGCACTGCTGGAACCTCACCATTAGATTGTTTAGTGTCATATCGAGGACACTCGTTAGTGGGGGGGGTCTTACCCCTCTGCAGTGGTGCAGTCAGTGTATTCTACAGCCCCAACCGACTGGGCAAGATATGATTGGTTTTTTTTAAGACTCATATGAAAGATGACTCAATGCAATATGAATAATCATATTAATGGGTTGCATCTATTTTAAGACACTCAGTACTTTTAGGTTTGGTTTCTTTGTTTAATGGCATATCAACTCTTTTTAGGTTATTTAATGCCAAATCAATTCTCATAGAAGAACAGTAGTGGTACTATTTAACCCATAGCTGGGAGGATAAGGGGGATCATACCTTTCCCAAGGGTATTTGCCCGAAAGTGAACGTAATAGCGCGACTGGAGTACGAACTCGCGTACTACGATTCCGCAGTCCAACGCTTTAACCATTACACCACGAGGACACCCCCTCAGTACTTTTAGTACATATCATCTTCAAAGATGTTATGTATAAAACTTCTTATGAAAAAAAAATGTATTATCTTAACTAATAGTCTTTATTTAGAGAAAGACTGTATAAAGACATTTTGGATCGCTGTTAAGGTAAGGGTTAGGCTTAAAAACAAAGTAAGCTGAGAATTAATTTTTTTTTTATTTATTGCAGACATTTTGTCCTCAACTTGGTAGTTTTTGTGTTGTTTCTTCTTTCACTACGTTTCGGCCAAATTTTACCTCTGGCCTTCTTCAGGTTATTTACCACGACCTCGGATAGGAATGCTGAGTCTTGTAACCGTATCCCCAGTAATTACTGTTGTTGTCTATCGCACCACGTTTTTGACCAAGTAAACCTCTGGCCGGCTTGGAAGACCAGATAAGAAGAACAAATAATTGGATTTATAAGATCAAAAATTCCTTGATCACCCTTCGGGGTCCGTGGCGCAGCGGAGAAAGGCGTTGAGTCTCTACGGTTCCAGGTGAACATTGTCAGAAGATAGCGGTTTCTAATCCTACCCAAATATACCATGTATTTTTTTTTACAAATCCTGGGGGCTGTATCCTCCGAAACTGTAGCTGCCCGGCCATTTACCTCCCATCACACAAACCACCCAAGTAAGACGAGCATGATATGCTGGACACTGCTGAAACTCATATGTAACTTTCTCTTATGTACTCCTACAGGCGCCTCTGGTGGTGTAATGGTTAGCAAGCTCGACTAGCAAACCTACACGAATGAGTTCGAGTCTCATTGGGTGCCCCTTTCATATGGCCCTGTGCCACATCTAAGCAAAAAGCTTAGTAAATTACCTCTTATGTACTCCTACCCATGTACACACCAGTGTTGACTAACTATCAAAAACTACTTTCATCAGCTTTGTGCCAACGGAGCAGCTGAACTGGAGATGGAAGTCGCTGTGATGTCGCAGTCTATCATGTCAGCCAGGATACCATTCGGCACTTCCCTCGTAAATTTTTGGCCTTACCCATCCCCTCCACACAAATAGGATGTGAGAGAATGTTAAATTTTTGATAGAGTTAAACAGGTCGGAATTCAGAATACAGCGTAAACAAAAAAATTTTAAATCTATTTCTAAACTACAGTCGGTTGGGGCTGTAGAATATACTGACTGCATCTATGCAGGAGGGTAAGACACGCCCCTAATGTGTGTCCTGGATATAACACTTAACAATCTGATAGTGAGGTCCCAGCAATGCTGGGGCCTTGGGGAATACGTACCACCCCTTCATTGCTATTGCTGCCAGGTCCACTCTGACCCGGAGTGGTAGCACCTGATAGGGCCATATCTATGGATTAAATAGAGCAAACGGCATACTTATGCTAAACTGAATTGTTTGATTAAACTGAATAGCTTGAAATAGAAATGTTTTTGACAACTAAACCGTACTTAAACTGCCTGCTTATGCTAAACTGAATTATTTTGAATAGAACTGTTTTTGACATTGAAACTGTATTTACACTAAACTGAATTGTTATATATAACTGTTGAATAAACTGAATTGTTTGAAATAGAAATGTTTTTGACAAACTGTGTACTCATGCTAAACTGAATTGTTTTAAATAGAACTGATTATTTACATAAAAATAGATTTGGCATTAAATAACCTACAAAGGTTGATATACCATAAAACTCAACCAACCAACTATATAAACTATATGTTTTTACATAAAATGAATAAATAAAGTGTTTTGAAATATGGATTTACTTTTTAATTAATCTGTATATTAAAATGCATCAGAAATATACTGGTTTCGGTTTTGTAGTTTAATGGCAAATCTACCTTTGGGGGTTATCTAATTCCAAAGCTATCCTTCTAGAAGAACAATAGTGGTAATATTTAACCCATAGCTGGGAGGATAAAGGGGTTCATACCTTTTGCAAGGGTATTTGCCCGAAAGTGAACGTAATAGCGCGACTGGAGTACGAACTCGCTTACTACGATTCCGCAGTCCATCGCTTTAACCATTACGAGGACACCCCCAGAAATATACTCATTATATCCTTGTAATTATTCCCGTTCTCAGTGTAAAGATTATCAATTATTCACTTTTATTAATATTATTACTGTATACATCGATAAGGGTAAATTTTGAAATAGATTCTGACAATAGGAGAATGAGGACAATACGCAAAATTAAATTGACATTTTCTCTATAAGAAAACCTTTATCAGAAATGAAAATTTATTTCGCAAAAACGAAGGCTACACTGACAAAAGTAAAGGAACCGTGTCACGCTATATACTGTAACGGTTAAATTTTGAAACTCTTTTACATGAATTGTTTTGTTTATCACCAAAGTAGGACTTAGAGAAAATATACGAAAAAAAAAAAAATGAAGAAAATCGTATTAAGTTTATAAACTTAACCAATACAGGATATTTTGATTTTAACTAGCAAATTGTATCCGTGTCAGAACTATTGCATGCTTGCACCCCTTACAGTTAAACAAAATGCAGGAAGAACTACACAAGAATGCTTGGAGCTGTTTTGAACTAATCCTGGAAGCAGCACTCCACAAAACAGCAGTTGAACGGTCACTTATCAAGTATCTCACAAACCATCCTGGTAAGAAGAGCAAAACAGGAAGAGCAGTGCTGGAGAAACAGGTGTAACACATCGACCCTCGACCGAGCCGTCAATCAAGAGATTCACCAGTGTAAATGAGCGGAAGAACAGCGGAAGCAGGTGGTCGTAAGACAATTATATTACCAGATGCCCGAGGTGGTTCGAGGTGGTTCGAGCCAGTTTGGAGTCAGTTGGGGACAAGATGCTAGCGTGAGAACAGCTTGCAAACTTAGGCCCGCAAGGCCCTCAGTGACCCACGGTTGAGCAACCGAGCCAAGATAAGAAAGAAGTGCTTCTATGGTCGCAAGAAGAACTTTGAATCAAAATAACCGTCTGTCCCCGTCTCCAGCTCATTCTCTCACACACAACCAACATCAACTCTTTCGGGAATAAAGTGAGAGATGTATTTTTATAAAGAAGTGTGTTCGTTCGTTCGTTCGTTGAAGTTCGTCATTACTGTTGACTATGTTTCCGCTTATATTTGTATATGTATATGTATGCGGCTATACAACACAGGGACGAACTCCTGAGTGATGTTCACCTGTGAACTACTACTCAGGGACACACCAGTGTTGGCCGACTTGCATTCATCAGTCCTGAGTGATCAAGAGGAATTGTCAAGAACAATGACAGATAGGGAAGGATAGGAAAGAGAGTCAAGGAAACCCGTGCTGTTAACGCGCACTGATGATGATGCCATGTGTGATATAAAATTTCAATTCCAGTTTAGTATAACTTCTTTGTTTTTAATGGCATATCAACCTTCAGGTTACTTAATGACAATACCAGCTTTGTAGAAGAACAGCGGTGGTACTATTTAACTTATTGCTTGAGGAATAACCGGGTTCATGCCTATCCTAAGGGTTTAAATTCGAAAGTGAATACCGTGATTGGAGTTTGAACTCGTTTAATACGACGTCGTAATCCAGCTCGTTAGCCAATACACTACGGAGATTTCTCCTCAATATATATATATATATATATATATGTGTCTGTGTGTGTGTGTGTGTGTGTTTGTATGTGTGTGTGAGTGTGTGTGTGTATGTGCGTCTGTGTGTGTGTGTGCGTCTGTGTGTATGTGTGTGTGTGTGTGTGTGTGTAAAAATATTTGAATCTTAACTATCTCAGCGCTTAATTACCGTATCACACGAGAGTTTTTTTTTTTTTCTCGAAACCAGCTTCAACAAATTCGTAACAGCTTCATCGTAAGAATCGCTGAAATGTGAATTAAACTAACCAAAAGGTGTTTTTTTTTTTCTTTTTAACAAGATAAAATCTCAGTTTGTATGCCACTTGTTGTTGAAGGACTGTATTACTCACAATCCATCCGTACATTAAGTCCCTCGCCACTCATCCCGACACTCGATAATCATTTTTACCTAAATATTTACCACATCTCATTACAATATCAAAAAACCTTTACTGACTGGTTTTGTTCGGTTTGGTTTTATGGCATATCAACCATTGTAGGTTATTTAATTCCAAACCCAGTTTATACATATATATTAAATGTATATGAATCGTAAGCGAAAGTTAAACGGTTCTAAGTATTGCTACATATCACTAACAATTCAATTAAACATCAGTCATTTGTTTAAACACAGTTAAACACGATTAAACTGTTTTATTTCACACAATTTAATTTAACATAAGTCATTTGTTTCCACTCAGATTAAATGCCAAACAGTTCTATTTGAGCCACAGAGAGGACCTTATCAGGTGCTACCAATCTAGGTCAGGGTGGACCTGGTAGCAATGTCAGAGAAGGGATACTCCACGTTACCGAAAGCTCCAGCATAACGGGAGCCTCACCATCAGATTGTTTAATGTCATGCCCTGGATACTTGTTTGGGGGAGATCTAACCCCTCTGCAGAGATGCAGTCGGTGTATTCTACTGCACAAGCCGACGGTGCTTGTTTTAAGAATTAAAATTTCATATCCATAATTCTTGTTGGTGAGGATCTTACCAATCTTCAAAGATAATGTCACTGTATTCTACAGACCCCAATCGACCTGACAGGACTGAACCATTACTGAGCAGTGAGCTATTGAGCCTTACTTGGGGAGAACATTATATTATGTTAAAGCGAAAATCGATAATACGCAACCAAATAGCAAGTGTTGGCTATACAGAGATGATATGATAAATCACATTGTAAGTACTGAAAAGTACAAGCCTAGGCACGGCTGGGCGGAAAAAGAGATCCACTGGGAATCGGGTCAGATATTCATATTTGACTATACTATCAAACCAGAATCCGTCCTTGAAAATAATACACAGAATTCTTTGGAATCTTGATTTTGGTTATTTAGTCGGGTTTTATGGTATATCAACCATTGTAGGATATTTAATGCCAAATCCTCTTTATACATATATATCAAATATATAGGATTTGGTTTGGTTGGGTTTTATGGTATATCAACCATTGTAGGTTATTTAATACCAAATTTTCTTTATATATATATATATATATATATATATATATATATATATATATATATATATATATTAAACATATAAGATTTGGTTGGGTTGGGTTTTATGGCATATTAACCATTGTAGGTTATTCAATACCAAATCCTCTTTATATATATATATATATATATATATATATATATATTAAACATATAGGATTTGGTTTGGTTGGGTTTTATGGCATATCAACCATTGTAGGTTATTTCATGTCTAATCCTCTTTATACCAATACATTGAATATACAGGATTTGGTTTGGTTGAGTGTTATGGCATATCAACCATCGGAGGTTAGTTAAAGCCAAATCAGAGTTGTTTATGGATATTAGATATATATGATTTTAAACATAATTTAGCAAAGTTAAATAGTTTGCACACAGTTAAATAATCAAACAATTCAATTTTAAACAATCCAGTTTGGAGTAAGTGAGAGATAGATAGTTGCAAGTATTGCTATGTAATTGTTTTAGCCTATTAAAAGCCAGAAAGAGACACGGAAGAAGAAAAAGTAGGTGGAACAAGTATATTGAATAAACAGAACATATATTCAAAATATCAGTGTTAGTGCAGCAGGTAGATGTGTCTGTCCGAAACTATCAAGTTTGACTGCTGAGAGAAAGTCGGTATTCGTCGTTCGTCCCACCGACCGGACGAGTGTGGCACAATGCTTTTTTTAGGTGAGTCCTGGCGCAGGGCCGTCGACAAAACACGCTCGGCAGCCCCGAAAACGCCTCGAGACCCATTGGCATTTCCCTAAAAAGGGGTGCCTCTGGCACCAGGCGATAAACTTAGCCCCTCCAAGGCGGGTTAGAGCTTGGGGGACGGCCCCCTGAGGTTCGAGGATTCTAGTCAAAGTGCACCTCGATCGACTGCTATGGAACTAGGACACACCCGACTAAATCCCTGTACCAACCAATGCGACCAAACGAAGTGAGTTCCAGCCCAGCGCCTCTCCAAGAGTAGTGCATACACTCCACTCTTCTGTGAGGAAGTCTCCCCGAGTGTAAATACGTTTAATGTTTATGATGAAGGAAGAGTTCATTATCGTGCTGATAGGTCACCATAACAGAATCACTAATAATCAAATAAAACATCAGTCACTTGATTACATTCAATTAAATGATCAAACAGTTCTATTTCAAACTATTCAGTTTGGCATGTTATCTGTTTGCACTCAGTATAAATGTCAAATTTCACAGTTTAGATGTGAACGAATTCTACTTAACCCATAGATAGGTCCCTGTCAGGTGCTACCACTCCAGGTCAAAGTGGACCTGGGAGAGATGGCAATATAGGGGTGTTCCACATTCCTCATATCTCAAAGACTGGAGCTTCACCATCAGATTGTTTTGTATTATATCCAGGACACTTACTAGGGGAGTCTTACCCTTCTGAAGAAAAGCAATCAGAGTATTCTACTTCCCCAGCCGACGGGTCCAGCTGGAATTTTGAGATACAGACGGATGACCTAATTCTGGCCAGAAGACCAGACTTAGTGATAATTAAGAAAAAGAAATTGACGCCAAATGAATTTTGCCGTTCCAGAGGACCACAGAGTGAAAATAAAATATCAAGTGAAAAAAGAGGCAAATACTAGGATCTTGCTAGAGAACTGAAATAAAACGACTATACTACATGTGGTGTTGATACAAATTATGATTATCACACTTGAAACGGTTCCGAAAAGATTGAAAAAAGGGATTGGAAGTACACGAAATCAGAAGACAAAATGAGACCTTTAAGAACGACAGCATTGTTGAGATCGGCCAGAAGTGTCTTGGAGACCTAAGGAAACTGCTGTTGTCATTCAGATACCGGTGAAAGTCTGACTCGCAAGGAGCAAAAAAAAAAAAGCAGAAGTTTAGCTTAAATTAAGTTTATTGGTTTAATGGCATATGAACTCCTGCGGGTTATTTAATGCTAATTCTATTTATACATATATACGTTTTGAAAACGAATAACTTGTAATTTTATTTTTGAAAGTGTTAAAGCTAACTTTTTTGCACACAACTTAATGGTGTGTTTTTCAAGTTAACATATATAATTCTATTTATCAAATATTCCTATTTCATTTTACGTGGTGCCTTCAATAAGTTTCCAGACTTTTTCGTATGGGCATTTTAAATTGTCGTAGACTTTTGAAAAATCAGTATGTTATTGCTATACATCTCATGAGATGACTGACCAATTCTTATGATTTCAGCTTCAAATGAACAGCTACAGCAGCGATTGGAATACACCCTACTAAAGTCTGATTGTCACAGCTGGTTATTTTCAAAAAATGCAATCTGGACGTGAGGACATTTTAGAAGATCGATATGCAATAAAATTGTGTTTTAAACTTGGAAAAAAATGCCAGAGAAACGTATGGAATGCCTCAGACTGCTTTTGGAGTATCTTGCATGAATTGAGCATCAGTTTTTGATTGGCATAAGAGATTCAATGAAGGCAGGGAGTCTGTGAGGGATGATGAGAGGTGTGGGAGAAGTAAGGAAGTCAATACACCAGAGTTGATTGGCCAAACGAAGGTCATTGACACGTTCACACAAGAGGACTTTCATGGGGCGTTCCAGAAGTTGTTGGAACGGTACAACAAGTACATTGCAGCCGGAGGAGACTAGAGTTTCCTGTCTGTACTATCAATAAAAGTGCCCATACGAAAAAAGTCTGGAAACTTATTTAATGATCCTCGTATATTAATCACTTGTTTTCACGCAGTCAATAATAATAATAATAATAATGTGTTTGAGCATTTAAGTGGTTTCAAGTACTGCAATTCTACATTAGTAATTCTATACATCTTTCCCAGTTGGGTGGGGCTATAGAATACACCGACTGCATCTCTGCAGAGGAGTAAGACCCCTCCCCCGATATGACACGAAACAATCTGATGGTGAGATACCAGTAATGTCGTAGTTTTGGGGAATGCGGTGTTCCCCTTCGTTGCCATCACTCACAGGCCGGCTCTCTCCCGGAGTGCTATCACCTTATAGCGTCCTATCAATGGCTCAAATAGAACTAAACCTTGTACTTATGCTAAATTGAATTGTTTGAAATAAAACTGTTTTGACATTTAACTGACGGTAAACAAAAACTATACTTATAAGAAACTGATTTTTTAAAAATTCAATTCGGCTTTAAATGATCCGAAAAGGGTTGATAGGCCGTAATACCAACCAACCAACCAACCAACCAAACGGCCAATCTACCTCTCCAATTGTCTAATATAAACAATTTGCACGCACCTGAATGCTTTTAAATAACTAATCACGATAATTGATTAAAACAATCCCTAGTAAAAGGTTGAAAAGTTTTATTTGACCTATCGTTGGCGTTCAAACAGATACTACCACTCCCGGTCAGGGTTGATTAGAGAGTAATGGTAATAAAGAAGTACTCCAAATTCCAAAAACTCCAAGAAGGGAGCAACACCATCATATACAGTTTAATATGCTACCCAGGTTACTTCTAACATTGTGAATGATTAAATAGTTCTATTTGAACCATAGATGAGACTCTAATAGTTACTACCACTCCAGGTCAGAGTGGACCAGTGAGTAAGTTAATAAAAGAACATTCTACATTCCTCATTCTCCAAGACTGAAGCTTCACCATCGAATGTAGTTTAATGTCATACCCAGGATACTTCAACAACAGTAAATGTTTAAATAGTTCCATTTGACCAATACATGAAAACCTACATGATACTATCACTCCAGTCCAGAATTGATCTGGTTTATTGGCAATGAAGAAGTACTCTATATTACCCAAAGCTCAAATGGTTTAGAGATATATTTGGGACACTTGTTATGGAGTTCTAATCCCTTTGTAAATGTTGTATAGTCACAACTAACTATACATACACATATACACGCAGAAACATATTCAACACAATAAGGACGAGTGAAGACCCTTTTTTAGAAAAATATTCCTCTCACTTTATTTGAAAGGGTTCGAAAGGGTTACTAAAGGTTTTACTGTGTGAGAGGTGAGCTGGAGATAGTGTTATATAGTCATGTGCCGTATCATAACGACACAATAATTACGACGCAGTGACAATTAAGATGCAGGAAGGAAGACACAAGAAGACTTCTTTAACAACATATTTACCTCTCACTTTATTGCAAGGGTTTGAAAGGGTTGTTGAAGGTTTGCATGTGAGAGGGTGCTAGAGACCGAACATGAACTTCATATTTTGACCCCACTGTTATGACCGTCACGTTGTGTCTTTCTTGTTCTCTTGACGTTGGGGTCTACTCCATCAGGGCTTTCCGAGAGCCCCCTCGGTCGGATGTGGCCATTCCTACCACATCTCGTCTCTAGCTGTCTGGAAGTCTGCTGGCAACTGCATCGGGGGTTTTCTGAGTGCCCCCTCGGTCGGGTGTAGCCTTCCCTACCACATCTGGTCTCTACTGTCTGGAAGTCTGCTGGCAACTGCTCTGGGACCCAAACTCAACTGAGTTAAATAATAACTCAACGCCCACACGATCGCCTACTGGATCTTTGAAATCGAATGTTTAATCGTCATCAAGCGGAAATAACTGTCATGCAGTTCAGAGGTTACTCTCTTCCGGTGCATGACTGTAATGGCACAATGGGACCTTCACCTTGTCCCATATCATAAGCCTTAATCCGCCCACGCGATCTCTTTCGATTACTGGCTGTTGGAATGTGTCACTTCCTTCCGGTGTATTACCTTGGAATAGTATTTTTGGGCCGGGTCGAAGGTCAAAATATAGAAATTGAACAGAACTGCAGCATATTGACCCCCACTCTTATGGCAATAACAGCATTTCTTTCCCGTTCTCCTGGGCTGCTCAACCGGAGCCTGGGGGCCCAGCCTCTATGGGACATGGTCCTCATTCCAGCATCTTCTCTCCAACTGCAACAGCTCAATCGGGAACCTGAGGACACCTTCTGCTGGGTGCTGGTTCTCTCTACAGCATCTTATTTCCAACTTACTCGAACTTCCTGGGCACCGAGTTATATTATTGTTTCACGCCCACTCAATTCAACCTGTCGACAGTCAAGGTTATTCCCTTCATATCTTCGACCGGATGCACCTGTTATTTACACTGGTGCATTTCCTATTTTGACAGCTCGGCCGGAGTCAATATGCAACAGTAAAGAATGGTCGGCGAATTCTACCGGCTCAGCTGACACGGCAGGTGACCAATTAGGCCATGCTCTATGAGATCCTTTGAATAATAAAAAGGATAATAAAAGTAAAGTTAGTTGTCGTGGGCGACTCGAAGGCTCCCTTTTTATTAGCTACTACACCTAGGTGTAATGTCATATAATTAAGGAAGGATTTTTTTTAATTAATCAATTTTCGTTAATTATATTTTATTATTTAGTTTGGTAAGGCTTTGAACTACTCGGTGTCTCTTAGTTCAGTCAGATGGGCACTCTTACGCACGCGAGGAAAGGATATGACAATCATCATCTGTCATAATAAACCCCCAGACAGGAAATGGGCTGGACGACCGTTGGAGTGAATTGAGAGTGTTGTTGCCGTCGTACCCGGAAGAGATGGTGCTGAGAATTTGAGGGTTTTAAAAAAAAGTTTTAGTTAAGGTCGACCGTTGAATCGTGCGGCTGGCTTTTTCAGATCTGATCAAAGCAGATCAGTTGGGTCTCTACAGGCAGAGATCTTAAGCACGAAAAGATACACCATGCGTGGGGTGGGGGTCAGCATAGGCTTTTATGTTTTGTGTCTCTCTCCTCGTGTCACCCAGTACTGAAGCCAGAAATTAATAAATTCGTTCGTACCGCTTGTATTATTATTATTATTATTACTATTGATATCATTATAACTTTTCAACAGTAGGAGAGGGCGCTATTCCTTTCCCTGGGTTGCTTTACTTACCTTTGATCCCTACTTTATAATGCTGAGTATTAAGCAAGGAGGTATCTAGTATCATTTTTGAGTCTTTGGTGTGACTCGATCAAGGATTGAACCACGGTATAATAATGATAATTTTACCAATTGTGATTGGTGCTTTTGGTATAGTAACTAAAGGATTATTAAAGCGACTGGAGGATTTGGAAGTTTGCAGACGAGTGGAGACCATCCAAAATACAGCATTATTGAGAACGGCCAGAATACTTAGAAGCGTCCTGGAGACTTGAGGAGACTTGTTGTCACTCACACTCCAGTGAAAGACCATCAGCTAACACTGATGTGAAAAACTCTAAAGGAGTAGATAATAATAATAATAATAATAATAATAATAAGAAGAAGAAGAAGAAGAAGAAGAAGAAGAAGAATCAGTCGTGTATAGAAATGTACCACAGCTAAAACCGCTGTTTTAAAAATAATTCTTCTATATCGGCTAACGAGCGGATTCTAAACGAACACAAAAGAAACTTGAACTTGGTTTTACAACAAAAAGTCTCAGCTGGAAAGGATTGTAGAAGTCTGCTAGATAGTTAGGTTTCTTTTACTTAATAGCATATCAAGCTCTGTGTGTTATGCAATGTCAAAGCCATTCTTTGAGATGGACAGTAGTGGTACTATTCACCCTCTAACTGGGGTGTGGAATTAGGGTGTTCATACATTTCCCGGGGGTATTACTCCTAATGTGAACGTAATAGCACGACGAGAGTTTGAACTCGCTTACTTCGAGGTCGCAGGCCAGCACTTTAGCCATTACGCCAAGAAAACTTCCGAAGTCTGCTAGAGCTACGGTAAGTGGTTTATGTACCACTACAGGTCTCAAATAAAAGCCTGCAATGTTACTGCACGAAACAGGGCGTTGTACCCCTATACACCACATGTACGGTTGTAACCTTGCTGTGGGAAAAGTGACGAACGCACAAAACACTGTCTTGGTTTGCTCATACAAAAGTTTATTCGCTACAACACTTTCTAAGTAGTCATCAGGAAGAGAGTATGAAAACTGAGTCAACCGCGTTAACTGGACAAAGAGAAACAACAGGTTATAATGAGAGAGACAGAGGAGGCAGACACAGACCTTGAATTATCTTCCAGGTTTTTTCTTGTAGTTCTAACCTGTGTTTTCTCACGGGGTGAGTCCTCGCCGTTGTGCGTCTTGGTTCTAGTTGCTCTTTACGTCGTCGTATCCCGCAGCCAACTCTCGTTTTTACCTCATCGCGTCTCGCAACCAACTCTCGACTTTACCTCGACACGTTTTGCGGCAACTTTATTTCCTCTCTTCTATCCCGCATCCACTGCCTTCTGGCGTTTTTATTTGAGTTCCTTTCAGCCAATCAGAACTCGTTTTCGATTTGCTGCTGATGCGTTTCGACTTTTAACCCGAGCGTCCTTAATTATTATATATATATATATATATATATATATATATCGATAGTTTAGAGTATTTTTTCTCTAATTGATCACTCTGTCGTTAACGTTTGCAGTTTTGCACTGCTATATAAGTCGACCCCAAGTCTTGTAGGAAATTTTTCACACTTAAAAAAATCGACTTGTTCGCTCCAATTAACAGTAGAATGAAACAAATCCATGGGGCAGGATTCCAACCCATTAGCCTCGATGTATGTTTTGACGAGGACTTAACTTAATAAACGTTGTGGAGCGATTAACGCTCATTCTCTCCGAAATGAATATACTTTTCTCTTTACCCCTTTTAAGGGACCAGTGAATTCAGTTAACAAGGTCCTCTGGATTTATTATTCTTAACTCAAGTTAAACCATGATGAGTATGTTCAGTAATTAGATAGGACACCAGTTAGTAACAATAGGTGCTGTAAGGAACTTGAGTCCTACATGCGGGATTAACACAGCGTGAAGTCCCTCAGGTGTCGTGGCTAACGTGCTGGTTTGCGAGATCGTAGTAAGCGAGTTCGACCTCCAGGGACGTTATTGAGCTTACTTCCGGATTAATATTATTGAGAAATTATGAACTCTGTTATGCCACAGTAACTGTTTCTTTACAAAGATAGCTTTGGCATTAGATAATCCATGAAGGTTGAGATACCATTAACCAAACCAATCCAAACCAAACTAATCAAATTTGAGTTCTTAACGGTTTTAAAGAAATTTAAGGATGAAATTAAAATGTGCTATATAAAGAAATTTTATGGGTAAAATTCCAATTAAACGAATTAATAGGGATAAAAAATTTTAATGTAAGGAAAGTTTAAGGGGGAATAAAATTTTATATGATGTGAGTGACACTAAAGTAATGTTTAGTATTTTACTGGAAAATGTTTTTAAGAGGTTTTAGTGTGCCATTAACGGTAATTCAAACAGTAAATTTAAACAGTAAGTTTCACGGCGTTCTAGTTCGGATACTGATTCGAAAAGAGAACACAGACAATAAAGTTTTTAAAAAGGAATTTTATACAAAAGAAACGAAAAAGAAAGGTATAGAAAAGATAAGAGTATTGCAAATTTTAGTGCAATTTGGAGAAACTTATCTGAGAGAGTGTCTGGGAAACAAAGCTCTTTGAATTTGAGTATTTTTCTTTTCTTTTCTTTTTTTGTTTTATCGAAAAGTTCTAGAGTTCTTTGAATTTCGAGTCTTCTTTCAGGTTCTTTTCCGCAGAATTCTCGGTTGAATTTTCTTTCAGTTGAATTTTCTTGGTAGAATTTCAGTAGTCGACTTTAATTTATTTTTATTTCTTGGGAAGGTTCATTTAAGAAGCGAGTGACGAAACCAACCTGCTGCCTAATTTTTCTTGCCTTTACAGTTCGGTCCCCGAATTCGCACTAAGGGTCAAACAGAAGTTTAACAAAAGAAGGAAGTCACTTTTGGGGATTATTTCTCCTTTCTCCACTCCGGCCAAATCAAGTGCCGCACGTGGTTAGCTTGATTTTTTTTTCTTACAAATAAATTCTTATAGTTTTTTTTTCTCTCAAATCACGCTGAAGACACCAATTCCTGACAGATCTCTGAAGTTAAACAATATATGTGTGTGTTCAGTATCTTGATGGGCAACCACTTACTCGCGGTCGGCACTGAAAGCAACCTATATGCTAGAGTAAGTGAAAATTGGTAGATATCAGACTTAGGGTCAAATCAGTTTGAGAACATTGCTCAACGGGGGTAAGCAATGATGAGCCTGTTGAATTTTCAATGGGGTGATCACTTGTTAATCTATATATCCAATTCTGGGATCGATTATAGATCTCTGTTGTTTGTCTCAATCGCGAGGCATTTCATCAAGATTAGTAAACTTTTGAAACAAACTCTTTTTACTGAATTTTCTACGTCATTTGACTTTTTTTTCTTCTTTTTCTGTGCACCAAACAAAAAAAAAGAAAAAAAAACATGAAATAGAAATCTATTCTTGTAAAAAATAAAACGCAAAATTTGATTTATTGAAAATGGAGTTTCTTCCGTTTCTTTGTATTTTTTTTCTTTCTTTCTTTCTTTTTGTTTTGTTTTAGATTTGTTCTGCGATGAGGGAATGAAAAAAATTCCAACCGAACATTTTATAATTTGTTCTTTTATTCTAGGGAGTCTTAAATTGATGTCATGAACAGCATGAGGGGACACAAGAGAATTGGAGGTTGTTGGGGGTTTTTTTTCCATCTCTAATAATAATCATAGGACCATCCACTAAACATGCTTGTGAAGAAAACGTTAGCACCAGGGCCATTACAACAAAATACCAAAAATAATTACAATAGCAAAAAAAAAAAAAAAAAAATTAATATCATTTGTTAATAATTACTTGCTGAAAAAAATTTAACGAATCTTCGAAACGTTCGAATCGACAAATAGCACTTTAAGGCGTAAACCGGGTTTCTTCAAATTACCAAAAAATAATTCATTTACAAATCATATATATATATATATATATAGATGTATATTGGCCTAGTGGGTAGAGTGTTCGCCAATGGTCCGGGAGACCTGTGTTCAATCTCAGGTCGGGTCATACCAAAGACATTAAAAATGGTACTTGATACCTCCTTGCTTAACACTCAGCAATATAAGGTACGTATCAAGGGTAAAGTAGAGCAATCCAGGGAAAGGAGTAGCGCCCTTCCCTACACCCCGGTGTAGTAGCCATTGTAGGAGCCTTCTGGTTGCCCTTGACTACGGTCGCCAACTTATATATATAATGAAAAAACATTTTAATGTGAGCAAACAAATGACTGATTTTAAATTATATTGTCAGTGTTGCATAGCAATAATTGAAACAATTCAACCTTGTGTAAACAAATCGATACTTAATAGAATTATTCAGTTAAGATAGGAATACTTTAAATCATATGTGTGCAAACAAATGATCTCTGCCTTGTTTTCGCCCTGTCGGCGGGGGCTGCAGAATACACCGATTGTATCCCTCCAAAGGGGTAAGACTCACCCTCAACGAGTGTCCTAAATAGGACACTAAACAATCAGATGGCGAGGCTTCCGTAATACTGGAGCTCTGGGGAACGCGGAGTACCCTTTTATTGTCATCGCTCAAAGGTACATTCTGGCTCAGAGTGGTAGCACCTGATAGGGTCCTATCTATCAGTCAAAGAGACGTAAACTGTGTACTTATGTTAAACTGAATTGTTTGAAATAGGACTGTTTTAGCATTTAAACTGCGTACTTATGCTAAACGGAATTGTTTGAAATTGAATCCGGTATTAAATGACCCAAAAAGTGTTGATATGCCGTAAAACAAAATAACCAACCAACCGACCAATCTGACATGTTTAAGATGTTATCTGCAAACTTTGTTTACAAATCGTATTTATAAAGAGAGAGAGAGAGAGGGAGGGAGAGAGAGACAGAGAGAGACAGAGTTGTGATACAACAAAACATTTTGTCTGTGGATGACTATATATATATATATATATAAACAGCATTTGGCATTAAATAATCAACAAGGTTGAAACGCTATTAAACTCAACCAATCAACCGACCAACCAACTAGCCAAATGATAACAACTAAATAGAATTATTTCTGTTAGATAGGAATTCTTTAAACTACTTGTGTGCAAACAAATGACCTCTGGCTAGTTTAAAATTATTACCAAAAATCTAGTTGGTTACAAATTATGTATATTTAATATTTGTATAACGAGAATCTAGTATTGAATGACCTACGAGGATAGATACGCAATAAAATCCAACCAACAACCAAGCAAACAAATTATCCCCGTGGTGTAATGGATTGAAGGAGGCCGGGAGGTATACGAGTTCGATCTGCAGTTACGTTAATACACTCACTTTTGGACTAATACCTTTGGGAAAAGCATGAACTCTCAATATCTCCGGATATGGTTGGCTGGTTGGTTGGTTGGGTTTTATGGCATATCAACCTTTGGAGGTTATTTAATGTCGAATCTATTTTAAACAAATAATCAGTTCTATTTCAAACAATTCAGTTAATCATAAGTACACAGTTTAATTGTCAAAAACATTTCGATTTCAAGCTATTCAATTTAGTAAAACAGTTCTTATTCAAGATATTCGGTTTAGTATTAGTGTAGTTTTTGTTTACACGCAGATAAATGACAAAACAGTGAGTTAAATGTCAAAAACGGTTCTATTTCAAACAACTCAGTTTAGCGTAAGTACAGTTTCAATGTCAAAAACAGGTCTATTTAAACAATTAAGTTTTGCATAAGTACGTAGCTTAAATATCAAAACAGTTCTATTTCAAGTCATTCAGTTTAACGTAAGTACGCAATTTAGTTCTATTTCACCACTTCGGGCCAGAGAAGCAATGAAAAGGTACAGCGGGACTATTTTGAAGAAAATTAACGTTTCATTCATTGTTCATTTCTGTCTTGGTAAATACAGCTTCAATTTCGAGATTTTTTTTTAGCATAGCTCGTATTTTGAAGTAAATTAACGTTTCAGTCATTGTTCTTTTCTGTCTTAGTTTGGTTTGGTTTAAAGTCATATCAACCATTTCATACAAGTAAAGACAGTTTTATTTCAGATAATTCACTATTGCATAAGTACGCAGTTTCAATGTCAAAACAGTTCTATTTCAAGTCATTCAGTTTAGCAAAAGTATGCAGTTTAGATGTCAAAACAGTTCTGTTTCGAGCAATTCAGTTTAGCATAATTACGCAAAAAGTAGTGAAACTCTCCAAACCACATTTAAGTTCTATTTGACCCATAGATACGACCCTATCAAGTGTTCCCACTCCGGGCCAGAGTATACCTGGGAGCAATGGCAATGAAAGGGTACACCTTATTCGCTAAAGCTCCAGCAATACTGGAACCTCACCATCAGATTGTTTAGTGTAATTTCCAGGACACTCGGTGTATTCTACAGTCTATGCCGACTGAGCAACCCAGGTATCAGTTAAATAGTATCACTCCTCTTCTACGAGGATGGCTTTAACATTAAATGACCCATGAAGGGTTTTATGCCATTAAACAAAGAAACTTGACTAAACCAAATCTATATTACCGTCTTCCTTTGGAGTCTATAAAATTTTGATGATACTTTTGTAAAAAAATGATAAATCTTTGATAGACATGATTAATAATCCCTGAAAATAAGTTTTGTCATTTATTTTCGAAAACGTATATTTGTATCGTATATTTTCAGTTCTCGCTGAGATACGAATTGTGTATAAAAAATACAAGGACTGCTTATCTGCAAAGGGGTAAGACCTTCCCAACGACTGTCCTGATATGACACTAAACAATCTGATGGTGTGGCTCCAGTAATACTGAAGCTTTAAGGAATGCAGAGCTCTTCTTCTTTGCCATCGTTCCAAGGACCACACTGTCCTGGAGTGGTAGTGCCTGATAGGGTCCCATATAGGGGTCAAATAAAACTAAACCGAGTACTTTTGCTAAACTGAATTGTTTGATATAGAACTGTTTTTGACATTTAAACTGTACGTATGCTAAACTAAATTGTTTGAAACAGGACTGTTTTGACATGTAAATATGTGAACAAAAAACTACTTATGCTGAACTGAATTGTTTGAAATAGAACTGTTTATATGTATAAAAATGGATTTGGAATAATGGTTGATATGCCATTAAACTAAACCAAATCAAACCAAGACAGAAATAAACAATGAATGAAACGTTAATTTCTTTCAAAATAGTCTTGTAAAGAATTTTATATTTAGAAAACTAAAAAAAGTTATATTGATCTAGCTCCAAAGAATATGGCGGGTCCTATATTTGCCCAATCTTGTGTTTTTGCATAAAACTGGTGATTCAAACATTACAATTTACGCATCTAGACTGTTGTCTAGACGCCAAAACATCATCATTTCATTATATACATTGCTCATTGGTGCATACAGCTTTTTGATTCTATGTTGCAAAGAATATCAAAACTTGTTCTTCTATTTCAAATTTAAAGTTTTAGTTTTTAATTCAAAAACCTTAAAAATTATTCTTATATTTAAAATCTTAGGATTTAGCCTAATATTCAAAATTGTTGGATTTAGTCCTGTATTTACAAGTTTAAGATTTAGACATACTTAAAAAATTGACATTTAGTCATTATTTAAAATCTTAAGATTTCCTCGTATACTCTTAGATAGCTCAAGACAAAACAGATATGCAAATATTTTGATAATCTTCTGTATATATATATATATATATATATATATATATATATATATATATATATTACCATACGGATGTTTCGTGTGTTCTCTCTCTTTTCTTTTGGTAAATAAGACCACGCAATATCATTTCATATACGGTAATACAACGATAAATCGTGATGAAAAACTAATTTTTTTTTAGAAAATTTAATAAATTTCAGAAAGAAATAGAAAAAATTTTGGATTTTATGAACGTAGCGGTTTTCTTTGCGGCAAACCTTTTTATAATTAAATGAAAATTGACTCGTTTTTTTTTTTTTTTTTTTTTTTTTTTTAAGATTTACGTGGGATAATTGAAACCAATTTTCAGTTCAATTTTCAATAGGTACTCATAATTATTGGTTCCTACTAAACTAAGTTAAGGTAAGTAAATGATTACATACGTATGTGTGTATATGGGTATCCGAATATTTTACCCAACTCCTCCGCCACGTGCTTGACGCGAACTAGGTCAATTCCAAGCAGAGTCCAGCTGACTTGAATTCAGAGTTTTCCTTCTCCTAGACTGGTTACCAAAACTAGATTTGAAAAATAAACATTGTCTATTTACCCATTCCCTGGAAAAAATATGTAGAGTCCTGCCTTTCCTGAGAACATAAGTTAGAAGTGAATAATACAATCTTGTATTAAACAACCTTATCCAGGGTTTGAACTCTGTTCGACGATTCCGCTTTGAATAACGAACACTTTGACCCAGAGTGGTAGCACCTGACAGAGTCATATCAATGGGTCAAATAGAACAAACTGTGTGCAAAGAAATGACTTATGTTAAATTGTGATTGCAATATAGCAATATCTGAAACCATTTAACTGTGTGCAAAAAACGAGCTCAGGCTCTTTAACAAATGCTATACACAAAATGTGTTTACGAATCATATATATATTTGATATATATGTATAAACAGGATTTGGCATTAAATAACCTACAATAGTTGATATGCCATTAAACCAAACCAAATTATATATATTTAATCTATATGTATAAAGAGGATTTGGCATTAACTTACCTACAATGATTGATATGTCATAAAATCCAACCGAACCAAATCGTGTATATTTGATATATATGTATAAATATGATTTGGCATAAAATAACCTACAATAGTTGATATGCCATAAAACCCAACCAAATCAAATCCTATATATCTAATATGTATGTATAAAAAGGATTTGGCATTGAGTAAACTACAATGGTTGATATGTCTGAAAAATCAAACCATATGGTTTAGATAAACTTTTTTCAAGACCATAAGTATTTCCTTTATAGTAATGGATTCTCTCGTTGAGATCGTTGCAGGAGGTCCTCAACAGTTCAGTTAAAGATATGAGACGACAAGATTAGATACATAGGTGATTTGTTGATTACCTTTCAAACAGTAGAAAAACATTAGTGGTACTATTTACTGGAAGGATAAGGGGGTTCATGCCTTTCCCAAAAAAAAATAATAAAGTTCGAACTCGATTACTATGATGCCGTAGTCCAGCACGTTAGCCACTACACAACGAGGACACTCTGGGCACACGTTAGCTAGACTGTGAATTTTGAATAAAAAATTATAATCTTCAGTCTAGTACGTTTTCATTACACCTCGTGTATATATATATATATATATATATATATATATATATATATATATGTGTGTGTGTGTGTGTGTGTGTGTGTAGGGTGCATAAGCAAAATATGGAATGATTTTTAAAACTTTGTTTTAGTTTGATCAGTCCAATTTTTGAAAATGACGCGATAAATCAAAATTTTCATGATTAGCTCTAATATTTAAGCACTTTTTCATTAAAATTCAGTTCTATATTAACGAGCAAGAATACAAACGACAAAGAATTTATGATTTTCTTAACGCACAAACCAACCCAAAATAAATTTCTGAAATAATAGGAGTTTATTTATGGCATCCATTTAGCCCAGACCTACCCCCCTAGATTACGTTATATGGGGCTGTAGAAGGCAACAATATACAACAGCAATAATAGTGACAATAATAACAGCAACACTTACCAGAGGTCCAGCATAGTCAAGACAAGCCTCTTGAACTGAACAGGGTTGGTATTTATGAACAAACATATCCAATGAGATGTTCTAGCCAATCACAATCTAAGGAATGGACTGGCCAATGTGTGCACATTCGAATCTCCCAATGTGCCATAAATAGCTCTTTCATTGAGGACTGATTTACTTCAGTTCTAGCCTTGCTAAAGACGTTGCTCTTAGCCTAGCTACTGACTACAAGTGTGTTTCATGATTCAACAAATCTTAAAAAAACAACAAATCAAATCCAACTATCTATCCAAATATTGGTTCGCTTAAAAAAGCTATTGAGGAGGATTGGAATAAAATGTCTGAAGAATTTAATTTGAACGTATACAAATTGTTTTAAAGGAGTGATGTTGCAATAATTGAAAAAAAAAAATGGTGGCCATATTGAGTAAATTTACTGATTTGTGTCGATCTTCTTATTTTGCAGCTTATTTTTCATAATTAAAATTAATCTTGTTCTATAATAGCGTTTTTTTTAATTATTATACAAGAGTCCTGGCAGCAACACCCCACAAGACACCAACTGTACGGCCACCTGCCCCCTATCACGAAAACTATTCAAGTTAGGCGAACCAGACATGCAGGACATTGCTGGAGAAGCAGAGATGAACTCATAAGAGATGTACTCTTATGGATCCCCACACACGGCCGCGCAAAAGCAGGACGACCAGCACGAACGTACATTCAGCAGCTATGTGAGGATACAGGTTGTTGTCCTGAAGACCTACCTAGGGCGATGAACGATAGGGAGGAGTGGCGAGAGAGGGTCAGGTATATCCGTGCTGCCAGCACGATATGATGATGATGATTCCTAATTTTGCTTCTGCACACACACACACACACAATATATATATATATATATAACTGGCCCAATAGCATAATGATTAGCATTATAATGTACGTCTCAAGGGTTAAGTGGGGCAATCCAGGTAAAAGAGTTACACCCTCTCCTACACTTTAGTGTTGTAGCTATTGAAAAGGGAACCTTTGAGTCACCCTCGGCTACGGTCAGCCAACTTATAGTAGTGAGAATAAAGATTGGAACGATGTTAAGAAAAGGTCTAAATGTTAAATAAGTTTTTTAACGCTTCATAGAACATTTTATTAAAGCAAAATAAGGATTTAAAGGTAAATTATATAATTCCACATGGATAGGAAATGAATAAAAAAGTTCGATTTGCGACAGCAACCGTTTTCTCTAAAAAAAGAAAATGCTAACCTTGACATTGAAATATCAAGCCACGCAATTTATTAGAGACTTAAAGAAACAAATTTGAACAGTCAACTAATTTCTGCGAAGCCTTACATTTCTAAAAAGAACAAAATGAACAGAATGAAACTGCCACTGAACACGTCATATGGACTGAAGAACAGCAGGATTGTGTTCATTTCATTGATGAGTCAAAGTTCAAACTGTTCGGTTGTGACAGAAGATTCGTTCAATGCAGTCCTCTGGTTCGATATTCGTCTCAGTGCACTAAAAGCAACGTTTAACTTTGGAGGAGGAAGTGTGATGGTGTTTGGCATGATTCAGCTACTGGTTCAGGACTTCTTGTCAGGTTTCACGGTAAAATTAACGCAACTGTATACAAAGAGATATTGAAGAAACATGTTGTACCTTATTTGAGAACTGCAGTTAATCAACTAGCTGTATTTATGCAAGATAATACTCCGTGACACACATCGAAGTTTGTTCAGACATTTCTTTCTGGGGAGGATCTTACTGTTATGGAGTGACTTGCTCAAAACCTAGACAAGAATCCTATTGAGAATGTTTGGAAGTTACTATATGAAAGAGTTAAGGAAAAGAATCCAAGAAACGTCGAAGAAATATGGACTAATTTGAAAGGAGAATGGGAGAAAATAGCTGTTGATGAATGCAAGACATTTATTCGCTCGTGTAGCAAAATATGTCCAGCTATTATTGAAAATAAAGGTCTACACATCGAGTACTAAGTAATTATGAACGCTATTTTCATTTAGATATGATGCATTCATTATAATAGCAAGATTTTCTTCATCATTCAGATGTTTTTGATCATCTATTCTTTTTTTCGAATATTATATAATTATTCTTATAACGTTATCATAATAAGTTTATTGAGCTTTATATTTTGGAATTATATAATTTACCTTTATATCCATATTTTTTCTTGTTAAAATGTTCTATGAAGCTTTAAAATAAACATTTATTTCACACTTAGACTTTTTCCTAAAATCGTTCTTACCTTTATGCTCGCTACTATATATTTTCCCAGTCGGCTGGGGCTGTAGAATACACTGATTGCACCTCTACAGAGGGGTAAGACCCCCACTAACGAGTGTTATGATATGACACCAAACAACCTGATGGTGAGGTTCAAGCAGTGCTGGAGCTTTGGGGAATGCGGAGTACCCCTTCATTGCCATCACTCCAAGGTCCACTCTGGCCCGGAGTGGTAGCACCTGATAGGGCCTTATCTACGTGTTAAATAGAACAAACAGCATACTTACACTAAAATGAATTGTTTGAGTAAACTGAATAGCTTGAAATAGAAATGTTTTTGACAAGTGAACCGTACTTACATTTAAACTGCGTGCTAATGCTTAACTGAATTATTTCAAATAGAACTGTTTTTCGACATTAAAACTGTATTTACACTTAACTGAATTGTTACACATAACTGCTTGAATAGTTTGAAATAGAAATGTTTTTGATAATTAAACTGTGTAGGTATGCTAAAGTGAATTGTTTTTAATAGAACAGATTATTTACATAAAAATGGATTTGGCATTAAATAACCTACAAAGGTTGATATGCCATAAAACCCAACAAACCAAACCAAACTACTATATATATATATATATATATATATGTGTGTGTGTGTGTGTGTGTGTGTGTGTGAGTGAGTGTGTGTGTGTGTGTGTTAGTGTCTGTGTGCGTATGTGTGTGTTAGTGTTTATGTATATATGTGTGCTACCGTGTGTTAGTGTCTATATAAATATATATATATATATATATATATATATATATATGTGTGTGTGTGTGTGTGTGTGTGGATGGATGTGGATATGTAATGTGTATGTATCCGTGTGTATGTATGTATATGCATGTGTGAATGTGTGTATTTATATGTATGTACGTTTATGTGTGTGAATGTGTCTGTGTGATAATGTGTATGAATGTTTCTGTGTGTATGTGTATGCGTGTGTATGTATGTGTATGTGTACATTTGTATCTGTATGGAGGAGCCCTTAGCGTAACGCTAATTGTCGTAGGAAATGGAGTTCGCTAACCGAGTTTTTTGTGGTTTGGGAAAGGTACGGGTCTTTCATTGTTACCCTACCCAGGAATAAATCGTAGGGTAAACTAGTTTTTAGCCTCGGTAAGGTAATCAGTACGGAAGTAAAACTCTGACTTCAAACCAGCTATACTCCACTAAAAAAGGACCTAATATCACATCCTACTCGTGGCGAAGGGGTTGAGTAAATACACAATCTCATGTGTATGTCTACGTGTGGGTGTTTGTGAATGAGCTTGTGGAAAAAGAAAATTATATTTTTCTTTCGATACTTTTTATCACATCTCGTACGAAATAAATATATATATATATATACATATATATATATATATATATATATATGTGTGTGTGTGTGTGTGTGTGTGTGTGTGTGTGTGTGTGTGTGTGTGTGTTGAGGTAAAGATCAGAAGCAAAAAAAGAGCGTTGCTTATGTCATCTCTCTCTCTCTCTCTCTCTCTCTCTCTCTCTGCTTGGTTGGAGAGGCCAGAACCCCTAGAGTAAGTGTCAGAGTGATAAGCGACATAGAAATGAAAAATAGGTCTACAGCTTTCCCGCCATGCTTTTCCGTCTTTAATCGGCTTCTCTCACGCTCTCTTTCTCTCCCGAAAAATGGCGGCAATCATTTCGCAGTATGAGTCCTTCTTCATTCCTGGGCGACTTTTACAATTCTCTTACGGGCAACAGATATTTTATTGACTTTGCAGCAATGTAATCACTTTTCTCTTCCCTTTCGCCCCAACAGCATCCCCCGCTTCTTGCGATGATAAAACTTCCCCATCGTTTGGCCTAAAATTACACACTACACGATTCAACGCTTTTACAGAATGCTAGCACAAGGGCAAAGGCTATTGCTCATCGGATAATATATTTCAACCAATTTCAAAATCAAGGATGTCCCATCAGCAGGGTCTGAAATATATAGACTGCATTCTCTACATTAAAGTAAGACCTTTCCTGCCAGCAAAACTGAAAACGTAATCCTTGATACTGTTTAAAGTCTTAGCCAGGATATCTTTTTTGAAGGGCGAAGTATACTACCGCTGGGTCTTGAGAGATAAGGAAAACATATAAATAAAGATATAATCTTTGGGAGGTGCCCGTGGTGTAATGGTTTTCGTCGTAGGAAATGGACACGGCGACACGAGTTCAAATTCTGGACGAGACTGATAGCATTTCACATAGCACTAATACCCTTGGGAAAGGTATGAATCCAATTATTCTCCCTCCAGCTATGGGTAAATAGTAGAGCAGACTCGGTTCTTCAGCTTTGGTGAGGCAACTAGTCTAGGAGAAGGAATACTCTGAATCCAAACCTGTAAAACTCCGCTTAAAAATCGACCTTGTGTCATATCCTGCCCGAGCGGAGGGGTGGTAATAATGATAAAGATATAATCTTATACTTGTATTTGTCGACAGTGACGCTTGTGTGGAGCAGGAGAGAGTTCGAGCACAGAGAAGAGCCGTCAGGAGTGGGAACTGCCAGCGAGAACAAACTTCACACAAAATTCTAGAACCAAACGCAATGCTTGTTTTTTTATTGGTCACGGCTTACGCCCACAAATTGCTTGTTTTTCATTGATGACGACTTACACTCATGCATTGCTTGCTTTTCATTGGTCACGGCTATAATCAACGCGATGCTTGTTTTTCATTGGCCATGGTTTACACCCATCATTTTCTTAATTCTATCTACGACCGGATGTATCTGTCAACAACCTACACAGTGTTCATCGCTTTTAAAGTGATATATTACAGGAAGAGGATTTTACATCTGCAGAGATTAGTCGGGGTATTCTTGGTACCATTAAATGCCAAAGGAGATCCAGCAAGATTATGAAACTATATATATATATTGAAAGAGAGAGAGAGAGAGAGAGAGAGAGAGAGAGAGAGAGAGAGAGAGCTTTGGTAGGGCAACCGGTCAAGAATAAAGAGAAAGTCTGAATTCAAAATCTGAAGCGTGCAGTCCGGAAAAACCTTTGGCAAATTGGCTCACCATCGTTCTTTTATCAGCTCATACAAAACAAAGGTGGCTGGTTCTACATGAGTCTTCTAAACAGAGCGCCTTCTTAGGAAAATCCGTCAGTTCCTGTCTTTAACTGGAATGTTCGGCCTTCATGTGATGACCTCTATGAGAGAATCCATTACTATATATATATATATATATATATATATGAGAATTAATATTTTATTGCGGACTTTTTGTCCTCAACTCGGCAGTTTTTTTTTTGTTTTTTTTCTCACTACCTTTCGGCCAAATTTCACCTCTGGCCTTCTTCAGGTGATTAACCGCGACATCGAATGGGAATGCTGAGTCTTGTATCCGTATCCTTAGTAATTGCTGCCTTCCATAGTTGTTGTCTATTGCACCAAGAAAATCTCTGGCCGGCTTGGGTAGGAATTGAAATTCGGCCGAAACGTAGTTAGAAAAAACAAGAAAAAAACCTACCAAGATGAGGACAAAAGTCCGCAATAAAATGTTAATTCTCAGGTTAAGAAGCCTCATCTCAAAAGGATTCTAATGAAAGACAATATATATATATATATATATAAAGGAAAATTCGGTGGTCTTTAACCAAAATATTCTAAGCAACATTTATATATATAAGAGAATGTTTGAAAGGTAATTACTTTTTACCAGAGAGGATATAAAAACAAAGGTGAGTTAAACTTTAGATATTCTCATTAAAAATGAAATCACTTCCATGTTCAACGATTGAAGCCCAACTACAAGCCACATGTTTGTTTCCACGTTTAAAGAAGTCTGCGTTTTTCAATATCTTTTTTGTTTCTTAAATTTCTGCCACTTACGAAATTAGCTACACATCTAAATAAAGGAAAATCTGTAGATGCTAAATCTGGTGAGTGTGGAGGATGTAGAAGAACCACCTATCCTGATGATCTAATCATTTTCGAGGTTTGTTTAGATTCAGTCGTTAAAGAAGAGATTACCTTTTTCTCAATAGGTTTATCAAACATTTGCTTTTATGCTCCTTTCTCGGTAAAACCTAATTACTTTTTAAACACCTATATATATACATATATATATTATCATCCACAGACTCACAACTCTTCAGTGTGGCTAGACACGCTAGATTCCCGAAGCTGGGATCGAAACCCGGCTGACTCAAACGCCAATCCAAAAGACTCTACCATTCAGCCACGAGGAAACCAGCGCAAGCGAAAGAAATTTAAGCGCTTATCCTATTTACCCAACCCCTCCGCTCGGGCAGGATATGACACAAGGTCAATTTTTAAGCGGAGGTTAACAGGTTTGAATTCAGAGTTTTCCTTCTCCTATACTAGTTGCCTCACCAAGGCTGAAGAAATCAGTCTGTCCTACTATTTACCCATAGCTGGAGGGAGAATAATTGGATTCATACCTTTCCCAAGGGTATTAGTGCTTTGTGAAATGCAATCAGGATCGCCCAGGATTTGAACTCATGTCGCCGTGTTCATTTCCTACGACGATAACAATTACACCACGGGCACCTCCATTGGTGGTGAAATTTAAGCGCTTATGTATTACATTTGTTTTGTTTACATATATCCGCTTAACAGCTACCGAGTGCTCAATTCATTTGAAGAGCCATGCTTTACGCTAGTGGCAACCATTATTTCCCTTGCTAGAAGGCTCAAACCCCACAGGGCTAGGGGAGCATATATATTGTCATCCACAGAGAGACTGTTTCGTTGTATCACAACTCTTCAGTGTGGCTAGACAGGCTAGATTCCTGAAGCTGAGATCGAAAGTTGGCTGACTGTAACGCCAATCCAAGATTCTACCACTCAGTAACGAGGAAACCATATATATATATTCACACAAACGTACCTTTATATTGTGTGTGTGTATGTGAACGTGAAGTTCTCTTTCATTATCATTACTCCCTGGTCCACTCGGAGCCGGATTGAAAGCACCTGTTTGGGTCCGATCTATCAATCAAATATAAGTGTTTAATCATTTAAAAAAAGATTATTATATTCATTTATGGGAAATAACTAAAATTCCTTAGATTTTCTTCATAAATAGAATTATTTGATAAACAGAACCCCTAATGTTAAATATCCATTCTTGAAACTATTTACCTGATGCAAAAGAATACTTAATATTGAACAGAATTATTTGTGTTTGAAAAGAATACTTTAAAAAAACCCATTTAACTGTGTACAAAGAAAAAAGAACTCTAACAGAAATAAAGTTGCTCACAAGATGATACGCAATAAAACACCAGCAAACCAACCAACCAACCAACTTATATATATAGTCATCCACAGACAGACTGATTCCAGTCTTTTTTCGTATGGGCACTTTTATTGACAGTACACACATGAAACTCTAGTCTCCTTCGAAGTAATTTCCTCCGGCTGCAATGCACTTGTTGTACCGTTCCAACAACCTCTGGAAGGCGTCATGGAAGTCCTCTTGTGTGAGCGTGTCAATGTGAATATCCTTCGTCACAGCCTCATCAGTGTGGCTAGTCAGGATCAAAACCTGGCTGACTGTAACGCCAATCCAAAAGACTCTACCACTCAGCCACGAGGAAACCAGCACAAGCGAAGGAAATTTAAACGCTTATGTATCACATTTGTTTTGTTTACATATATCAGCTGAACGGCTACCAAGAGTTTAATTCATTTGAAGTGCCTTGCTTTATGCTAGTGGCAACCATTACTTCCCTCGCTTGAGAGCTCAACCCCGCATATATATTGTTCAGAAAAGTTTGGGTAAAGACTATGGAATTTTTCGTTTTTATAAACTTAGGGGTTTTTTTCTTTGGTTTTCTTTCTAGTTTACCTGTATCAGTTTTCAATTGAGAGAGAATTTGAACGAAGCTCTGATCGCAAATCTTTTTGATCATATCAATTGATAGAGAAGTTGACCTAAGCTCTTCTCCCAAGACTTCATTCCCTACGACAATTACTGTTACGCTATGCACACCTCTCTGCATACATACTTATACATACACACATAGATACATGCATACAGATATATGGAAATACGCACAGATACACATGCACACACATACATACACAGGCACATACACACACATGCATACACTGACACATACATACATGTGCATACACACAGACACACACATGCAGACATACACATACACTTACGCACAGATATATATAACACAATGACGCGTACATATAAACATATATACATATGCATACACACAGACATTAACACACACACAGATATATATACGCACAATAGCACACATACACACATAGACACAAACGTACAAACTCATACAGACACACACACACATACACACACACATATATATATATATATATATATATATAGAGAGAGAGAGAGAGTAACGAGCATAAAGATCAGAACGATGTTAAGAAAAAATCTAAATATGAAAAAACTTTTTTTTATTTCAGCGCTTCATAAAACATTTTATCAAGGAAAAATAAGGATATAAACGTAAATTATATAATTACAAAATATAAACCACAATAAGCTTATTTTTATAAAGTTATTAGAATAATTACATGACATCCTGAAAAATAGATGATCAAAAACATCAGAACGATTAACAATTCATATTATTACAACGGATACATCATATCTAAATGAAAATACCGTTCATAATTCATTAGTACGTGATGCGTAGTCTTTTACTTTCAATAACAGCTTGACATCTTTTGCTAAACGAGTCAATTAATGTCTTACATTCATCAACGGATATTTTCTCCCCTTCTCCTTTCAAATTAGTCCATAGTTCTTCGACGTTTCTTGGATTCGTTTCTGTAGCTCTTTCATTTAGAAACTTCCAAACATTCTCAATAGGATTTAAGTCTGGGATTTGAGCAGACCAAACCAAAGTTTTCTCAATCATATCAATCGATTGAGAAGTTAACTTAAGCTCTGCTCCCAAACTTTTTTGATCATAACAATTGACCGCTTTCAAGGTGATCTTTTAGAGGAATTGTTTATTTTTGTTTAGTTTGGGTGCGATACTTATGTCATCGGACGAATTTATTATTGCTTTGTTTTGTATTGTAGTTGTTGAAGATGTTTAGTATGTCAGTGCAAATATAGATATATACGTGGTGCCTTCAATAAGATTCCAGACTTTTTTGTACAGGCATTTAAAATTGTCGTAGACTCTTGAAAACTCAGTATGTTATTGCTATACATCTTATGAGATGATTGACCAATTTTTATGATTTCATGTTCAAATGAACAGCTACAGCAGCAATTGGAATACACCCTACTAAAGCCTAATTGTCACTGCTGGTGAGTTTTAAAAATGAAATCTGACACTTTAGAAGAACGATATGCAATAAAATTCTGTTTTAAACTTGGAAAAATGCCACAGAAACGTATGGAATGGTTCAGACTGCTTTTCGACCATCTTGCATGAATCGCGCATGAGTTTTTAGTGGCATAAGAGATTCAAGGAAGGCAGGGAGTCTGTGAGGGATGATGAAAGGTGTGGGAGGAGTAAGGATGTCAATACACCAGAGTTGATTGGCCTAACGGTTAGGGTTACTATGTTGAGGTTTTAGGGGAGTTCAGGAAAAGATTCCTTGGGAAGATGCCTGCACTCTTCAAATCGGTTCAATGGCATTTTCAGCAGAACAATGTACCAATCCACAACTCCATCCTTGTCTCAGGCCATTTGACTAAGATGGGCATCAAGACAGTTCCACACCGTCCCTATAATCCACACCTTGCTCCCAGTGACTTTTGGTTATTCCTTAAGCTCAGAGGCTGTCGTTATGAGACAATTGAGGAGAGGAAAGAGGCTGTGACGAAGGTCATTGACACGCTCACAAAGAGGACTTCCATGTGGCCTTCAAGAAATTGTTGGAACGGTACAACAAGTGGGTTGAAGCCGGAGGAGATTACTTCGAAGGGGACTAGAGTTTCAGGTGTGCACTATCAATAAAAGTGCCCGTACGAGAAAAGTCTGGAAACATTTAAGAATCCTCGTATGTTTGTGTTTTCATAAAATGCCACGTAAATGCGAACATATATATATATATATATACATATATATATATATATATATAGTATAACTGAATGTATACCATATGCAATCTTATTTTCTAATGCATTTCATGGGAGTAATATCCAGTAATATCCAGTTAGTAAATCAAGCTGAAAGTTTTCGATGAATTCGATTCTTACTACGTGTCTTATACTTCCATCTTTTGGCTAAACTATACTAAGCTTAGTAAAAAAGATATTGGCACCTCCTATGATATAAATCCCTTTATCCTCCCAGCAGTGGGTTAAAGGTTATAAGAGCTGTTTTTCAATAAGCATTGCTTTGGCATTTAAGGTTGATAACCAATTAAACAAAAATAAATAAACAAAAGCTAATATAATATTATGGCTAGCTAGAGTCTCACAGGCAACTGAAAAGAATTTCAATTCTCACCAGGTACGAGGATCATTAAATAAGTTTCCAGACTTTTTTCGTAGGGGCACTTTTATTGATAGTACACACATGAAACTCTAGTCCACTTCGAAGTAATCCTCCCCGGCTAAATTGCTCTTGTTGTACCGTTCCAACAACTTCTGGAAGTCCTCTTGTATGAGCGTGTCAATCACCTTCGTCACAGCGTCTTTTATCTCTTCAATTCTCTCATAACGACAGCCAGTGAGCTTAGGGAATAACTAAAAGTCACAGGGACCAATGTCTGGACTCTAGGGAGGCTGAGGAACTGTCTTGATGCCCATCTTGGTCACATAGTCTGTGACAAGGATTGAGTTCTGGACTGGTGCATTGTCCTGGTGGAATGCCACTGACCCGATTGAAAGAGTGATGGCCTCTTCCCTAGGAAGCTCTTCCCGAACTCCCTTAAAACCTCAACATTGTAACCCTAACCCTAACCCTTTGGCCAATCAACTTTGGTGTATTGACTTCCATACTCCCCACACCTCTCATCATACCCCACAGACTGCCTGCCTGCTTTCCTTGAATCTCTTAAACCACTCAAAAACTGATGCTCGATTCATGCAAGATGCTCCGAAAGCAGTCTGAGGCATTCCATACGTTTCTGTGGCATTTTTTCCAAGTTTAAAACACAATTTTATTGCATGTCGTTAGTCTAAAGTGTCCTCGACGATCAGATTGCATTTTTGAAATTCACCAGCTGTGACAATCAGGCTTTAGTAAGGTGTATTCCAATTGCTGCTGTAGCTGTTGATTTGAACCTGAAATCATAAAAATTGGTCAGTCATCTCATAAGATGTATAGCAATAACATACTGAATTTTCAAGAGCCTACGACAATTTGAAATTCCTGTAAAAAAAAAGTCTGGAATCTTATCGAAGGCACCACGTACTTCATCCCACGAGTTTTGTGTAAAAATATATATGTATTTTCCGGTTAGACTCCCAGATCAATTTTTCTATGTAGTATTCGAATCTCACATGATGCCCCGACAAGAATTCTTTATGTTAAACAAATAAATGCATAACCCTTTCTCTAACGCTGGCTTAGTTAGTTAGTCTAGCGGATTATTACTTTGGTAAGTTTGATTCTCAGTGGGTGTCCGTACACATATACGATAGTGGTAAGTTTAGTGAATATATATTCATTTCTCTGGTGCATAAGTCTTCAACCTAGTCTCACAGACAAATGCCGCTGTAGTGAGTTCAGTGTTCAGCTAGTGCTCTTATATTGATGGCCTTGGGTGTGTAAAGAATAGTAAATTCTTCATTTTTGTGTTGTAATATTTTGCATGTTAGTGTATTACCGTTAGAGTTGCCTAGTCGATTGGTGGGGAGGGGCTGTAGAATACACTGACTGCATCCCTTCAAAGTGATAAGTATCTCCCAACAAGTTTCCTGGATATGACACTAAACAATCTGATGGTGAGGTTTCAGTAATGCTGGAGCTTTGGGGAATGCTGAGTACCCCTTCATTGTTATCACTCCCAGGTCTACTGTGGCCCGGACTGGTAGCACTTGATATGCTATTATATTATGGGTTAAATAAAACTAAACTGTGTACTTTTGCTAAACTGAATTGTTTGAAATAGAACTGTTTTTGACATTTTAATTGTGTATTTATGCGAAACTAAATTCTTGAAATAGAACTGGTTTTACCTTTAACTGCGTGTAAACAAAAAACTGTAATTATGCTAAACTGAATTGTTTGAAATAGAACTGTTTATATGTATAAAATTGATTTAACATTAAATAACCAACAATGGTTGATCCTATTTACCAACCCCTCCGCTCGGGCAGGATATGACACAAGGGCAATTTTTAAGCGGAGTCTAACAGGTTTAAATTCAGAGTTTTCCTTCTCCTAGACTAGTTGCCTCACCAAGGCTGAAGAACCTAGTCTGTCCTACTATTTACCCATAGCTGGAGGGAGAATAATTGGATTCATACCTTTCCCAAAGGTATTAGTGCTATGTGAAATGTGATCAGTCTCGTCCAGGATTTGAATTCGTGTCGACGATAACCATTACTCCACGGGCACCAGCAATGGTTGATAGACAATGAATGAAACGTTAATTTACTTCAAAATAGTCTCTCTGTTATTCAACATACATGTGAAAACTTTTATATTAATAAAAAAAAGTGACATGGATCTAGATCTAAGGAATCGTAGCACCTCATAGGGTCCTATCAATGTGTCATATAAAACTAAACTGCATACTTATGCTAAACTGAATTGTTTGAAATAGAACTGTTTTTGACATTAAACGTCATAACTTTGCTAAACTGAATGGCTTGAAATAGAGCTGTTTTGACATTTAAACTGCGTACTTATGCTAAAATGAATTGTTCAAAATGAAACTTTTTATACCAAACTGAATTGCTTGAGATAGAACTGTTTTTGACATTGAGCGTATTCTTATGTTAAACTAAATTGTTTGAAATAGAACTTTTTTTTTCTTCATTTAAACTGTACTTACGCCAAATTGAAATATTTTAGATTGACAATTAAACTGTGTAATTATGCTAAATAGAATAGTTTATTTGTATAAAAATGGATTTGGGATTAAATAACCTGCCAAGGTTGATATGCCATAAAACCCAAACAAACAATACAATTACAGTAGGGATGGAACCTCACTTCGTGCTCAGTACATGCCAAACAATGGTTAGCCAACCAGCTCAGTAGATTACTTCGGAAATGTCTCTACATTTACACTCTTATGCTAAACAAAAAAAAATTCCTTTTTAATAATAGCTTGCCAGTTTATCGTCACGAGTTCAATCCTCACTTGGTGAGCCTGCACATTTACCTTTAGGCTAAACTTGGTAAACAAATATCTTACTTCTCTGAAGCAACAGTTTTTAACCTAATCTTTGAAAAAGGTATGAATTAATCTCTTCCCAACGAACAATCAGTAAACAGTAGGATAGACTGAGCTTTTATGTTTTGGTGAAGCAACTAGTTTAGAAGAAAGAAAACGGTATTTAAAAGCCCAGTCCGTTGGAACTGTATAATGCGCCGACTGGATCCTTGCCGAAGGGTAAGCCCTTGCCATGAGAATCCTTATATGACATTAAACAATCTAATAGTAAGGCTCAAACCTGGAAGATTTGGGGAATGCGGTGTACCGCTTTATTGCCATTGTTCCTAGGCCATCTTTGCCCCCGAGTGTCAGCACCTGATAGGGCCCTATCTCGGGGTCTCATAGAACAAACTACTATGACGGCTGGTAAATTGTGACTTTTATATAGCCATACTTGAAACCATTTAACTGTGTTTAAAAAAGAGCTCAGGTTCGTTTAAAAATGTTATCAAGAAAATGTATTTATAAATTATATGTACATATATGGAGGTGCCCGTAGTGCAATGGTTATCGTCGTAGGAAATGGACACGGCGACACGGGTTCAAATCCTGGACGAGACTGATACCCTTGGGAAAGGTATGAATCCAATTATTCTCCCTCCAGCTATAGGTAAATAGTAGGACAGACTGATTTCTTCAGCTTTGGTGAGGCAACTAGTCTAGGAGAAGGAAAACTCTGAATTCAAACCTGTTAAACTCCGCCTAAAATTGATCTTGTGTCATATCCTGCCTTGCGGAGGGATTGGTAAATAAATATATATATGTACATAAAGAGAATTTGGCATTAGATTATATACAAGGTTTGATATGCCATGAAACTAACCAAGCCAAACTAACCAAACCAAACCAAACCAACCCAAATTTCTGAATTTAAACTTTCCCAGTCGGCTGTGGCAGTAGAATATATCGACTGCATCTCTGCAGAGTGGTAAGAACCCTAACGGAGTGTCCTGTATATGACACTAAACAATCTGATGGTGAGGTGCCAGTAATGCTGGTGCATCGAGGAATGCAGAGAACTCTTTCATTGCCATCGTTCCCAGGTTCATTTTAGCCCGGAGTGGTTGCACCTGATAGGGACCTATTTATGGGTCAAATAGAATTAAACTGTGTACTTACGCTAAGTTGAGTTGCTTTAAATATGTTGTATATTGACCTACGACCCGGCCGGGCTGTCAAAATAGGAAATGCACCTATGTAAATAGCAGGTGCATCAGGTCGAGGAATAGCATCGTATAACCTTGACCGTGTATGGGTTGAATGAGTGCAATTTGTGATTCCCACAAGAAGAAGGTGGACGATGAACTATTATATAACGCAGTGCACAGGAAATTCAATCAGTTTTGGAGACCAGACCAGTTGGGGACAAGATGCGGTAGAAAGCCAGCAACCAGTAGAGTGGGTCCCCCAGGCCCCCGGTTGAGCAGCCCGGGAGAACGGGAAAGAAATGCGGTTATGGTGAATAGAGTGGTGGTCAATGTGTTGCAGTTCTGTTCGGTCTCCAACTCCCTCTCACACACAACCCTTTCAAATAAAGTGAGAGGTATATTTTTCTAAGAACTGTGGCGCTCGTCTTTATTGTGTTGCCGTTATGATTATGTATTATGTGTTTGTATAGTTGGTCATGGTTGTGACTATACAACAAATAGAACTGTTATAGTATACTAAACTAAATTGTTTGAAATTGAACTATTTGTATAAAAATGGATTTGGCATTAAATAATCTACAAAGGTTGATATGCCATAAAACCCAAGCAAACAAACAAACTGAATTTCAAATCAGCTGTACTTTGCTTTAAAATTGACCTTCTGTTGTATCTCGCCAGGAGTGGAATATTTACTGTAATTCATCCCGTACTTAAGCTCAATCAGCACACACACAAATCAAGACAAGGCAAGAGAACGATTAAAATTCCTTTAACGCAAAAGGTGCTGGTCTCATACCAATGGGTTTCTACTGCCCATGAAATTATTGATTAAAAATTATATTCCCACTGTGTTAACCGAGGCTAATCTGCGTCTAAAACGTGATTAATGGACTCATTCATG
>OY757935.1:9536437-9643937 GCA_963585895.1 Sepioteuthis lessoniana
CAACCTTTCCCAGGACTAGAACTTTCTCTATTCGGGGACAGTATTTTTAGAGCTACGTTGATAAGTTTCAGCATTTGATATAATTACCTTTTTTCTTCACTTCATATCTTAGACCTGTTCTTTCAACCAAAGGATATTTGATTTAATCGATATGTCATATAAAAATCGAATCTCTGTATTTTTTTTTTAATAGAGCTCAATATCGTTGATAGTGAAGATATTTCAGAACAGCGAAGATATAATCTGAACACATTAGCAAGAAATTGAAGCTTACCAAGCACTGTCGACTCTCTCTACGCCATCTTAACTTTGGTGTGTGTGTGTGTGTGTGTGTATATATATATATATATATATATATATATATATATATATATATATATATATATATATATATATATGTATATATATATACAGATGTGAGTGTGTGTGTTATAAATCCTGAGCAGTTAGATACCATGTCTAGCATAAAGTTAGGCAGGTTTCGAGCCCAGCCTGAAGCGTCCTACAGGTTTACTTATATTTACCAACCCCACTGCTCGGGCAGGATATGACACAAGGTTAATTTTTAAGCGAAGTTTAATAGGTTTGAATTCAGAGTTTTCCTTCTCCTAGACTAGTTGCCATACCAAGGCTGAAGAACCTAGCCTGCCCTACTATTTATCCATAGCTAGAGGGAGAATAATTAAATTCATACCTTTCCCAAGGGTATTAGTGCTATGTGAAATGCAATCAGTCTCGTCCAGGATTTGAACTCGTGTCGTCGTGTTCATTTCCTACGACGATAACCATTACACCACGGGCGTCCTGCATGTCTAGCCTCACTGAAGAGTTGTGATACAACGAAACAGTCTCACTCTGATGAGGGATTTTCGGCAGCCACTCCCATAATGCAAAAGTCTTCGAAAAGTCTCTGGTATCCGGCAAGGCAAAAATGTAAACAAACGAAAGCTACTAAACAATGCTTTATAATACCCGAGCCAACGTTATTCGCTTGCGGGCTGAGCGGTAGGATACTAAGTCTAACGTAAAGTTGGGCAGGTTTCGATCCCAGCTTCAAACGTCCTACGTGTCTAACCTCACTGAGGGGTCGTGATACAACGAAACAGTCTCTGTGGATGACTCTCTCTCTCATATATATATATATATATATAATGCCAGAGTAATGATCAACTCAAAGTTTTTACTTGCCCAGTCGGCTGGGGCTGTAGAATACACCGACTGCTTCTCTGCAGAGGGGGTAAGACCCCCCCACGAGTGTCCTGGACATGATACTAAACAATCTGATAGTGAGGTTCCTGGAGCTTTGGGGAATGTGGAGTACCCCTTCATTGCCATCGCTCCCAGGTCCACTCTGGCCCGGAGTGGTAGCATCTGATAAGGTCCAATCTATGGATTAAATAGAATTAACAGCATACTTATGCTAAAATTAATTGTTTGAGTAAAACTGAATAGTTTGAAATAGAAATTACTTTTACAATTAAACCGTACTTACATTTAAACTGCGTGCTTATGCTTAACTGAATTATTTCAAATAGAACTGTTTTTCGACATGTAAACTGTATTTACACTTAACCGAATCGTTACATACAACTGCTTGAATAGTTAGAAATGGAAATGTTTTTGACCATTAAACTGTGTACTTATGCTAAACTGAATTTTTTTAAATAGAACAGATTATTTACATAAAAATGGATTTGGCGTTGAATAACCTACAAAGGTTGATATGCCATAAAACCCAACAAACCAACCAACCAACCATAGTTTTTACCCAAGGTTTTTTATCATATATTGCAAATTATGAACGACGGGAAGCTTGGACATGTTCACAAACATATCTCGTGTAATGAAAGACCTTTTATTATTGGTGGCCCAGTCCGCTGAAGCCGCAGAATACACCGACTACATCGCAGCTGAGGGGTAAGACTCCCCCAACGACTATCATGGATATAATACTAAACAGTCTGATGGTTAAGTTCCAGTTATGCTGGAGCTTTGGGGAATGCGGAGTGCCCCCTTCTTTGCCATTGCTCCTAGATCCACTAGGTCCCGTAATGGTAGCACCTGATAGGGTCCTATCTATTGGTCAAATAAAATTAAACTCTGTGATTACGTTCAAGGGAATTGTTTGAAACTTTCAGGAAAATGACTTAATCGGCGTTGAGTGACCCGAAAAGGGTTGATACGCCGTAAAACTCGACAAATGATTTACCTATATGGACACACACACACATATATATATATATATATATATTTCATTAAACATAATAGACATTTTATGTCTACATATTTTCTTTTGGATCCGTTCGAATTCCCGTATTACTTTTATTGTATTCTGGGGGAATTGATTTATGTATTGTCCATAGTTGCATGTATCCTTAGTACTTTCTGCCCGACTTTGGGCCATCATCAGGGGAGGATCTACTACAAAAGTGATGTAACTTGATGTAAAGTGATGTAAAGTCGGGCAGAAAGTACTAGGGATACATGCAACTATGGACAATACATAAATCAATTCCCCCAGAATACAATAAAAGTAATACGGGAATTCGAACGGATCCAAAAGAAAATATGTAGACATAAAATGTCTATTATGTTTAATGAAATTTGCATTAACGAAGAAATGCTGCCTAAATATACATACATATATATATATATATATATATATATATATATATACTTGTGGTCAACTAACAACCATAGACATGTGTACAACCATACATACATATATTCAAATTAGGGTAATAGTGTCATAAGTAGACTCTTTTTATTTGCATCACACTTGAAACGATAGACAAAAACAAAAAACATTCCTTTCTTTATTTTTAACGCGTTAGAAGCCAACTAAACCAAAATGCAAGACGAAACCGATTTTTGAAAGTCAATTTTTTTTATCTGCATGAAACTAATTGAAATAATTTATTTTCAACGTAAATTAAAGGGACAAATATTGAAATCGGTAATTTCATCGGAAAAAAATTTTTCTTTTATGGATTGAAAATTACAACAAAACGGCTGGAGAAGAAGCTAGACGGCAATGACACAAGAATGTTGCGTGCAATATTGAATAAGTCCCGGCGGCAACACCCCACAAAGCACCAACTATACGGCCACCTGCCTCCCATCACGAAAACTATCCAACTTAGACGAACCAGACGCGCAGGACACTGCTGGAGAAGCAGAGACGAGCTCATAAGTGAATCACTCCTATGGACCCCCACATATGGCCGAGAAAAAGCAGGAGGATCAGCGCGAACATACATACAGCAGCTATGTGAGGATACGGGATGTAGTCCTGAAGACCTGCCAGAGGAGATGAACGATAGGGAAAAGTGGCGAGAGAGGGTCAGGGATATCCGTGCTTGCGGTACGACCGGATGATGATTAATGAAACTATTTTTTAAGGCGTTGCATAGTGTGTATGTACATGTTTCGGTCCGATCGAATACGAATAATTCTCAAACGAATCTATTTGACCCATAAATGAAACCCTGACAATTCCTACCAGTCCACGTCATAGTGGACTGAGAATATTGGCAATGAAGATGTATTGTACATTCCTACGAGCTCCAGAACAGGAGCCTCACCATCAGATGCAGTTTACTATCATGCTAAGAACAACCTTTCTTTGCCCAGTCGGCTGGGGCTGTAGAATACACCGACTGCACCGGGAAAAGCCCCATCCCAACGAGTGTCCTGATATGACACTCCCCAACCCAACAAATGTCCTGGATATGACATTAAACAAGCTGATGGTGAGGTTCCAGTGATGCAGGAGCTTTGGGGAATTTGGAGAACCTCTTCATTGCTATCGGTCCTAGGTCCATTCTAGCTCGGAGTGGTAGCACCTGATAGGGTCCCATCTATGGGTCAAATAGAACTAAACTGTGTACTTATGCTAAACTGAATTATTTGAAATAGAACTGTTTTGTTATTTAACTGTATGTGGATAAAAACTATACTTATGCTAAATAGAATTGTTTGAATTAAAACTGACTTAACTGATTAGCTTGAAATAGAAATGTTTTTGACAATTAAACTGTGTACTCATGTTAAACTGAATTGCTTGAAATAGAACTGATTATTTGTATAAAAATGGATTTGGCATTAAATAACCTACAAAGGTTTATATGCCATAAAACCCAAACAAACCACCTTTTTTACGGTGGATACAGTCAGCATATGCCTGATCGGCGAGGTTTAGTATATCAAACAATTTGGTTACCTATAAAGAAGAGATAAGCAAAATCTTCCCAACAGTATATATGTGTGTGTGTATATATATATATATATATATATATATATATATATATATGTGTGTGTGTGGCTGTTGTTCTTTTATTGAAAGTTAAAGGGGAAGGCTTTTGATTCCTATCTTTGAATTTGACATTTCCATCAGTCGAGATGTCAAATTCAGTCTCTTCCTGTCGTTTGGCAAAACAAAAGTTGATTTGGACTGGTTGACGTTGAAATATATTAAAACTGTACACATCGTTGAAAACAAGTGACTTGTGTGAAAGAATTCAAAATATTTTCACAGTATCTTTTTCAAATCGATCGAATCATTAACCTCACACGAATTTAATTAAACATTTCATCGTTTTACTGCTAAAAATCCTTAATTACCGTTCAACCAAATCACCATTTTTAGGGACGAAGTTTTTAGTCTGTTCAGGCTCCCTAGTACATAGTAACGAAATTGAATATAAAGTTGATTAAAAAATTTTGAAAATACCTCATAATTGCATTGAACTTTTTTTTCTTTTTGTTTACTTCCGTTGTTTTTTTGGGTTTTTTTTTATTTATTTCTTTGGGTTGAACCAAGTGCTTTGTTTGCCAATATAAAAATTTCAAAAATACGTTTGTAAATCTTATGGGACTAAAATGTGTGCAAGATAACGATATAAATTATGAAGAAAAAACGGTGGTGGAGGAAGGCTTAATTTTTTTTTTTTTAACTTGTATCAGCAACTGTTTCCTTGCAAACAGGTTGCAGAATATACAGGTGTTCAACAATAAAGAGCTAAGAGAAGGAAATAGTATATCTTGCAAAACCCCTGGTAGGATTTATTTGTCGAATATATCCGCAAATTTACGGGTACAAAAAATTGAAAAAAGAATAATAACGTAATTGCAATGACCACACAATCGACATAAAAAGGCACTAAAAAAAACTAATGTATTCTCACGTAACAGTAAGTTAATGATGATAATAAACACGTTTATATATTTGACTAATTTCACAGAATCGTTTTTGGAGAGTTTAGCTTACAAAGTTCAACACTCCAAATTGAAACAACACTGACGAAACAAATCGTATCTGCGTGTAATATATATATATATATATATATATATATATATATATATATATATATATATTTTTCATGTACAAGGGTTATTCAATAAATATTTGGGGAATTTGGGGTGGAAAATGAAAGTTGAAAATAAAAATCAAAGATAAATCAATTTCGCAAAATCAAAATATAACACTCGAGTCTTGAACAGGTCTGTAATCATTTTTACGGTTGAGAAGCATAAATTATGTGAAATCTACTGTATGAAGGGAAGCATATCGGTTAAACATAGGTTTGCCACTACGAGCCTGATTCGAAAAGAAAGTCCACATTGAAAATACACTATCCGCTAAAGAAAAGTTCCCGGCGCAGTGGTTAGTAAAGACCATACTGACAATAACAGATTGTTTTTTGTCCCAGAAGACTATTGATTTCCTTTATAAAGATGGAAATAGGAACCACTTTTTACAGTTTCAAAACCTGAGGAGAAATTCCCCTTATTTGTTAAATGACCCGCGTATATTTTATATTCACACAGATAATTGCCGTCTCGTGATTCGGATAAAGGAGAAAAAAGTGGCAAACGCTTGCAAAATACGGATTATACACTGAGAAATTGATAATATTGCAGTGACATGAAAGATAATCCGTATTCACCAACACCGGCGGATAGGAATATATATATATATATATATATATATATATATATATGATTATTATTATTTTTTTTTTTTTTTTTATTTATTTATTTTTTTTTTTTTTAGCTATGGTACTCTAGTAATTTGTGCGGCTGTGCTCTCGTGGACTTTCCCTGTCGGCTCGGGTTATAGAATAGACCAACTGCATCTCTGCAAAGGGGTAAGGCCCCCGCTCAACAAGTGTCCTTGCCCTGGATATGACACTTAACAAGCTGTTAGTGAGGTTCCATTGAACCTGGAGTTTTGCAGAATCCGGAGTACCTCTTCTGGTCCACTCAGGCTCGTAGTGGTAACACTTGATAGGGTCTTATCTATGGGTTAAATAAGACTGCATTTATGACACCACACTGAATTGCTTGAAATAGAACTGTTTTGACATTTAACTGTATGTAAATTAAAAACTATACTTATACTAACTGAATTGCTTGAAAAAGAACTCTTTTTGATATTGAAACTGTATTTATGCGAAACGAAATTGTTTAAAATCGACCTGTTTGTTAATGTCAAATCCGTCATTATACATATAATCTACAATGGTTGATGTGCCACCAAATCTATACTTATACAAAACTAAATCATTTGAATTAGAACTGTTTGACTAAGCTGAATAGCTGGAAATAGAAATGATTTTGACAATTGAAATGTGTACCTATGAATTGTTTGAAATAGAACTGTTTAGTTGTATAAAAATGGATTAGGCATTAAATAACCGACAAAGGTTGATATGCCATAAAACCCAAACTAACAAACTCTCGTTGACATAGTCATGTTGCTCGATGAGACCTCAAAACTCTTTTGACATATTGTCATTCGGCTGACTTAGTCCTTATAGATAGCGAACAGCAGAAGTTATTAGGGTTCATTTCCTTAGATCTATTGTTTTGGATTAATTTTCCTAGGCTAGAGAGCCCAGTCTACCCTTTTATTTGACTCATAGCTTGGGAGATATATATAATATCTCTAAGTATGTTCGGTTAAAGATCGCGGATTGTTTGGTTTTCTTTTCAAGATCTTTAAGTGACGGCGTTCGAGCCTGGTTATTTTTTCCAATGTCTGGTTCAACGTGGTGAAAAAAGTGTCCCATACTAGTCCAAGCGCTTTCGACTAGCGGTTGTGTTAGGTTATTTGCTGCTGTGAGTTTATATATTTATTTATTTATTTTTTTACCAACCCCTCCGCTCGGGCAGGATATGACACAAGGTCAATTTTTTTTTTAAGCGGAGTTTAACAGGTTTGAATTCAGAGTTTTCCTTCTCCTAGACTAGTTGCCTCAACAAGGCTGAAGAACCTAGTCCGTCCTACTATTTACCCATAGCTGGAGGGAGAATAAGGGGGTTCATACCTTTCCCAAGGGTATTTGCCCGAAAGTGAACATAATAGCGCGACTGGAGTACGAACTCGCGTACCACGATTCCGCAGTTCATCGCTTTAACCATTACACCACGAGGAAATCCCACCCAGTTTATATATTTATTTGTACATGAATGTATAAATCAAATTCCCAGTAACAAACAATCTAACATAACTAAAATAAGACTAACAAACAAATCACCATATTTGTTTTTATTTTCCATTAGGATGATAGAAATATCTTATTCTATGTTTAATACTTTGATGGTGAAATTAGTGTTTACTTAAAGGTACATTGTTCTGAAAGTTTTGCGCAATCGCTTGTCGAGTCTCAGGAAACTTCTTCTGAACACCTTGCCATTTTCTATGTTTCTTTCTCGTTTGTTCCCCCCGAATGCGTGTGCTGATCTAGGAAAACAGATATTTCCAGCTAAGAATAAAAATGCCCAGTTATTGAATGCGAAATCGGTCAATGACTGAAAATTGTAATCGAATATCGATTTACTAATTGGACTTGACATTTGTGGGGGAAATGCATTTGCTGGGAATGTTGTTATCAAACCTTTTTTATTTTTCTTTGGAAACCAAAAACAGATAAACAAATATATCAGGAAAGTGAAGCAAGAGAAAGAAAAGCAACAATACACCACCCTGTGTCGAATCAACCGGGATGTGTTATTTGAGTAAGTGCGTAGTCACCAGCTAAGAGGCCAAATGGGGAGTGGGCAAAGAGAGAGATCGGGGCAAAGAGTTCTTCTCTGCTGAAATATTTACAATAAAGAGCTTTTTACCCGTGGTGTAATGGTTATCGTCACAGGATTAGGACACGACGACATGAGTTCAAATCCTGGACCTGACTCATTGCATTTCACATAGCACTAATACCCTTGGGAAAGGTATGAATCCAATTATTCTCCGTCCAGCAACGGGTAAATAGTAGGACAGACTAGGTTCTTCAGCCTTGGTGAGGCAACTAGTTTAGGAGAAGGAAAACTCTAAATTCAAACCTGTTAAACTCCGCTTTAAAATTGACCTTGTGTCATATCCTGCCCGAGCAGAGGGGGGTGGTAAATATGATAAAGAGATTTTGCACATAATGTCTTTTTATTGAGAGCAACGTGTTCTATCAGTGAATTAATGCCTGACTCTAATCAATCTAGATTTATCTCCCTCTAATATATATATGCGTGTGTCGTTTTCCATATTTATGAAGAGTGCTCAATATCGACGATTGTGCGTATAAATTAGTCTATTCTAAAAACTGGACGTTATTTTCCGACGCAAAGTTTTTCTCTGAATTAACGAATATAGTGTTTTAATTAGTCTAAATATGATCATTTAGGCATTTGTCTTCGATTAGCAAGGTTAATTATGCCTGTAGAATAAAACTCTTAAAGTCTTCATACCAAGAAATCTTTGAATGCAGTTTTTACTTCTCCTTTGGAATGGTAGAAAAATGTCCAGATTCTTGAAAAAATGGTGGACGGCGGATGAAAGATCTGAAGAATGTGATTGATTGAGCATCGTCTCTTTCTCCAAGTCATTGAGATTCAGCAGTTTCAGCCTGACAACAAGTGGCCGAACATTGTAAAGAAGCAAAATTATGATCAAGCTGGAACTTACGCTAAAATGTAAACGCATCACTTTTCATATGTTCCTGATTTGGTTTTATGGCATATCAACATTTGTAGGTTATCTAATGCCAAATCCGCTTTATACATAAAGGATTAAAATATATATAATTTAGTTGGGTTTTATGGCATATCAACCATTGTAGGTTATTTAATGCCAAATCCGCTTTATACATTAAAGGATTAAAATATATGATTTTTAGACAAATTTTGAATCTGAGTTCTTTTTTCAAAGTTAAATGGTTTCAAGTATTGCTTTATAACAATCACAATTTAACATAAGTCATTTGTTTGCACACACAGGGGGTGTCCTCCTGGTGTAATGGTTAAAGCGATGGACTTCGAAATCGTAGTAAGCGAGTTCGAACTCCAGTCGCGCTATTACGTTCACTTTCGGGCAAATACCCTTGGAAAAGGTATGAACCCCCTTATCCTTCTAGCTATGGGTTAAATAGTACCACAACTTTGCCTTCTAGGAGAATGGCTTTAGGATTAAATAACCTACAAAGGTTGCTATGCCATGAAACCTAATAAACCTTTGCACACACAATGGGTCAAATAGAACCAACTATCGGGTGCGATCACCCTGGGGACAATGTCAACGAAGGGGTACTCCGCTTTCCTCAGAACTCGAGCAATGATTGCATTTCACAAAGGATTCATACCTTTCCCAATGATATTACTCCTTATTTTTATATTTATTATTAATAGTTGGGCAGATTATGTTCGTTAGCCTTGGTTAGGCAACCTGTCTGGGAGAAAAAAAACTCTGAATTCAAACCGTTAAAACTCCACCGAAAAATTTATCTCTTGTCAGAACCTGCCCGTGCGGAGAGGGTTGGTGAGTTTCCAGTATTTATTTACCGTCAGATTGCTTAAGGTCATATCTTGGATACTCGTTGGGGGAGGGAGTCTTACCCTCTGCAAAGAAGTTCTGGAATTTCCTGATTAAGGACATGGAACCTTCAAAATCCAGTTCTATAAAACGTGCTAAAAATCATTTAAGACACTTTTATCATTTGGAATGTGAATATTTCATCATCATCATGTCGTGCCGCTAGCATGGATATCTCTGACCCTCTCTCGCCACTTCTCCCTATCGTTCATCGCTTCCGGTAGGTCCTCAGGGCTACATCCCGTATCCTCACATAGCTGCTGGTAGTATCTTTGAGCTGGTCGTTCTGCTTTTGCTTGGCCATATGCGGGGGTCCATAGGAGTACATCACTGATGAGTTCGTCCTTGCTTCTCCAGCAGTGTCCTGCGTGTCTGGTTCGTCTAACTTGTATAGTTTTCGTGATGAGAGGTAAGTGGCCGTATAGTTGGTGCCTTGTGGGGTGTTGCCGCCAGGACTTGTTCAATATTGCTCGCAGCATTCTTGTGTAATTGCCGTCTAGCTTCTTCTTCAGCCGTTTAGTTAGCGTCCAAGTAGTGCATCCATATAGCAGTATCGATACGACTGCTGCCTGGAAGAAACTGCGTTTCATTTTATCGGTCAGGTCTGATTTCCATATGATCGAGAGCCTATCGATAGCTGTCCATGCTTTCGTTAGTCGATGTCTTTTTTTGGTTGATGAGACGCTGCTTCCTCATAAAACATTTAAATTCTGTTCTAACATTTTTTTAATAAGGTTATGCAAAAATCGGGCAGTTTTTCCCGAAGAACTTGTTAGATCGACAACAGCACATATATAATCAAACATAATGAACGGACGAACACACTTCTTTATAAAAATATCTCTCACACTTTATTCTCGAAAGGGTGATGTTCGTTGTGTGTGAGAGATGAGTTGGAGACGGGTACAGATTGTTATATTGACTCCAAGTTCTTCTTCGATCATAGCAGCACTTCTTCCTCATCTTGGCTGGGGTTGCTCAACCGTCGGTCACTGGGGGGGGCGCTGACTCTCACTTCGGCATCTTGTCCCCAACTTACTCGAACCGTCTAGCACCTGGTTATATTATTGTCTTACACCCACCTGCTTCCACTGTTCTTCCGCTTATTTACACGGGTGCATCTTTTGATTGAAGGCTCGGTTGAGGGTCAATATATAACATTTTGAACATATAAGCGAAAAATCTGTCTTAAAATAAAATAAGAACGTGGATTACATGTTTTTTAAATGACAGCACAGGTCCGTTTATGTAAAGAGGAGTGCTCGATATCCTACTAATAAAAGAAAACCAACTCGATGTAATATATGCTGAATTCTAAAGAGATTGTCTTGAAGAAAACTAGCGTTTCATATATTGTTGATTTCTCTCCCATGTGTTTTCTGAAGGTATTGAAACAGACTACCTTCATCTAACAAATATTTACAGCCCACCTTTCAAAATATATTTTCAGTGTGTTTTGTGAACTCTGTCGCAGTTGAGGGCAAGCGTTCGAAAGACTGATAACAAATATTGCCGTTTGGAAAGACAAAAGATACAAGAATTAGAAGTTTAATGAAAAGATTTCTTTCTCATTACGTTGGAAAACTAACGAATGACAGAGCTTTCCACAAAGATGAATCAAATCCTTTTCAAATCGAATTTTGATTGGACGAATCATTGATAGGAGTTTGAAAATGAATTGAATAACGTCGGAAACAACTGGGATTAAAATCATGACAGAAATAATGAAAATAAAAAAATTCACTTCCTGGTCATTGGATTTCTTGAGAATCGATCCGTCTTTTTCTCTGAGAGTTCCTTTTAAAAGTAATGCAACGACTAGGTTAGGATCAAAATGTAATACCCGTTTCTTCCCTTCTGTGTGCGTATATATATATGTGTATATATATATATATATATATATATATATATATGATGTTAAATATCACAGTGTCCTCGGTTTGACACTAAACTGCATCTGATGTTGAGAGTCCAGCCCTGAGGAGTGTCCTTTCATTACCGTTACTCGTAAGTCCACCCTCTCCCGGATTGGTTGCACTTGCTCGGTTCCTATCTGTTGGGTATCACCCACCTTTTTCTACACAATGAACTAGTCCATCTGCCATATATAGCAGTAGCTATTAATACCGGGGCAAATTAGAAGGTGAAGAGCAGCTTCTTATAGAAATTAGATCACTTTACTTGCTACCTAAACAACAGAAGCCAATACTATGGTTGGACTATATCTTTATTCTGTATTCACTCATCCTATGTTCTTGTCTATTAATAGTCTCTCTATTGTATATACTTTTTCCTGAGAATATATCTCTATTTCCTCTCATATCGTGGTTTGTCCTTTATTTAATATTACAAGCGTTCACAAACCAGAACATAACAATATCGATGGATCAAAAAGTTCTGTTCGATCATTAATTAAGAATTATACTTAGTTACTTAAAACCATACGGCTGAGTGTAATTTTTGGTATTAGAAAAGAATACTTGATAGATAAAATTACTAATTTTGAATAACCTTATTTACCAACCCCTCAGCTCGGGCAGGATATGACACAAGGTCAATTTTTAAGCGGAGTTTAACAGGTTTGAATTCAGAGTTTTCCTTCTCCTAGACTAGTTGCCTCACCAAGGCTCAAGAACCTAATCTTCCCTACTATTTACCCATAGCTGGAAGGAGAATGATTGGATTCATACCTTTCCCAAGGGTATTAGTGCTATGTGAAATGCAATCAGCCTCGTCCAGGATTTGAACTAGTGTCGCCGTGTCCATTTCCTACGACGATAACCATTACACTCTGGCACCTCCAAATTTTAAATAACAATACTTGAAACCAGTTAACTATTTGCCAACTTTTGAGGTCTGGTTCGTTTCAAAATAAAGTTCTTTATTCACTCACAAATCATAAATAAATGAGTGTTTGTACTTGAACTTGGACACTGATTTGCCTTTCAAAAAATGTTCGTTTCTGATAATACTAGTTCGCCGTATTACGGGCAGAGTATCTTAACTCCCAAATTTGCATCTCGTTCGTCCGGCCCGTTCTTTCTCTCTTTTACTCTCTGGTGTCCATATTTACCAACCCCTCCGCTGGGGCAGGATATGACAAAATGTCAACTTTTAAGCGAAGTTTAACAGGTTTGAATTCAGAGTTTTTTCTTCTCCTAGACTAGTTGCCTTTCCAAGGCTGAAGAACTTAGTCTGCCCTGCTATTTGCCCATAGCTGGAGGGAGAATATTTGGATTCATACCTTTCCCAAGGGTATTAGTGCTATGGGAAATGCAGTCAGTCTCGTCCAGGATTTGAACTCATGTCACCGTGTCCATTTCCTACGACGATAACCATTACACCACGGGTACCTCCAATACTCTCTGGTGTCCGTTCTTGTTTGTATCCGAACCTAATTTTATGTTACAAAAAATTTGCATAAGAAGTAGGCCTCGTCTCTACATATTCCGGTCATTAATATTCTACATTTTCTCGATTTTCGCCGGCATTAAATTTAGGGTAAGTCTTATTTCTCTGCTCTACATGGCAAACAAAGTCTTGTCCACCTTCTGTTGGAATCTCCCTTTGACTCTTGTTCACTGTCATACGGGATTTGACATAAGATAACCCACAAGAGTTGATATGACATAAAACCCAACCAAATTAAACACATACCCAGGATATCACGGTGTTTACCGGGATGATGTCATGAGTATTTTGTTAGGTAATATCGCAAGAAATGGGGGGGGACATACGAGTTTGTAGTTTGGATTGGTTTGCGAAAACCAAGTAACTTGAAAATCGTGGATATTACATTAAATTTGAATGTTGGCAATTTATCCCCTTGGCTGAACGGTTACCGTTGAAGAAAAATAGCCACAGTGACCTGAATTCGAATCCTTGACGAGACTGTTTCACTTTCGCGCTAATGCCAGTGGTGGGGCTCGAACCTATCAACTCTCTCTCTCTCTCACTCTGGTATGGCAATCAGTCTAGACTGAGAAAGAAAACTCTGAATTCAGACGCGAACGTCGCCGGGAAAAATATTCGAACACTAATCGCCAAGACACTCTATACGTGATGAACACACGTCTGGAGCCGGTTAAACTTACATTAGGTGATGCCGTTTAAGAGAAAAGCGAACCTCTTTAAAAAAAGAAAAACCCACTAAAACCCTTGTCATATCAACGAATGATCAAATCCCCCCAAATATAGAAAGATCTTTCGAACCATCTGATCGTTATAATATTAAAATCTTCTACAACAAAAGTGATTATGAGAAACCCTGCAAAAACATTAGATATCAAGCCAGCTTAATATGCAATGATGATGAACAAACTCCCTGGAATAAAAAATGGGGCGAAATAATACATCATTCAATAAGTCCTATGTTTCCAACGGAGTCCAAATAACACTGATCAAGCCATTGCTTTGCTTGAACTGTATATTTCCCCATCAGAAAGCAATGCTTTATCAACATACGATACTCAATTTTTTCGATGAGTTTGAAAATTTGCAACAGTAGCTTCACTTAAACAACTGTAATTTGTTTCGCTTTGTGGCGGTGCCCGTGGTGTAATGGTTATCATCGTAGGAAATGGACACGGCGACACGAATTCAAATCCTGGACGAGACTGATTGCATTTCACATAGCACTAGTAACCTTGGGAAAGGTTGTAGGGGTGTCCTCGTGGTGTAATGGTTAAAGCGATGAACTGCGGAATCGTAGTACGCGAGTTCGTACTCCAGTCGCGCTATTATGTTCACTTTCGGGCAAATACCCTTGGGAAAGGTATGAACCCCCCTTATTCTCCCTCCAGCTATGGGTAAATAGTAGGACGGACTAGGTTCTTCAGCCTTGTTGAGGCAACTAGTCTAGGAGAAGGAAAACTCTGAATTCAAACCTGTTAAACTCCGCTTAAAAATTGACCTTGTGTCATATCCTGCCCGAGCGGAGGGGTTGGTAAATAGTACCTTGGGAAAGGTATGAATCCAATTATTCTCCCTCCAGCTATGGGTAAATAGTAGGGCAGACTGGGTTCTTCGGCCTTGGTGAGGCAACTAGTCTAGAAGGAAAACTCTGAATTCAAACCTTAACAAGTTTGAACTCCGCTTAAAAATTGACCTTGTATCATATTCTGCCCGAGTGTTAGGGGTTGGTAAATATGGTAATTTGTTTCGCTTATGACTGCTGTTGAGGAGGACTGGAATAAGATGTCTGAAGAAGTTATTTTGAAGGCCTATAAATCATTTCGAAAACTTATAGGTACAATAATTTAAAAAAATTACTGCCATATTGAGTAAACTTACTGTTATGTGTCTATCTTATTTTCTTATCAACTTTTTTAAATCTAAAATTAATCGTGTTTTATAATAGTGTTTATTATTATTATTGAAAATTTTGACATGGTACGTTAGCAAAAAACCGGGACATTGGCCCAGCGGTTAGAGTGTTCGCCAATGGCCCGGGAGACCTGGGTTCAATCCCAGGTCGAGTCATACCAAAGACTTTAAAAATGGAACTTGATACCACCTTGCTTAACACTCAGCTTTATAAGGTACGGTTCAAGGGTAAAGTGGAGCAATCCAGGGAATGGAGTAGCGCCCTCCCCTACACCTTGATGTAGTAGCTATCGAAAAGGGAGCCTTCGGGTCACCCTCGACTATGGTCGCTAACTTACTTTACGTTAGCAAAATTAGGAATAAACTGCTAGAGATGCACTTATCTATCGGGGATACAGCATGCACCAACTCGAATACGCATACAAGTCTGCCTTGAAAATCAGCATTTAAAATCCTTGAAAAATATCGGTAGTCCTCCTCCACCACGTCTTTTCCAACTACAATTTCTTTTCGTGGGAGTGAGGACTACATGAAACGTCATGCATCCACAAAAAAAGGGTTAATATATTCAAAAGGAATTTTTTTTCTTTTTTATTTGAAATTTTTTCTAATATCAATATTATAAAAACCAGATGGCATCGTATTAATAAACAAATGACGACAAAAAATTTGGCAGGTGGAAGTTTTTGTTTTTTATAATATTGAGCAGTTGGATGTTGTCATGGAAACTATTTTGCTGCTGTGTTAGCTAAGATTAAGGATTATTTAGAAATACGGCTTTCTTCTCTTTATCGATAATTTCACTTTGTTTTCAAAATCTTACTCCCTTCTTCAATGAATATAGTGAATATATTTAATGGGTTTTGTTGAGTGTACTTTCAAAGATAGCTAAACAAGATTTTACAAAGTTTGATTTAAAAGAATATTAGGATTATTTGTCTATTATGCCTCCTTGGGCATCTCCACTTTTTATCATCTTTTCACATCAACCTGAAGTAAAATCGTTGTACATGGAAACTATTAATATTATATCTATATACAGATCCCATTCTCTCAGGTTATTCATCAGAGAGTCTCCCAAACTTTTACTCAATTTCTGTTTTGGATCTGATTTGGCCGTTGGTTTCTAGGATAGTCTGTTAGCTAAATAAATCTAATTTGGTTAGAAGACTTAATTTTTCAAATTTGTCTCGGTAAATGGGAAGTGGTCTACATGAGAACGTCGCACACAGACGAGCAACTGTTGGACGACAAACTGTAACTTATCTACAACAGCTCTGTACGAACACAGGGTGTAGTCTAGCAGAGGAAAGAGAGTAAGGGAAATCCGTGCTAAAGACATGACATGATGATGATAAAATGTCCAGTTCGAAGAGAAATATTTTTAAAAAGTCTACCATAATTCAAAATTCCATTAATTATATTGAAAGTTACAATCAGATAATCTCTCGCTCTTCTTTCTAGTAAAGTAAGTTGGCGACCGTCGTCAAGGGCAACCAGATGGCTCCCTTTTCAATAGTTACTACACCGAGGTGTAGGGGAGGACACTACTCTTTTCTCTGGATTGCTCCACTTTACCCTTGATACATACCTTATATTGCAGAGTGTTAAGCAAGTAGGTATCAAGTACCATTTTTAAAGTCTTTGGTATGAAATGACCTGGGATTGAACCCAAGTCTCCCGAGCCATTGGCAAACCCTCTACCCACTGGGGTAATGAGCCGGTCTTAATCCTGAATGCTCTCTCTCTCTCACAATCTCGATATAGTCTTTTAATTTCAAAATCTAAATCTAAACGTGCACACATAAGCAATTTATATAATAAAGTGGTTGCTATCTTGACAAGTTGGGATTAATTTGAAAAATAATGAAGCATTATTTTAAGAGAAATAGACTCATCCAAGTGCAATGCTAGTTAGTTTTTTGTGAACTGAAAATTTAACACAAGGCCTGATAATTGCACTTATTATATTTTTTAAAAATCTCAAATTCCCTGATATTAACAGAATTATAACAGCACAACTTCAGGTGTTTCGACTACTGAAAAACTATCTGGAAAAAGTATGGAATGATAAGTCGTGACTATTCTTAAAAAATTTAATGTTTTGGTCATTGTTCCTTTTCTCCCTCCTGGTAAATAGTTTTATTGAAATTAGTTTTAGAACATGCCATCTACGGCTGTAGCTTTTAAGGATTAATTCCTGCCAGTGGACAATGTATGCATCTAACCAGAGCACATCACACTAAAATGTCTACCGAACAAACTAGAGAGCAAGTATATATGTTCACAGAAAAAAAATTACAAGACTGCGGAGTGTCCGGGTGGTATAACGGTGAAAGCGCCGGACTGCGAAATCGTAGTGAACGAGTTCGAACTCCCGTCGAGCTATTAGGTTCAATATCGGATAAATACCCTTTGGAAAGGTATGAATCTCCTCATCCTCCCAGCTGTTGACTTTGGCATTGAATAAACCCACAAAGTTTGATATTCCATTAAACCAAGTCAAATTAAAATTACTAAACGTGAATAGAGGGTTTGGTAGCGTGGTAGCTAACGTGCTGCACTGTGATATTGTTAGCATTCTAAACCCAAACAGCTCTAGAGTTAGGTTTGTGTAGTTCTTTGAGATTCCGACGTTGCCTTACCAAATTACCATAATTCACAAGCAGCTGTTCTGTTTTGTTTGTTTTTTCTTTCCCGTATCAACTATGCAAGTTTTTTTTCTAGTTTGTAATCAATTTTTTTGACGTTTTTTTTTTTTCGTGATTTCAGAATATCGGTCGAATCATTAATGGAGTATGTCGAAAAAATCTCGAGGTAGCACTATTGTTTTAAGATCTCTCTAAGGTATTTGATTGCGTTCATAGAGGAAATATGGGTCAAATACTTTTAGCAAACGGTCTCCACACACACACACAAAAAAAACTTACTGCTCTAATGATGCTTTACCAAAAAAAAAAAAAAACAAAAAAAAAACCGAAAGCAAGGTTTCACTCACTCGTGTGGGTAACTCTCACTTCTTCGATATTATCGCTGAAGCCTTGCAAGGAGATATATCAGGACAAGATCTATTTAAAATCTAAGATTTGTTTGATCTATTGGTAATCCTTTACTGTAAGTTAGTTATATTCCCTGTTTGTATAATCTTCAGTAAATTGAAACATAAAATCCAGCTTTACCTTTCAGAAAATTCGGACTATTGACTTCATCTTTATTGTTATATTAACAACGTTTCGGTCGATGCGTCCTTCGACCTAATTCAGATGTTTCTGGTCGAACACAGAACTTCGAACCGAACCCTTTATTTAATCCAAAGGGGGCAGATTATTTTCATTCCATTAACTATAACTTTGGTTAAAGTGCTTCACTTTAATACTTATACAAAGTGCTTCCAAGTAAAATCTTCTGGAGGTAGCAGGTTCAATCCCGACAACAAGTAAATAACAAGTAATACTTATTATAGCTTAAGAATTGTACCCGGTTATGGTTAACGAAATTAGAAGAATCTCGTTCTGAGAAGACTTCCGACATGAAACCACTGAAGAATGCCGAAAGATGCATCAGCCGTAACGTTGTAAATATAAGAATAAAGATGAAGACAATATTTTTTCTTTTACGGTATTCGGACAACAATCAAGCTTCATCTCAGCCTGTTGCAATTTTATTAGGGTGTTGGGAAAATCATCAAGTCGTGTTGGTTGCAAGGATTCCCTTGATTCTTTCTCGCCATCCGTCCCTATCGGCTATCTCTTATAGTAGATCCAGAGTTGATGAACGTACATTTTTCTTTGGCGCATCCACAAAAGAACATTGCAGTGCCCAGCAAGTCCTCTTCGTCTTACCTACCATCTAACAATCCATCCAGGTAAATTGTCGTACAGCTGTTATATAATTAACGTAATGATCTTTTTTATATAAATAATTTTTCGTTAATTATATTTTATTTAGTTTGGTAAAGCTTTGAAGTATTCGGTGTCTCTTAGTTCAGGTACAATAGTCAGATGGTGCAGTCTTACGCCCTCGCGGAAAGGATATGACAATCATCATTTGTCATAATAAATCCCCAGACAGGAAATGGAACTGGAGTGTGAATGACATCATGCCCAGAAGTGATGGTCCTGAGGATTTTGAAAAGAAGTAGTTGAGGTCGACCGTTGAAGGTAGTGGTTGAGTTTTTGGGACCTCGACCAGCAGAGATGAATTCAGATCTTAAACACTGCGCGTGGGGGTCTGTATAGTATCATTAGTATATACTTTTATGATTTGTGTCTCACTCCTCGTGTCGCCAAGGACCGAAGCCAGAAATTAATAAACCCGTTCGTATCCGAAACGACAGTCCACCTGTATATGTATTTGTATTACTGTTATTATTGAGACCTTTATGGCTGTACAACACAGGAGCGGTTTAGTGAGATGCTGCTTCCAGGATCTTTTAATCAAAGTGTTTCGTTAGCGCACTGGTGATAGAACCATACAGTAATAGTCATACGGTTACAGCTTTGAAGAATCCTCGTTTCATTTTTATCGGAGAGGTCAGATTTACCTGTCAATAACAGTCGACAATTTCTCTGTGCGAAGGCAACCAAGCAACTTAAGTATGTGAACTGGTCTCTTACTTGCAAAGGTTTCTTGAAATATGTTGGTTTACCTAGAGAGTATGACAATACACCACCAGCCGGTCCCCACTATCTCAACCTCCTAAACCACACATGGCCATCAGATCGTCAAGTGGTTTCTCTCATCTCCGGCCAGGGGTATTTCACATTTCCTTACATCCACACAAAACACAACCTACACGGTGGAAGAAAAGAGAACAAATTAGCACGGACTTGGGTTAGCTCCAAGCGCAAGGAGGGAGAAGTTTGTGACAATTTCCTAGCATTCTGTCAGCTATCACGAGCGTGTATTCGAGCAAAATCCCACAGTCACCATGAACGCTGACTCATCTGCTCATGCTGGCTAAACCGGTTTCTGAGTCCACACATCCTAGCAGTCACCTGCTCTCTGCCCTGTAATGTCGACTTCTCTGATCTGCATCCTTCTCTTGACTTTGGGACCTTTCTTCCCTCGTCCCCTTCCGGTCTCTTGGGACATCTCGCGTGCAATCCCTTTGTGTGGGTTTCGCGCCAAAAAAGAAAAAGGAATCTTCTGACTGGCACTTACCCACGCCCACACAACGAATGCCCAACATCGTGTTACAAAAGATTTAACTATTATCGTTTTCAATGGCTGAAATACAACAAAAGTTAAATCATATAGATTGGCCATTCTTCTACAATTTCCATCATCAGAAGATTTAGCTCCTACAGATTTTAATTTGTTTCGATTACTAGAATATTTGCTAAGTGGCAGAACATTCGGATATAAAGAACTTGAAAACGGTCTTTCAATTATTTTTTTTTGTGCAGAAGTTAAGATTTCTTAAAACGTGGAATCGAAAATGTTTCTTTTTGTTGAGCAGCAGTTGTTTTATACTTACACGCTAAATCCATGAGTCTAAGAAAATGAAAAGAAAGGTATTCAAAATTGTTGAAGCTAGAATCATTTCCAATCCTTTAAAGCTGAAAAATCCAGGTCTTTGTTTATTTCCTTACTCAGTCAAATTAGTACTAAAAAGTTCAAAACCCTTTATTTAAAATAGTTCGGTTTCAATCGTTATGGTGTATATGAGTGACCTTTAAAAGGTTATATATATATATATATATATATATAACCTTTTAAAGATCACTCATATTTTTTGTAATATTTATTTCAGCCGACTATATCCTTTAAAATGTTTGATGGCCATCTTCAAAGAAATAATGAGAATTTTCAACTGAAAATTTTGAAAAAACTAAATTCTAGCCGACCTATCTCCCTAATCCAAATTTCATTATATATATATATATTTATATATATATATCATTTGTTTTTCCTGTCTGGTTGACAAATGACATACACATTTTGATACAGGAATTGTAAGTTGTTGACTCTGATTTCCTTTTCACGTTATTTTTATATAATGACATTCATTCATATAATATATATAGTTTTCTCCGTAACACTTCGAGTCATGCATCCATAATTACAATCTTCTACAAGATAGAATAGTGAATTGATAAAAGAACTAAAGAAAAACGTAAAGGGAAAGAATAAAAAAGAAATAAAAACCATTCAAACTACAAACACAAGTTCAAGTCTCATTGAATGTCACCTTAACAAGATATTTTGCCAGACATGTTCTCTGACGAAAGCATCGAGCTGGAAACATATCTATATATACAGACAAAAAATATTAGGAAAAAAGTTACAAGTAAATTTCAAACCACACATCATACACATAAAAATAATATCCAAGTCACACACAGAGAGGAAAATAACTGTTACTGAAATCCAAAACCATTCCAACCCGCACACACACATACAACAACAACAAAAACATATATATCTATGAGGGGTGAAGCAGACTAAGGTAAACACATTCTAAGAAAAAGAGAGGATGACCTCTACATGAACCCATAACCAACTGCAAACACGAGTGAGTTCAACCCTCACTGAGTACCCCATTAACAAGGCTTTGTGGCATATATTTTCTCTGACGAAAGCAACAAGCTGGAAACATACACGTATGTAAGAACAAAATAAATAAATTCAAAAATAGAAATCTCTTCGTTAACCTATCTATCTTAATATATATATATATATATATATATATATAGGAAGTACTTAATGTTTTTGAAATAAATAACGAATACTAATGAGATTGCAGAGACTTAAAACAAAACGCTACAAACGGTAATAGAATGTTTAAAAAATTCTTTTTTCCTTTAATCGAATTTTAAATCAAATATGTTTCAGAAGATACAACATTACATATTTAAATGACCAGAGGAAGGTTTTAGGAAAAACTGAAATGTTTATTATTCAACTATGAATAAAAACATTCTGAATAGCTTGGGTTTTGCTTTTCCATATTTATACACTGGCATTCTGTCGGTGTATTTCCTTTTTCCTAGATATTACTCAGTGTGTCAAAATGAAATCTGCATATTACAGACACGGCCCTGGTCTGGATATAAGATCCACCTATAATATTTGATCTTCGATTAATCTTAAGTAAATTGACGCATATATTCAGACTGTTGTAATTTTATTTTTGTTCAGTGTAAATAGAACGTAACAATGTTATACTCGTTTTCTCTGTATTATATCCAGATAAGCAAGTGACAAATTGAGGTGGGGACAGAAAAAAAATAATCCATGGAAAAGTCGTGATATTGCTAAGAAATATCCATGACTCAGAAGAGGGGGAAAATGAAGTCGTCATTTCATTTCCTTTTGTTGAATGTGATTTTAGTTGGGTGTTTCACTTTGCAAAAACTCGTAACCGCTTTCATATCACACAAAAGGGGTGATCTGTCTCTGTTAGTGATAATGCAATATTTTTAATATCTAGCTTAGATATTAAAAATATTGCATCAGTCACTGAATTGAAAGCCAGCGATGATAATATTCGACTAGTTGAACCCATGGAAATGTTACAGTTAAATTAGGATAGGATATATACAATATCATTTGTACAACAAAATATTGTCTCTACATAGAAATGTATTTTGTTGAGCCTGTCACCAAACGATGAAAAAAAAAAAACAACTCGTCAATACACCTAATTCAGTGAAAATTATTGGTATATATGTAAAATTAAAAAGACTGGATAATGTATCCAATAACAGATTGAGATGTGTGTGAATATTTGTTCTATTTTATAGATACGAGGATCATTAGATAAGTTTCCAGACATTTTTCGTATGGGCACTTTTATTGATAGTACACACATGAAACTCTAGTCCCCTTCCAGGTAATCTCCTCCGCCTACAATGCACTTGTTGTACCGTTCCAACAACTTCTGGAAGACCCCATGGAAGTCCTCTTGTGTTAGCGTGTCAATGACCTTCGCCATAGCCTCTTTCATCTCCTCAATTGTCTCATAACGACAGTCTCTGAGCATAGGGAATAACCAAAAGTCACAGGGAGCAAGGTCTAGACTAGAGGGAGGCTGAGGAACTGTCTTTATGCCCATCTTGGTCAAATAGTCGGTTACAAAGATGGAGTTATGGACTGGGGCATTGTCCGGGAAGAAATGCCACTGACCTGATTTGAAGAGTGCTAGCCTCTTCCGACGGAATCTCTTCCTGAACCCGCTTAAAAGCTCAACATAGTAACCCTAACCATAGCCCTTAGGCCAATCCACTCTGGTGTATTGACTTCCTTACTCCTCCCACACCTCATCATCCCTCACACTCCCAACCTACTTTGAATCTCTTATGCCACTCAAAAACTGATGCACGATTCATGCGAGATGCTCTAAAAGTAGTCTGAAGCATTCTATACGTTTCTGTGGAATTTTTTCCAAGTTTAAAACAGAATTTTATTGCATATCGTTTTTCTAAAGTGTCCTCACGTCTAGATTGTATTTTTGAAATTCACCAGCTGTGACAATTTGACTTTAGTAGGGTGTATTCCAATTCCTGTTGTAGCTGTTTATTTGAACCTGAAATCACAAAACTTGGTCAGTTATCTCATAAGATGTAGAGCAATAACATACTGAACTTTCACGAGTGTACGATAATTTTAAATGCCTGTACGAGAAAAGTCTGGAAACTTATCGAATGCACCACGTATATGTACATGTGGGTTCTCATTTTATAAATATTGTAAACAAACACATATAAGAAGAAATTCGACAGAATATACGTAGATAAAGGTAAAAACGGAAGCAATGTATATGTTTGATGGGTTTTTTTTTAAAAGATCTACAAGTTCTGATGAAGACTTCCAATTAAATCAAAATTTATCCATCATATTTATTTCTCATACTAAAATTCTGATGATTTTTTTTTCTGAATGCAAAAACATTTTAAGTCGAAACGTGTTGGCAAATAAACAAACCATCAAACATATCTTTCTTCCGTTTTACCTTTTTTTTTTTTAAAAAAAAAAAAAAAAAAAAAAAAAAAAACAGGTTTGGTTAAATAAAATGGAATCCTAGTTATTTTGAAGGTTTTTTTTTAATTTTTTCTTTCAAGCATCGTAATGTTTTTTTGATGTTACGATCTTGGAATTTGTTTATTTCTCCAGAGGGACCATTTGTGGTAAGCCGAGTACGTTTGGTTCTAATCAGAACCAAAGGTAATGTGTATGTTTATTATTAATGAAAACTGTCTAATATCTAAACTAAATTACTATTTTGATTTTAGTGAGGTTTGTTTATATTACCAAGGTGAGGCTAAGCGGTAGTAACAGTTTTTTTTATTTCTTTTACGTGAAGTAGAATAAAATTTCTTCCATCTATCCTTCGTAAGAATTTTGGAATATAGATTGTTCTATCAAGCTTTAAAGTTAATTCTATTAATAGTGTGCTGTCCCAGTTTTATATAGAAATGTATATATTCTAGGATTTTTAATTTGTTCATATTATTTTCTGTATGAAGTATTTTTGTATTATCAACTAATATGAAAGATGGCTTAATCATAAACAATGCAGTCTAATAGGTTGGGGCTGTAGAATACACAGACTGCATATCTGCCTTTTAGGTGATTTAATCTATTTAATATATAAGTAAACAAAGTTAAATGGTTCCAAGTATTGCTGGTTAAGAGAAAAGAAAAAAACAGACTACAAATCCTTTATAATACATCAAAGGTCATCATCGCAGAATGAGGACCTTTACTTCCCATGCAGTTAATTGAGGGAAAAAACAAACTAATTGGAGATATCTACATACAAGCTGGTTTATGGTAATATGAGGCATTTTCAAAATTCAAATATATCAGATTTTTTTCATTCGTAAATAACAAGGTAGACTTCACTATTAATATCTCGTTCACTACCTTCTTTTATTTTTTTTTACGTTCTCAGCCGATGTTATTTTGTCTTCTCTGTACTGTGTCACTTTGAAAGACAGAAAGAACAGCGTTTTCAACTTTTTCGCGCTTTGTGTTTTCTTCCTTTGTCCACTTGAACAATTCTCCTCTGAACCCATTCACCAACATGATTGACATCTCCACCTCGAAATCCATTGACAGGCAAAGGTGCTTATTAATACATGAACAATCCCATTAGTTATGACAGGAATTATATATATATATCGATTCATTCTCCTGTCAATGAGAGCCCAACAGTTGTATTATGTTGAAGGTGCCAACCGTCGGACTACCAACGCAAGTGCTTTCTTTATACTGGTGAGGACTTCTATAGGATGAGCTGATAACTGAAGTACAATGAATCAGTGAGCTTTAGAATCACGGAAAAATTCTCATCAGATTTTGAATAAAGTTTTGTTTTTTTTTTCTAATCATATTTACCAACCCCTCCGCTCGGGCAGGATATGATACAAGGTCATTTTTTAAGCGAATTTTAACAGGTTTGAATTCAGTTTTCCTTCTCCTAGACTAGTTGCCTCACCAAGACTAAGGAACCTAGTCTGCCCTACTATTTACCCATAGCTGGAGGGAGAATAATTGGATTCATCCCTTTCCCAAAGGTAATAGTGCTATGTGAAATGCAATAAGTCTCGCCCAGGATTTGAACTCGTTTCGCCGTGTGCATTTCCTACGACGATAACCATCACACCACTTTTTTTCTAATAGACCAAAGGTAAAGAACCAAGTATATCCTATTATTAACCGTGAAAGAAAAGGAAGGTTCATGCCTTCCTCCAGGTGCATTCGCAAAAAAACTAGGATGGTTAATGTTCGATTGCTTGACACACAGCATTATAAGATACGGATCAAGTGGAGCGATCTAGGGAAAGGAGTAGGACCCTCCCATACACTTTGGTGCTGTAGCTATTGTAAAAGGAGACAACAGTCGCCAACTTACATATATATATATATATATATATATATATATATAGTACATGAGTGGAGATACACGATAGAAAGAGCTATAATGTATCGACCATTTTGATTTTAAAAGATGCGTTCCTCGTAGATTTCAGGAATCTAAGCAATAAATATTAACTCATTTTTTTTTAAATCTGAAATCTGTATTTTTAAAATAGCACAAGGATTTAATTTTGTCTTTATTATATCGAATAAAACATGTTATAAATTCAAAGAACACATGGGACAATTATGTGTTGCTAAAGAAGCCTTCGGCTGAAAAATCAATTTATATCGAAGGACAAAGAAAATAAGCTAATAGAAAAATGAACAGAAGAGCAATTTTCGGAATGTCTTTCACAAAGACTCAACCTAATTTAGAGAGTAAAGACGAGCAACAAACATCAAACCTTTTTTTTTTTAAGTTCACAAATAGTCTTAATGCATCTAAATTTCTGTGAGGAAAGATTGTAAGTTATTTTTAAAAGCAGATGGCGTTTTATGTTCGTCAATCTTTATCGCTGTGAGGTTACTACGGGGTCCGACTGAAACCTAAGGAGTATTGCTACACCTAGAGTCAATTTGGGGCCGTGGTGTTACACCAACTCCACACTGCCCGTACTGGTAGAGTCTGTTAGGGTCGCATAGAAATATTTAATAATTTTCTAAACATAAACCCATTTGACTGAGTACAAAGAAATCATCTTTGGCTCGCCAAAAATTGTTACCTATAAACTTTTCGTTGACAAATCTAATATATTTGGTATATATGTATAAATAGAATTTGGCATTTCATGACCTACAAGTTTGGATAACCGTAAAATCATCATCATCATCATATCGTGCTGGCAGCACGGATATCCCTGACCCTCTTTCGCCACTCCTCCCTATCGTTCATCGCCCTAGGCAGGTCTTCAGGACAACAACCTGTATCCTCACATAGCTGCTGAATGTACGTTCGTGCTGGTCGTCCTGCTTTTGCGCGGCCGTGTGTGGGGATCCATAAGAGTACATCTCTTATGAGTTCATCTCTGCTTCTCCAGCAATGTCCTGCATGTCTGGTTCGCCTAACTTGAATAGTTTTCGTGATAGGGGGGCAGGTGGCCGTACAGTTGGTGTCTTGTGGGGTGTTGCTGCCAGGACTTGTTGAGGATTGCACGCAGCATTCTTGTGTAATTGCCATCTAGTTTCTTCTCCAGCCGTTTTGTTAGCGTCCATGTAGTGCAGCCATATAGCAGTATCGACGTGACCGCTGCCTGGAAGAAACTGCGTTTCATTTTATCGGTTAACCGTAAAATGCAACCACCAATTAAGTAATAAGGTAAACTTCGAGGGCTGTAAATGCATATCTTGATATTTTTTTTACCGACGTTGGGTTGATAAAAAATAGAAAAGGCTTACAAAATCCAATACACACACACAGAAGGTGATGGTGATGTAATGTTTACTTTCGTAGGAAACGGGCACGATTTCCAACCCCGGACAAGGCTGTTTGGATTTCACATAGCACTAATACCATTGAGAAAGGTATGAATGGGAAAATAGTAGGGTAGACTTGACTCTTTATCATTGATATGGCAACTAATCTAATAAAAGGAAAATGCTAATTTCAAAGCTGTTAAACTCCAAATAAAATATGACATTGTAATCGCGTGGAGTGGTTGTGTGTAAATATATATTATATTTCTATTTTAGGTTAATCCCTGACTTTAACTCGGGCAGAGTGAAAAAACAACAACAAACGTTTCGATTTGTGAATAAACAAATACACAAATTGATATTTCAGAAAAAAAAATTCCATTAAAAAAGAAAAAACTAAAAACATACGTATTGTCTGAAAAAAATCAAACAATATCGTAATGTCAAGCCAAAAGAAAAACTCTGACAGAAGACTAAGTAAACGAAGCAAGTGCTCAATACAAAGTCGAGCTTCATCCTGATGATCCGGAAAGGCGAAACCTCAGTAGATTTCATTTGACCCATTAGGTACTTTATAAATATATATAATTAATGAGTGCGTTGTGTGATCGGCTACTTGAAGGTTTATTTTCGTATATTTGCCGTACCTGAGTACCATAACTTACTGCCACAATTATTTGAGTGTGAGGAACACAATCTAGACACTCGTTGCAGGGGAAGTGTGTTAAGGTTTAATATTTGTTCAAACTAAACATAGTAAAACAATTCTTGCAAAATGAATAAGAGCATATTTAGTGCCTGAGAAAACTTACTTGAATAAATACAGAAATAACATGAAATACTAAAACAGTAAATTATAGAGAAAAGCTCTATCATGCCGTTGAAAAGACTTTTGTTATAAGTTAAGAGTCCTTAATTGAATGGGAGTTACTATGTGGAAACAGACGAGGTTTGTCGGGGAAAAACTCTTCTGTCGGGAGACGCGAACACATCTGTACGTGCTTTCTAGTTGCAAAGAAAGTTTCGCATTTGCCGTACTGTTTTATATGCACGATTGTCACGCCAACTAGTGTCCATAAGAAGAACCTTTTGGAAGGCACGGTATTTAATCCACACACACACACATATATTAAGGACTTCAGAGAACTATTTTATTTACGGCTGAATTATTGTTGAACGTTGTGTGTTCTACAATAAACCAACAACAGGATCAGCATCATGTGGCGTCACTAGCACGGATTTCTCTGACTCTCTCTCTTTCCGTCCCTTTCATTCATCGCTTCCGGCAGGTTTTCTAGACTTCGTATTGTGTCTGTACTGATAAGTTCTTGGTGGTCGGTTAACCTTGACACGTCCCTAGAGAGAATGTCACTTATGAGTTCGTCCTTACTTCTTCAGCAGTGTTCCGCATGTCTTGTTGGTCTTATTTGGATGGTTTTAGAGATGGGAGGTAGGTAGCAGTGCAGCTGCTGTTTTGTGAGATGTTGCTTCCAGAATTTGTTCAATATAGATCGTAGTATTCTTATGCAATTCCCGTCTAGCATTTTCTTAATTCGTTCAGTCAGCGTCCATGTGGTGCATCCATATAGTAGAACTGACACATCCGCTCCTTGGAAGAAATTGTGTTTTATTTGATCGGATAGGACCTACTTCCATATGATCAATAACCTATCAATAACAGATTATCTTTTGAATTGTATTCAATTATGTTTTCGAAAGGTAAACGAGAAATCTTTTAACATTCTATCTGCGTCAGTGGCGGAGCCCCCATCGCGAGCTGGCTTGTGATAGCTGACCGCGACTGGAGTTCGAACTCGCTTACTATTACGTTAATTTTCGGAAAGGTACGAACCTTATCACCCCTCCATTTATGGGAATTACTATGGATAATATCACAACTACTGTCCTTCAACGAGGATGGAATTGGCATTTTTAAAAAAAAGACATGAATGTTGATATTGAACTAATAAACCAAATCAAATCTGAGACGTTGTGTTCGATTTTTATTTTAAAGCGTGACGTATTTCAACAAAGAAAATCGTGATTTTTTTTTCTTTTTCTTGCCTCTATTTTATTTGGCAACTGTTTGTAATATTGGAAGAATAATGAAAAGTGTTATTAAAAACATTAAATATGAATTGAATTTTTTTTTAAATCGATAAAACCTATTTTAGATAAGGAATTTTATAACTTTTTAGCACTAATTTGTCTAAATATGTAGTTAAGTTTTTTTTTAAGTCCTTATTTAAGAGTACTGTACCTAGAAATAATGCTAGATTCAAGGGTGTTTTTGTTTGTTTTTTGTTTTTTGTTATAAAATATTTAGAGTTGGGATTAGGTTTTTTTTTTTTTTTTTTGCATATCAACCTTTTACAAGTTATTTAATGCCAAAGCCATCCAAGTAAAAGAACACAAGTGGTACGATTTAACCCATACCTGGAGGAATTAGGGAATGTTTGCTTTTCCCAGTGGTATCGTTGGGAAGTGACTGGAGTTTGAACTTGCTTACTTCGAGACCGCAGTTTACTGCTTTATCCATAACGCCAAAAAGAATTTTTTCCAAGTTGTGATTAGTTTATAAATTTTGTCGTACCAGTGAATTTTTTCTTGTGAGAACACACACACATACATACATATACATAAATATATATATATATATATATATATAATTATTGATTGGTTTTCGTTTTGGTTTTGTTTTATGGCACATCAAACATTGTAGGTTATTTAATGCCAAATCCATTTTTTATATTTAAGTAAAAAGTAAAGTTGGTGACCGTAGTCGAGGGGGACCGGAAGGCTCCCTTTTCAATAGCTAGTACACCGAGGTGAAGGGGAGGGCTGTACTCCTTTCCCTGGATTGCTTTACTTTACCCTTGATACGTACCTTATAATGCTGAGTGTTAAGCAAAAAGGTATCAAGTACCATTTTTAAAGTCTTTGGTATGACTCGACCTGGGATTGAAAGCCGGTCTCCTGGGCCACTCGCGAACAATTCGATTTAGCATAAGTACACAGATAGGATCCTATCTCTGGGTCAAGTAGAATTATCAGGTGCTACCTCTCCGGGCTAGAGTGGACCTGGGAATGAGGGCAAGGTAAAGTGTAATCCGTATTCCCAAAAATTCCATCATTACTGGAACCTCATCATCAGCTCGTTTTGTGTCGTATTCAGGACACTTCAGAGAAGCAGTCGGTGTATTCTACATCCCCAGCCCACTGGACATATATAATTGATAGTTTGTAAAAGAACAAATAGATGAAAGAACGCATGAAAGAAGAAAAAATATTTGCTGGTTAAAAATGAAAACTGTATTTTTTTTTTAAGTAAATATTCTTAAAAAAAAAAAAGACCAAGCAGATATGAATGGGACTGGTTTTCTTTTTTTAAGAGATATATCTGGCTACTTATTTTATTTGATAATAAAAACAAAAATCTGCTCCTCCCTATGCAAAAAAAAGAAATCTTAAGACGAAGAGAAATAGAACAACATCGAATATGTCTTCATTTTTTTTTTAAATTAAATATTTTTTTTAAATAAATCTTGTAGATACGAAGAAAAATGAATTAATGTTAGAATATTGGAAATATTTAAAGAAATGGAAAAAAGGAGGAATGAAAATAAAAAAGTGGGGGTGGGGGAGAACATCAGGAAAATCTAAATATTGATCTGGACACTACTCGTATTCCTTCGTTCTACAACGACGTCATTGGGTACATTTCAAGCATGACAGCAGTAGTGCAGGTGAGGCGATAAGTGCAGATGGCAGACTGACGCACAACAGCTGCACATCAACTGCATACATCTTGCATGTAAATGATGCATTGGCAGTGGGGTGGGGCCAGTAGCAGGGGATCACAGTGCAGTTTTCATTGAAGAGTCATCAGAATCCGAATACAACTTGCTGATTCGGTTTTTATCTTTTGACTGATAACCAAGATTCATACACCTCCCTTTCTCATATATATATATATATATATATATATGGATGGTGATTTTGTCACTCTTTATATAAACTGTTTCTTTCGGTGTATATTTTCTCTCACTTACTATATATATTTTTCTACTTACATTTACCAATCTCTCGATAGATAGATACACATCTTCTTCATATATATTCTCTCTCTCTCCCTCCTTCTCTGTATATATCTATACACACACGAATACCCTTTCTCATATATATATATATATATATATATATATATATATATATATAAGGATGGCGATTTTTGTCACTCTTTATATAAAATGTTTCTTTTGGTGTATATTTTCTCACTTACTATATATATTTTTCTACTTACACTTATCTATCGAGATATAGATATATAGATAGATACACACACCCCCTCTTCATATATATTCTCTCTCTCTCCCTCCTTCTCTGTATATATTCATACACACATGAATACCCTTTCTCATATATATATATATATATATATATATATATATACATGGAGAGAGAGAGTGTGTGTGTGTGTATATATATATATATATATATATAAGGATAATGATTTTGTCACTCTTTACATAAAATGTTTCTTTCGGTGTATATTTTCTCTCCCTTACTATATATACTTTTCTACTTAATCTTTTCTCTCTCTCATATATATATATATATAAACACACACCCACTTCATATATATTCTCTCCCTCTGTCTGTATATATTCATGCACACACTTCCTCATATATATACATGGAGCGAGAGAGAAAGAATGTGTGTGTGTGTGTATATATGTATACACCCTATTTTGTATATTATAAGGAATGATTTTTGGTAAAGTGATTTTTTTTTTCTGATTGACTAAATAAAAAACTTTCAAACTGAAATCATGGAAATGAAAAAAAGCTATATATATATATATATATATATATATATATATGTATGTATGTATGTATGTATGTATGTGTGAGTGTTGAAGTATCTGGTTGACTAATGTTTACCCTGACTAAACAGATTACGAGTGCCAAGTTTATCCAAATACTCCGAAATTATTTCCTTATATAGATGAAAATATTATCATCTACATAATATCATTATTTCTAGTTTAACTGCCTTTATTTAGCATGTTCGTGAACTCCAGCCACCTGTTCTCCACTATCACCTCTCAGTTTCCCGAAATTTCTGTTTTCTAACAATTTGTAAGTTTAGAAAAATTTTTAATTCATGCAGCAAATTTCTATAACCATATATCGTGTGTGTATATATATATATATATATATAATCAAAGATCGTGGAATGATCGTATTAATTAAATGTAGTGGTGATGTATAAATATTAAACTCCTATTAACAATCCTCAATATTTTCTATTGTTTAGATTCTGAATATTATTTTTAAGTTCTTTCTTTTGAATTACAAATCGTTTACAAATCTAAATGACAGAAAGTCTCTTCAGGTCTCCAGGACTCTTCGAAGTATTCTAGCTGATTTTATCAGTGCTGTGGTCTGGATTCTCTTATCCCTTTGCATCTCTGCAGAGGGGCAAGTACTCCGCCAACAAGTGTCCTGATTATATGACACTAAACAATCTGAGAGTTCTTTGGGGAATGCAAAGTACCCCTTCATTGCCATCACTCCCAAGTCCACCCCGGCCCGGAGTGGTAGCATCTGTTAGGGTCCTATCTATGAGTCAAATAGAACTGTTTGACATTAAGACCACAAACAAATGACATTCTAAATTGAATTGTTAGAAAGAGACCTGTTTGATCATTTTGACATTAAGACCACAAACAAATGACAAGCTAAATTGAATTGTTAGAAAGAGACCTGTTTGATCATTTAATTGTGGGCAAACAAATGAATGATATTTAATTAAATTTTTAGTGAACTTGGAAGTATTTAACTTTGTTGACTTGTGTTTACAAATCATATATGTCTAATATATATGAATAAACTGGATTTGGCCTTCAATAACCTATAGTGGTTGATATGTCATAAAATCAAATCATCATTCTCAGGGACGCATTCTGGTTGGTGCCTATAACTTTTTTCAGTAGTGTCAAATTTTAATCTCTTGCACAATTCTCAGTGGATTACCTTTCACTTTAAAATAAAAAAAAACACGAAAAAAAATTAACAGGACTTCTTCAGATCTTATGGATAAAATAAATCGTGTTTTTTTTAATTTATCAAAAACACATAACAGGATGGAAATAAATTTATAATCCTAATGTGACCGGTTTGTGTTTTTTCTTAATGAAATATATATATATATAGAGAGAGAGAGAGAGAGCTATGAATTTTAGATAAAGTACAAGGTCAGTTGAAGACTGAAATTAGTATTGGGTTACATAGTAGCAATGTATCATGTTGTGTAGTCGAATGGTTAAACTGGTTACCCCTTGAAGATTCTCGAGGCTCTGCTTGAGAAGCAAGGACGAACTCCTGGGAGACGTTCTCCAGTGAACCCCTACACGTGAGCACACCAGTATTGGCAGACCAACAAAACACACTGGATGCCGTATAAATGATCTGCCAAGAGGGACGGATGTCGAGAGAGAGCCAAGGGAATCAATGTTATCAGCACGACTCGACGATAATTATACACATGCTGTGCAGTTAACATAGCCTTTATCCGTTGGTGACTAAGGGGCCCACGCATGGTTTCAGAGCCAAAGTATTATTATCAGTAACCCAGAATGCCTCATCAATATCTTACAATACCACGTAAATTTTTATTTTACATCCCATCGTGGAAATGCCACATCGAAACGAAATCTTTTCATACATTAGTTTAGACTGTATTCACAACTTTCAAGCAAATGAAGCATTAATTCAATAATATAAGATTTGATTTAACTGATTAGATGAGACGGCAATACACTGAAAGAGAATAGCATTTCTATGAAATTCATGTGTGAAGTCAGTGAAAAAGATCTCGATGGTGAATCGTTAATTCAAAGGTATTAGTTATGTTTACGAGATGACAGCGTCGAATTAGATAGAAAATGTTCAGATGAATTTCAACGTCGTTGAAGTTTTAATGACCTTTTTTAAACTGGTAACTCGCACCGATAAACTCTCTCTCTCTCTATCTATCTATATATATATATATATTGCACCCCCCCTCTCTCTCTCTCTCTATATATATATATATATATATATATATATATATATAAAATTCTATTTTATATATATATATAAATTTTGCACCACCCTCTCTCTCTCTATATATATATATATATATTGCACCATCCCCTCTCTCTCTCTATATATATATAATTTTATTTTATATATATATATAAATTTTGCACCACCCTCTCTCTCTCTATATATATATATATATATATATATATAGAGAGAGAGAGAGAGAGGGGATGGTGCAAAATTTTTCTTACCATCTCCAAGAAATGAACTGTTTGAATATAAAACACAAAAATGTTTCTTTTTATAGTATTAATTTTGACACTTGGAAATTACTTTGATGTAACTGTAGAAGATAATATCCTGCAAATAAAAGATTAGATTGTATTTTTTAAGAAAAGCTATTTACTTTTTGAATTAGTAAATGATATCGTACCACCTTATATATATATATATATATATATATAACATTAAAAAAGTAAATATAGCCGTTTAGGGCAATTTGTTACCCAGAATCGAATAAGGACAGTTTTATTTATTTATTCTAACAGAATTGATTCAAAATTGAAAATCATAAGATTCCGAAATTTTACATACAGTCTTTTTGTTCATAATTCCCATTTCCCATTCTATAAATGCGCCCTTCCGTCATTTTGATAGGAAATATAAAGCAGAAACCCAAAGGAGTGCAATCCCTTAGACCATCATGTGGGCACAATGCACATGAAAATCCTCAACAATGTGTAAAATTGTGGACTCATTTAAATAACCCACAACGTGTTGGTATGCTCTTAAACGTAGTTTGATGTTTTATTATAACTGCAATGTCAATCCAAAATATCTGCTCGAGAATTTTAAGCGCTAGTAAACCTATTTCAACTTTTAAAGGAGGAGGGGGCCTCGTCGGGTAATGGTTAAGGCGCGAGTCCTAACTCCAGTCGCACTATTACGTTCACTTTCGTTCAAATACCCTTGGTAAAGGTATGAACCCCCTTATCGTCTCGGCTATGGGTTAGATAGCATCACTGCTGTTCTTCAAGATTGGTGGCTTTGGAATTTAATAACCCAAGAAGGTTGATATGCCATTGATAAAAAAAATCATTTTTTAATCTCGTTCAGCAAATTCCTGAGATTACACTAATTGAACTATTTTAACGCTATGACAACCCATTTGCGCATAGGTTTCGAAATCATTGTAGCGTGGAACCTCAATTTTGGAACGAATCCTGTTCGACAAACATGTTCGACTACCGAAACAATTCTAATGGGGGTAGACTCGGCCTTATTCGATTTGCCTCGGCAATTATTCATACACATTCTCTTTTCATCGGTTTGACTCGTGTGTGTTCGAACTCTGAACGTTTGTTCGATCAACGAGACATTTTTGACTCACATTTTTTTGGTCGAATTCTGAATTGTTCGACTTGGGAGACGTTCGATAGTCGAAGTTTCACGGTACATTTAATCTCACATCTTTTGTATGCAAGTATTCCTCTCTAACACAAATGATTATATGGTTTCAAGTAATTACTTCAAACCCTAACCGGCTTATTGGTCTGGTGGGTAGCGTGTTCGCCAAAAGTAGTTCCCCACATGGACGATATTCCTTTATATACTATTGTGTGGGGCGTGATGGGAAGGGTTGTCTAGTTTGTAGGGAATTCTAGAAAGGGCGGTCTACTTTATATTGCGAGGTTATTTATGTGGCTGTATTGTATAAATCTAGAGATTTGTTACTGAGATTATTTAATTTATCCTTTTCTCGTTTTGGCCTAGTGGGTAGAGTGTTCGCCAACGGTCTGGGAGACATAGGTTCAATCCCAGGTCGCTTCATACCGAAGACTTTAAAAATGGTACTTGATACCTCCTTGCTTAACACTTAGCAATATAAGGTAAGTATAAAGGGTAAAGTGGAGCAATCTAGAGAAAGGATTAGCGCCCTCCTTACACCTTGGTGAAGTAGTTATTGAAATGGGAGCCTTCTGGTCGCCCTCGACTAAAGGGAGACAACTTTACTTACTTTTTCTTTTATTTGTACACCATTCTATGGTTTCAACTCACTAATTATAATAATCTTCAATAAACAATAATTGCTTCAATTAAGGATTCTTTATACAAATAATTTACACTGATATGGAATCGAAGACATATATATTTATCCAGAGATCGAAGCTAGCAGGCTTGACCACTCGGTGTCCGAGTAGATCAAGGAGTAAGGCCAATGATGGTTTTCTCGACATTCAACAGGGCTCTAAATTAGCAGCCTTACAATCAAATGAAATTTAATGTCTTTTCTTTGGTGAGGTCTATCTCTTCGGCACAAGATACAGTCAAGCTTATTCTCCGACCTGCCAACTGGGTGGTCGATGACACTGATGCCAAGTTGAATGTAGCTAATACAATACTGCTAACATTGAGTGGGGAGACTGGCTGTATGGGCAACTGCGAGTTGATAGGTTGATATGCCATAAAACCGAAACAACCACTGTAGGTTATTTAATGCCAAATCAATTTTTATACAAATAAGTAATTCAGTTTAGTTCAAGTACGCATTTCAGTTCTATTTGAACTATAGATAGGTCTCTATCAGGTGCTACAACTCCAGGCCAGAGTGCTCCTGGGAACGATAGCAATGAAGGGGTACTCCGCATTCTCCAAAGCTCCGGTTTTAGTGGAACCTCACCATCAGATTGTTTAGTGTCATATCAGGACACTCGTTGAGCGGGGAGTCTTGGCTATCAGCAGAGAGGCAGTTGCTGTATTCTACAGCCCCAGCCGACTAAGTAAGGCAACTGCAAGAATTTTATAGCAGTTCTTTATTGTACAGGTCTCGAATCGTAAGACCTTGTCTGTGCGGTATCTCGGCGGGAAAAAATAACTTTTTTGCTGATTTTCGGATCCGACCTTATTTAGAATGAAACACTGAACGTCAGTCTTGGCAAAGGTGCGTTCTTAGATCTCACGTAGACAGTAGCTATTAATCAGTGAGTCAATTTGAGATACCAAGAGAAAGTCTCAAAACCAGAGTTAAAGCAAGTACGTGGATTTAATAGTGTTTCCAGTTGCACATGCGATATATATATATATATATATATATATATATATATATATGTGTGTGTGTGTGTGAGACAACATAACAGTTGAACTGAAGCCAAAACAGTAAAAGAAAGTACAACATAGAATTGCAAATAAACAAATTGCTTGATTTCTCAAGAGTACATGCTTTTCTAAGAACCAAAATCAAGGAAAGACCTTTCTGTAATATACCATGTTGGCTGTGCTTTGGGACGGGATTCTGGTGGCTCAGCAGTCTGTGACTCGGCAACTGAAGAAGTCATGTAACTTGCAACACTATACTATAGTAAATTTTGGCGTGATTTGGTTGTGTTTTAGGGCATATCAATACTTGGTGATTATTTAATGCCAGATCCTGTTTATATATAAGTAAGCGATTAATTTGTGGGTAACTTTATTTTCAAAATGAGTAATAGATCTTTTGTTTGCTTACTGTTAAATGATTTAGAGTATTTCTATCTAAGCGCAATTGACCCTCAGCCATCGCTTACAAGCAACTTTAAGATAAGGTTGGCTAGAGTGGAGATGTCACCCGTTTACGGAACCCCTCTTAAACTAGTGGACAAATTCACTTACCTAGGAAGCAGTGCCTCATCAACCGAAAAGGGTATCGACAAGAGGTTAACGAAGGCATGGACAGCTATCAATAGGCTAACGATTATATGGAAATCAGACCTAACTGATAAAATGAAACGCATTTTCTTCCAGGCAGCGGTCGAGTCGATGCTATATGGATGCACTACATGGACTCTAACAAAACGGCTGGAGAAGAAGCTAGACGGCAATTACACAAGAATGCTGCAAACAATATTGAACAAGTCCTGGCGGCAACACTCCACAAAACACCAACTATACGGCCACCTGCCTCCTATCACGAAAACTATTCAAGTTAGACGAACCAGACATGCAGGACACTGCTGGAGAAGCAGGGACGAGCTCATAAGTGATGTACTCCTATGGACCCCACATATGGCCGAGCAAAAGCAGGACGACCATCACGAACATACATTCAGCAGCTATGTGAGGATACGGGATGTAGTCCAGAAGACCGGCCAGAGGCGATGAACGATAGGGAAAAGTGGCGAGAGAGGGTCAGGGATATCCGTGCTACCAGCACGACATGATGATGATGAAGGTTGGCTAGTTATTTTCTGCAGGAGCAATTTGAAGAATACGATTGAGAGCAAGTGCTAGAGGTTGACATGACAAACCGATCGATCGGATCTAGCAACTCTGACTGCCCATTTAGGCCAGGTAAAGACAAAGTATAGTGTTACAAGTCACATGTCCTCTTCAGTTGCCGATCCCTAAAGCACAGCCAACAAGGGTAAATTACAGAAAGGTCATTCCTTGATTTGGGTTTTTTAAAAAAGCATTTTATTTATTAATCTGCTGGTTAATTTTCATCCTAACTCATGTCGTCACTCTTACAACATGGAGACATAAACTGGATACATTGAAATAAAATTTCAAAGGAGGGAAATATTTTTTGAAAAATGTGAGGTCTTAAGATTTTATATAACATATAGTGCTTTGGTCAGGGCTCCAGTGTGGAGACATGGAAATTAGAGTGTTATCTTGGGAGGCATACAGAGAGTGACAAAAATAATAAAAAGTGCAAAAGATTACAGTTATAGGGAGATATTAAAATTAACTAGAAGGAACAATGAGAGGTGATCTAATCACAACTTTCAAAATAATTAATCAAATTTCTAACTATGATAGACATTTTCAAATATTTCTTCTCGAACTTGAAATATACTGTCAAGAAAGATTTCCAAAATTAAGTTTACGAACCAATTAGATTTTTTCTTTTTTTTTTTTTTACTTATAGAATAATTCTTATCGTATATCAAAAGGCACCAATAATAAAAGAAAAAAAGAGTATATCAAAAATTAGATTGGATGATGTCAGAAAAAAATGGTAAGAAAAATAATTTTAGACATTTTTGGCAACAATCGGATGAATTAATTAACGAAATTTGATCTCTATATAGATATTGTATTGGTTGTGTATTTCTTCTCTGCAAAGATATTTGTCTTTGTCTCCCACCAGACAGGACTCGACTCATGGTCAAAGACACGAAGGTCGATTATAGTGGGGATTAGGAGGGGAAGGGCACGAGCCAAGACTTGAACCCTTCTGGACTTTGCTGGTCATCGGCTCACTTAGTGCAATGTAAGCCTGATGAGCCTTGCTGGACATGGACACAAATCTAGATCCAGACACAGACGCCTGATTATAGCTTAAACTGGACAGCAAGGTCCAGTGCTATTCAAGGGTGACAACGGTGTGAGTGAGGCAGCTAGCCCACTCAAAGGTGGCCCAGCCGAAGCTGGGGGCCTTTTGGTCTCGAGTCTGCCATTGAACACTGATCGTCCAACACGGATGGCAAGGGTATCAGAGATATGTGAAATACAAACAGACTTGTCGAGGATTTGAAATATCCCTATATTAAGTATCAAGAACATCTGTAGATCTAATGAAAGAAAATAGTTTCACATTAAAAAAAACCTTTCTGCGTGATATCGTCCTCTTCTTACCGATCCCGGAAGCTTCTCACAAATACACCTTCCCAAGCCGAATACTTGTCGCATCGCCTGGAACAGGCAGAAAGAGTTATTGTCTTCAACGCGAATTCGGATAAAATAGACTTCTGGCGTTTTAGACAAGACGGTGCCATCTCCTCATTAAAAGATATTCCTCTGAAATTAGTGGACAATTTCACTTACCTTGGTAGCAATATCTTATCTACTGAAAGCGAAGTCAACATGTCATGCTATCGACAGGTGGTCGACCGTAGGGAAATCTAATTTCTCTGATAAAATAAAATGGGAATTACTCCAAGCTATGATCGTGTCAGTAATATTGTATGGCTGCACGAACTGGGTTTAAACAAAATAGCTGGAGGCGATCAACACAAGAATGCTGCTAGCTGTTTTGGATAAATCTCGGAAGCAGTACCCCACAAAACGGCAGTTGACGGTCACCTCCCTCCCATCAAACAATCCATCTAAGACGAACAAGACATGCTGGGTACTGCTGGAAGCAATGAGTGTTCATTAACGAAGTTCTCCCACGGGCTCCCCCCTCCTAATACCCACTATAATCGACCTTCGGGTCATTGACCTTGAGTCAAGTCCTGTCTGGTGGAAGGCAAAGACAAATATCTTTGCAGAGAAGAAATACACAATCAATACAATATCTATATAGAGATCAAATTTCGTTAATTAAATCATCCGATTATTGCCAAAAATGCCTTAAATGAATGCAATGGTGTTGCCCTTCCAGTAATGGGTTACATTCATCAGCAATGTGTGGACATTGGATGCCCTCTAGAAAACCTATCATAAAGAACAGAATATAGAAACGGATGGTGAGAGATAATCAGGGGATTATGTGTTATCAACACGACTTTGATATTATATTTACCAACCCCTCCGCTTGGGCAGGATATGACACAAGGTCAATTTTTAAGCGGAGTTTAACAGGTTTGAATTCAGAGTTTTTCCTTCTCCTAGACTAGTTGCTTCACCAAGGCTGAAGAACTCAGTCTGCCCTACTATTTACCCATAGCTGGAGGGAGAATAATTGGAATCATACCTTTCCCAAGGGTATTAGTACTATGTGAAATGCAATCAGTCTCGTCCAGGATTTGAACTCGTGTCGCCGTGTCCATTTCCAACGACGATAACCATTACACCACGGACACCTCCTTTATGATATTATAGACTTCAGATGATGCCATATCCACATTAAAAGACAATCCTCTGAATATAGTCCGTTTTAACTACGTCGATAGAAATATCTCATCTACTTAAGTCCATGTCAACATACTCTTTGAAAAATTATAAACTGCTTTCGACAGGTTATTGACTATATAAAAGTCTAATCTCAAAATGAAAAGGACTAGGCCTTAAAGTTTAAGAAAATCAAAAAAATATAAGTTCGATCACCGGATGGAGGCACAGACTACTTTGACACTGTAGCAGGTTGCTGCAAGAAGATATATAAGATATCTGTTTAATATCTGCCAGGACTACGTGCTTCGAACGTCTGTAGATTTGATGAAAGAAAACGGCTTTACGCTGCCAAAGGAAAGAAGCAGAAGATACCCGGCCCAAACAATTACGGACGCAAACTACACTGACGACATAGCGCTTCCTGCAAATACACCCGCCCAGGCACAATCCCTGTAACATAGTCAGAAACGGGCAGCAAGTGAAATAGGCCTCCATGTCACCGCAGGCAAAACAAAATACACATGTTTTAATCAAAGAGGCGATATCTCCACACTTAATAATGGTTCTCTGAAACCCGTGGACAATTTCACCTACGTCGGAAGAAGCGTCTCATCAACCGAAAATGACATCAATACGTGACTAGCAAAGGTGCAGACAACTGCCGATAGGCTCTCGGTTATAAGGAAGTCAGACCTGTCCGATAAATTAAAACGCAGTTTTTTTTTCTAACCAGCGGTCGTTTCAATACTGCTATATGGATGCACCACATGGATGCTGACTAAGCGTATCTAGAAAAAGCCTGACGGTAATTAGACAAGAATGCTGCGAGCTGTATTGAACAAGTCCTGGAGGCCACACCCCACAAAACAGCTGCTGTACGGCCATCTATCACCCATCACGAAAACTATACAAATTAGACGAACCAGACATGCAGTACACTGCTGGAGAAGTAAGAACAAACTCATGAGTGATATACTCCGATGGACCCCTTCATATGGACGAGCAAAGGTGGGACGACCAGCAAGAACCTATCTACAACAGCTCTGTACCGATACGGAATGTAGCCCGGAAAACATGCGGGAGCAATTAAGGAGAGACGAGTGGCAAGAGAGGGTCAAGGAAATCCATCCAAGCAGCACGACATCATAATGATTCCTAAGAAGTACTCACCTACATTTGATACGATGCTGTAAACTTTATTAAAAGCAACTCTACATCCTTTACTTTTAATGACCATTTTTATTACATATACATAATAAAAACTTTTAAATGTTCCGTGTAATGGAAGAATTTTTTTAAATATCAGATTCTTCAATTCTTTTTGAAGATATAATTTTCTGAAAATTGATTGAACCCTTTATTTTGTAAATCAATTACATTTTATGAATGTCAATTTGGTTTCAACATATACATTAAAAGAGAATTCTTTGGTGGGGGTGCAATGTGAAAACGTGGCCACCTCGGTTGAAGTGCAGAGAAAAAGACGTGAAATGCATACGATTATAAAATAAATGACGGTTGAATTGCGAAAAGCCTAAGGCAATGATTTAAATCAGTGGTTCCCAACCGATTGGGGGCTAAGCTTTACTTTGGTATTTCGAAAATTCTGATGCCCCCCACCCTTACAGATTCATTAATTTGGTCTCTACACATGCCCAACCAAAATATCATCATGCACCCCACGTTGGAAATAACTGATTCAATAAAAAAAAACAAAAAAAAAAACAATATTCATTGATACGTGTAAGAACTGTGGAGTTCACTATCCACCCACCTTATATCATAAATTGTCCATCAGAAAGAGGGGGTGATCCTAGTAATGTAGACAATATTTTAAGAAGTACAGAGGAAGACAGAAAAGAACTTCTTTATAAATAACGTTGAAATTTATACTGCGTCTGATAGAAACACTTTCCACGTGTTAAACCGTTCCTATTGTCGTGTAAGTGAACATAGGCAAATGGTAATGGTAGCTCCATGGCAAATGGCTTATATCTTTCAGTTAGGATCATGGCTTGGACCGGTGCACACCGTACGTTTGCTGGTGAAACGTTTTTTAATATTGTTGAATCTATAATTCCAACAGAGATTTTTTTCGTGCTTATTTCATGTTACGTCGGAAACATGCTGTTGCGGATAGAAATTCGTCATTGCTTCGACGTAACACGAAATAAGGACAAAAAAACTGTCTGCGTACCAATTACAGATTTTTCTAACTTACAAAGATGTTTCAACTGCAAATGTACCCTGTGTACTGGCTCAGGCTATGATTGCGATTGATCGTAAATGATAGGTGGAGCTACCATTGCCAAGTTCACCTGCACCACACAGATGAGAGTATAAAAAACGGGAGGTATTTCTTTTGCATATTAATAGAAGCAAGAAGTCATTTTTTTACAAAAGTTTCTTTGTCCCTAATCTTCTTTTCTTGACGGATTATATTTGTAGATACAGGAGTTTTGCATTAGATAATGAACCACAGATTAAGCCAGTTTTTAAAAAATAATCTCATGTTTTTTAACTAATTCTTTTTCCATGGATTAAGCAATGGTCAATCCTTGATTCTTTTAATTTCACAAAACATGCAGCAAAGAAGAAAAAGAAAAGCGTAGAATACGTACAAGAAAGAAAGAAATCAAGAAAAAGCCAAAACAGAAAAAGAATTTTCAAACGCCATTAGCCGGTCCGCATTTTACTAGCATCAAATAACAAACGCCAACCAAGAAGCATCTTCTCTTTTTACGTTTTGCTAACTTTACACACAGCAGAAGCAATAGCTAAACCGATTGGTCTATATAGAATTCCTTACCAATCCTTTTGAGCCAGGAATTGAAAAATATTTATAGCAAACACCTCCACTATCACCACTGTCAACAACAGAAAAAAAGAGAAAAAAACAGCATCAGTTTATTGTGTGTGGGGGCGTGTGGTAACAACGTATTTCAAGTGTAAAATAAGATGTTGATAAAATATAATAAAAAAACTTCCAGACTCAGTTTCGTGTTGTCGATCTGCAGATGATTGCGTATTCAACGTCTAAACTTGTTAGATTCAACGAGACAAATATATGATTTTCTTTGTTTTTGAGTCACGTTGCCATTGGCCTAATGAGCAGTGTGTTGGCCAATGGTCCGGAATATCGGGGTTCAATCCCAGGTCGAGTCATACCAAAAACTCAAAAAATGATACTTGATCTCGCCTTACTTTGCACTCAGCACTATAAGGTGAGGGTCAAGGGTAAAGTGGAGCAATCCTGGGAATGGGGTAGCGCCCTCCCCTACACCTCGAAAAGGGAGCCTTCGATTCACCCCCCACACCTCGACTTAAGGTCGCCAAATTTACTTACTATTGAGCGATTTACCAAAAATAGAACATGTTTATTCAGTTGAATCTAACAAGATGAGATATTTGTCGTGGATCGACAACGTGAAACTCTAAATCGTGACGTTTTCGGTTTTTTCTTAAGTCTGTTTTATTATCCTCCTGTTTTTATTTGAAGTATATTGTGATATTGCTCTGCATTTTCGTGTATTGAGCACTCTGAAGATTTAAACTACTTTTAGCATTAAATTTTAATCGGAAGTTTGAAATAAAAACCGGCTGAATAAAAAAACAGAGTAGAAAGGCACATTGTGTTTCTCTAGGGATGTTGCGCCATCAGAATACAAAAGATTCTTTAACTAAAAACGAATCAACATTATGGGTTTGGTAGGGTTTTATGGCATATCAACCATTGTAGGTTATTTAATGCCAATCCTCTTTATATATATATATTAAATATATATGTTTGGTTTGGTTTTATGGCATATCAACCACACAGTTAAACGGTTTCAAGTATTTCTATGCAACAGTATCAATTTAACTTCAGTCGTTTGTTTGCACACAGTTTCAATGTCAAACAGTTCTATTTGACCCCTAGATAGGAGTCCTATCTAGGAGTAGTACCAATCAGGGTAAGAGGACCTGGAAACAATGTCAATGAAGGGGTACTCTACATTTCCCAAAGCTCCAAGATTGGAGTCTCACCATCAGATTGTTTAATGTCATATACAGGACCCTTGTTTGGGTGCAGTCAGTGTATTCTATCGCCGCAGCCGATTGGGCTACATTAAAGGGAGGGGATTTATGTTAATCATCTGAAAAAAATCCCTTCGTAATTGATTCTGTAGGATTTTTTAAAAATTAAGTCCTCAGATACTTTTCAAAAATTGTGTATCTCATCTTTTAAATGTAGGTAATATATTTTTAATAAAATCAATTGCATTCTGATAACGCTAGAAGTCTAGTGAAACATGCCTGTCTGATTTTCCAAACTGTATTTTCCTCTGTGTATATATATATATATATGTTTGTGTGTGAACTGAGGCATTCATTTATCTTTTCGCGATGTTTTGTTATGACGGACAAGAAGTGTTTATAAAGTTTTTTTTTCCTGTCGGTAAGCAGTAATTTACAAAGCTTTGTTTAAATGTGGCACGAGGTAGCATGAATAGGGCACCCAATGCGACTCTAACTCACTCGTGTAGGTTTGCTAACATTAAACAATCGGAAGCGCCCTCCTGTCGGTAAATTAGATGTCACAGACGTATAAAGATTGACAATGTTTTTTTTTTTTTGTTTTTTTTTTGCTTTTCTAATTGTTCAATTATTTTCAACGCTTGCTTGTCATATCAAGAATATAAATATGGTCTCGTTAGATCCTAGGTTCGTGCCCACGTAAGAGATTAGCTTTAACACCTCCTCTTCATGTAGTAATTTATCTTATATAGTTCATAGTATCTTTCTGGATTTTTTTTTACCATTAGGGCGATATTAACTTTTAATCTTCACTTTCTCAGGATACCAAGTAGAATTTGGATTTTAGAATCTTTTAACGGCATCACAACCTCTCTCGGGTTATTTTATGCATAGAGGTACGGAAATCGCGTTTATTGTATATTTTTAGCACACAATCCTATTAAAAACGAATCCTTTTTTAAGCAGACCGATTTGGCCCATAGATAGGATAAAATGGAAGTGCTCGAGGCGTAATGGTTATTTTTGTTACCCGAGTTCAAACCCTGGACGAGGCTGTTTGCCTTTCATAGAGCACAAATACTCATGAGAAAATTATGCATCCAGCTATTCTCCTTCCAGCTCTGGGTAAATAATAGGGCAGATGTGCTCTTTAACTTTTGTATGGCAAACGGTCTAGAAGAAGGAAAACTCTGAATTTTAAACCTGTTAAATTCTACTAAAAATTCAGCATATGTCGCACTTTGCTCATGTGGTTGGGTAAATATCAAGGTGGGAGCTTAAAAGTTCCTACCACTCTGGATTAGATTAAACCTTGCAGCTATAGTAATGAACAGATACCGCAAACGCATGAGAACTGGCGTCTTAACATCAGACCCACTTTAGCATCCGATCTATTGGAGGTAGTAGCTAAGAAAAACGTATTCTTTTTGCAATTAATCCTATATAAACGATTTCTGCTTACAATTAATACGTTTGGGTTCTTTGTCTAACGGCATATCAACCTTCGTGGGTTAGAAGAACACCAATGATACTATTTAATCCATAGTTGGGAAGAGGTCGTAACCTAAGAAAAGGTTACAGATTGAGCAAAACAGAGGTTGGAAATGAAATGGAAATCTTTCTAACATGAACAAAATACAATACCCGCCAGCGGCGTGAAGAAGGTAACCGCTGCAAGAGGTGATTACTTAGTATATTTCATCTCCTTCACAATAGTGTCCATCGTATTTATGACGATTGGGACAAACCCATTAATTTTTATAGGTAGGTTATATAACAAAAGCTAAGGAGGTTTATGCTATTTCCTAAGGGCATGAGTCCGAAAGTGAATCTAACAGAGTCCAGCATTATAGATATTACGCCACGGTGACTCCCTCTTTCAATTGATAATGATCAAATATTACTGTTACGGTCTTGTGTGTTGTGCACAAATAAAATCAGAATTACATTCTCGATAATGGACTACGGCTATCGAAAAGTGTCGAATTACAAAAAAAAAAATGCTTGTAGATCCAGACTGCATAGAAAACTTTAAATTTTCTACGCCTCGCTCACCAACAGGAAAAAAGATTTAAACAATCCTCGTATATCATAATAAATTAAACATGTATTTTGAATGATAAAAGAAAAACCAAAAACAGTCACAAGAAAAGACAAAAGATTTCATTATGTTTTTTTTTTTTTTTTCAATATTTCATATTTGCCAACAAATACAAATTGATAAGAAACTTTGAATAAAGAAATAAAAAAAAGGAAGCAGAAATATTTTAAGAGAACAATAAAACTAGCAGACATTACTTCGGATCAAAATTCCTCACAACTCACACGCACATGCAAAACTCCAAAATTCACTTCTGGCCCAGTCAGTTGGGTCTGTATAATACACTGACCACTTCTCGACTGGGGGGTAAGACTTCCCTAATGAGTGTCATGGATATGACACTAAACAATCAAATGGTCACTCTAGTAATGCTTGAGCTTTTGGGAATGCGGAGTAACCCTTCACTGCCATTACTCCCAAGTTCACTCTGGCCTGGAGTGGTAGCACCTGACGGGGTCTTATTGAACCGTTTGACATTTAAACTGTGTACTTATGCTAAACTGAATTGTTTGAAAGAGAACTGTTTTTACATTTAACTGTGTGCAAACCAAAAACTGTGTACTTATGCTAGATTAAATTGTTAGAAATTGAACCGTTTGATCATTTAATTGTTTGTAAACAAATGACTGATGCTTAATTGAATTGTTAGTGATACATAAAAATACTTGAAAATATTCAACTGTGTGCAAAGAAACGATTAATAGTAAATAGAATTGTTCGTTTTAGATGGAAATGAGTGAAATATTTTAACTTTAAAAAAAAATGAGCTTAGGCACGTTTAAAGGTGTTATCGATAAAGTGTGTTTAGAAATCATACATTTAATGTATACGATTAGGCTTTATTTTGACGATGTATGTATGAAGAGGATTTGCCAATTAAATAATTCATCAATGTTTGATATTCTATAAAACCCAACCAAACCAAAATACTTTTCCTCACGTTTGGTAATTATTGACTCAGCTTAGCCTAACTGTGGCGCAAGGCCAGCAGTATGAGGCATCCAATCAATGCCGAACCTACAAGAACCTGGCTGCATAGAAAACTTTAAATTTTATGCCCCTCGCTCACCAACAGGAAAAATGGTTCAAACAATCCTCGAATATCATAATAAATTAAACATGTATTTTGAATGATAAAAGAACGATGGCCTTCAAGGTTAGCTCAATTGGATCCAAGAAGTTTATATGGTTTAATGACATATCAACCTTCGTGATTTATTTAATGCTGAAGCCATCCTTCAAGAAAAACAACAGTGGTACTATTCTGGAGTTCGAACTCGTTGACTACGAAATTGAAGTCCAGCACTTTAGCTACCACGCCAAAAGAACTATTTCCCCCACCCACAAATAAATTTGGTACGTTTTCGGCTTGACCTTTTTACTGCTAGAAACTTCTTTCTGCTTTTATACATTCATTTTTTTTTTCTTTCGTTTAGTTTGTGAAAAACGGTTATCTACCATTTGTCCTAGGCTGGTTAGAGAAGTGATACATCCATGCCTTTCCCAAGGGCATTAGCACAAATTGAAACCCAAAAAGCCACATCTTGAACTTGAACTACGGTTGCCAAATCCATTTCTTCTGATGTTACACATTACGTGCTCTGCACCACCAAAATAAAGCATAATCTTGCTTCAACATGTCTACAAAAACCATGAATGGCCACATGTAATGGTTGCTGTGACATGTCAACCCTTGCTGGGTTATCCGACGCTGGAGGCAGTTATCTTTTCTTTTTGCAAGCAGTTATTTATTTTCAAATAACTATTCTTATCCAATAATAGTGATGATATGTAAACAATAACTTCAAGTCTTTTCAATTGATTTTAATAGCATGTCAACCTGTGCTGAGTTATTTTATGCCGAGAGATCAGAGAATCATCAGCTGGATCCGATTTAATGATAATATGGCTTCATATAAATGATAAATAGTTTCAAGTGACTATTCTTCATAGAAATAATTTACATTAATATGGTATCAAGAATTCTTATTTAACACAAATAATTTTTAAAAAATCGATATTTCTAACCATAAGTAAATTACTTTTCTTTTGTTATGGATTGGCTAGGACCTTCCCTAAGATAGACTGCTCGGAGGACTATTTAGAGCACTACTCTGCTGTTGTTCTCTCCGGAATATATTATCTCTTATTTTACATGTGAATTGACCTGACTTATTCACGACGCTGCAAATGGTATATCAACTGTCTTTCGTTATTAATGCCAGAGCCACCAATAGTAGTGTTACAATTGAGCCTAAGGTGAGAATGAATACCTCTAACATGTGTATTATTATGAAAGAGAAAGTAATAGAGCAACTGAAGCTCGAATCGCAGATCAGTACTTTAGCCATTAAACAACAATGAATTATCCACCACAATAGACAGAACCCGGTGTGGTGCTACTACTATTGATAGTGATAATAATAATAATACGCGCCAGAGTGGACTTAGGAGTAATGACAATAAAGGAATACGCTACATACACCAGATCTCCTGAACTGGAGTCACAGTATCAGATTCAGTTTAGTGTCATGCCCAGGACTCCTCTTTTCTTAGTGGTGGGGGGTCTCATATCTCTTAAGGGAATGTAATCAGCGTATTTTAAGTCCTGCTGACAGAGCTGTTATGTAATGTTTTAAATATCCAAGGTAGCAACGATTCTATGAACAAGATATGTTGGATACATTTTGAGTGATGAGGGACACACTCGAAATCAGAATTGATTCGTTCTAAGCTGTTTATTTTTAAGATAATCGATTAGATTTCGTTCGAGGTTAGCTCAACCTGGCAGTTCGACATTTGACAAGGTTTGGGGACGAAATAAAGAAAGAGTGGAATGGCCATTGTTCTATCAGTTATTTTTATTACAAGGCAAGATAAGTTATAAAAAAAAAAGTTGGATTGATCAATCTAAAATAACATTAATTTCTCAATGTTTCTTTTTTCTTGTTTAAACATCAACACTAAATAAACTTTTGTTTGTTTAGCCCCTCCTCCACCAAACTATTTGCACATTTTGACATCGATTGTCATGTAAAATCTGACAAGTATTGAAATAAAATCGTTAAGATTCAAATAAATATTTTTTGTCGTTAAGAATTGATCATTTTTATTTAAAGATTTACCGAGGTTTGTTTTTATCTAAAAACCGAACTCTTTCCATCCAACACAATGTCATTGCCCAGTTAAAAAGACCAACAATATGCTTCCCCCACCACCAACCCCCCCAAAAGTTTTGAAGGGTATGAGGCCAATCTGCATCTAGTGGTGAGGCTCTGGTTCTAAAATTTTGAAGAGTGAGGAGTACTCCTTCATTACCATTACTCTCAGGTCCACTCTACCTCGGGGTGGGTGTTGATACCCCACCAATCAAAACCAATCAACTCTTGGGTGTTATTTACAGCCAAATCCTGTTATATAATATGATTTCCAAGCGAATAATTTGTTGGTAACCTTACTTTTGAATAAATTAGAGTTTATTTGTTTGCACACAGTTAATTAGCAATAATTGTAACCATTCAACACTAATAATTCAATTCAGAATTTAAAATAATCACAAGTGAAAAAAAATGAACACTTATATATGACCCATAAATGGAACTCAAAGAGGTTTTAACACTCAAGGTCAGAGTGAACCTGGGAGTAATAGCAATGAAGAGAGTATTCGACATTTCCTAAAGCGCCAGGACTGGAGCCTCGCCATCAAATGGTTTAGTGTGACATCCAGTACACTCATTGGGTTGGGGGGGTTACCGTCTTTAGAGATGCACTTCACGTATTTTATAACCCCAGCTGACTGGCCTGTGGCGTTATAGCATCTATTAAAGTACCGTCAATGGTTTAAATCTTTTGCTCGGGATTATTATTGAACATTGAATAAAATTATTAATATTGAATAGGAATACTTGAAATCCTTTAACGATGTGCAAACAAATAGGTTCTAACTCGTACATAAACAGTATTTAGCGTTATATAACCATCAACGGTTGAGATACCATTAAACCAAATAATCTACAATAATTTAATTTAATCTACCAATAATGTTTTTAGAGTGGATTCATGCCTTTTCTTTCCAATTACTAACATGTCGACTCATACTCGAAAAAGTGGACATAGTTAATTCTCATATTAGAAGTTCTTACTTGAAGCTATAATTGATATGCATTGGAACTCTCACAAGGAGACTTTATAGTGGGGGAACGGGGGGGGGGCATGAACGACTCAAGACGCATGCGCAGCGCTTACAAAAATGCGTGATCATGTCGACATTCCCCTGACGCCAAGCAAATGAACTCAGCTCTGTCAAGTAGGTATTGCCTGAGAAGAAAGCCGTTTGGGACCAAGTGCTTGGCACAATAACACTGACCTGGCGCTGATACCTAGGTGATGGGGAAACCTGAAAATCAAGAATCGGGGCTCTTGAAGTTATGATTTACAAAGGATTACTATTAGTTTTAGTCGTAATCAAAGGTGTGTTTGCAAATTATTAGAATCAGATATAAATATTCAAATCCTAAGAACCATATGTAAATTAGTGTTATCACAAGTACGAATAGTCACTTGAAACCGATTAATTATGATGGCCCAGAAGGCTAGGGCTGTAGAATACACTGACTGCATCTCTGCAGAGAGATAAGACTCCGCCAAAGAGTGTCCAGTGGCCCAGTCGGCTGGGACTGCAGAATACACCGCCTGCATCTCCGTAGAGTGATAAGACTCTCATAAAGAGTGTCCTGGATATGACACTAAACAATCTGATGTTGAGTCTCCAGCAAGGCTGGAGCTTTTGGAAATGCAGAGTATCACTTTATTACCATCACTCCCAGGTCCACTCTGGTCCGGAGTGGTAGCACCTTATAGGGTCCAAGCTATGGGTCAAATAAAACTAAACAGTGTATTTATGCTAAACTGAATTGTTTGAAATAGAACTGTTTATTTGTATATGAGTGGATTTGGTATTAAATAACCAACAACAGTTGATATGCCATCAAATCAAACCAAATCAAAATGACTTAATTCGGCATTAAATAACCCGAAAAGAGTTGATATGCCGTAAAGCCAACAAAGTAAAAGTTTCAAACAATTCCGTTTCGTATGAGTACAGTTTTGTTTACACATAGTTAATTGTTGAAGTAGTTAATTTCTTACAATTCAGTGTTACGTAAGTACACAGTTTAGTTCTATTTGACCTGTAGATAGGACCCAATCAGGTGTTACCACTCCGGGCCAGAGTGAACCTGGAAGCGATGGCAATAAAGGGGTACTCCGCGTTCCCCCAAACTCCAACATTACCGGGCCCTGAATCTCAAACTGTTTAGTGTTATATCCAGGACAATCGTTGGGGGAGTCTTTCCCCTCTGCAGAGATAAAGTCGATGTAATCTACAGCCCCGGCCGACTGGGCCATAGAGATTAGGCTACTGATCAAAGTAAAAGATGGAAAAGTTTGTCTTCCCTCTCAAACTGTAAGTATTGATGATCAATTTAAAACTTAAAGAGAATATATTCTCTTAAAAAGAAATATATATATATATATTTGTTCGGCTCATTGCCCTAGTGGGTAGAGTCTTCGCTAATGGTCCGGGAGATCGGGGTTCAATCCCAGGTCGCGTCATACCAAAGACTTTACAAATGGTACTTGATAACTCCTTGTTTAACACTCAGCAATATAAGGTAAGGATCAAGGGTAAAGTGGACCAGTCCTGGGCAAGGAGTAGCGTCCTCCCCTACACCTCGGTGTAGTAGCTATTGAAAAGGGAGCCTTCTGGTCGCCCTCGATGACGGTCGCCAACTTTACTTATAAATATATTCTCTTAGAAAGTATATATATATATATATATATATATATATATATATATATATATATTTATTCTCTAAAAGAGACTATACATATATATTCTCTTAAAAAGTATATATATATATATATATATATATATTTATTTATTTATTCTCTTAAAAAGTATATATATATATTCTCTTAAAAAGTATATATATATTTATTCTCTTAAAAAGAATATATATATATATAGTCTCTAAAAGAGACTATATATATATATATATATATATATATATATATATATATTCTCTTAAAAAGTATATATATATATTTATCTATTTATTCTCTTAAAAAGTATATATATATATTCTCTTAAAAAGTATATCTATATTTAATCTCTTAAAAAGAATATATATAGAGTCTCTAAAAGAGACTATATATATATATATATATATATTCTCTTAAAAATTATATATATATATATATTTATCTATTTATTCTCTTAAAAAGTATATATATATATTCTCTTAAAAAGTATATATATATTTATTCATTCTCTTAAAATATATATATATATATAATCTGTTTGAGTCTTTCAATTCATTGTGCTTTTACTCTCACTCATCTCACAGAATAATAGAGAGACTTTGAAAAAATTATCCTAACAGAACGTCCTTATTAGTTCAAACTATATTACCCGCAGCAGTTAACTATAGATATTTCCCGACATTCAATGATAATGTACGTCTTGTATATACACTCATTTACGTATACGGATAAAACAATTTATTTTACACAAATATATTTATATATAATCTCTTTCTATGTCAATGTACTTAATCTAAAAGATCCGAAAAGATTATACAGAAAAAAATAAAACTTAAGAATTTTCCTAATTGTTACAGTAGGCTAAAATTTATTCATTTACCATCGGGCATATACACCGACCATAAATTAGTGTCAACGTGTCATACTCATATTTAAAAATACAGTATTCTCAATAAATAAGTACCCATGTATTAAAAACTCTTTATATATCATCATCATCATCATCATATCGTGCTGGCAGCACGGATATCCCTGACCCTCTCTCGCCACTCCTCCCTATCGTTCATCGCCCTAGGTAGGTCTTCAGGACAACAACCTGTATCCTCACATAGCTGCTGAATGTACGTTCGTGCTGTCGTCCTGCTTTTGCGCGGCCGTGGTGTGTGGGGATCCATAAGAGTACATCTCTTATGAGTTCATCTCTGCTTCTCCAGCAATGTCCTGCATGTCTGGTTCGCCTAACTTGAATAGATTTCGTGATAGGGGCAGGTGCCGTACAGTTGGTGTCTTGTGGGGGTGTTGCTGCGCTGCGTGCAATCCTCAACAAGTCCTTTATATATGAAAAGTGGCAATTATATTATTAGGGTTGTATGAATTTAAATACATAATTAAAGTAAGTACATTTGACGACCGTAGTCGAGGGTGGCCTGAAAGCTCCCTTTTCAATAGCTACTACACCGAGGTGTAGAGGAAGGGCGCTATTCCTTTCCCTGGATTGCTCCACTTTGATCTCTACCTAGGCGCCTCTGGTGGTGTAATGGTTAGCAAGCTCGGCTAGCAAACCTACACGAGTGAGTTCGAGTCTCATTGGGTGCCCCTTTCATATGGCCTTGTGCCCCATCTAAGCAAAAAGCTTAGTAAATTTCCACTTTGATCTCTACCTAATATTGCTGAGTGTTAAGCAAGGAGTTATCAAGAACCATTTTTAAAGTCTTTGGTACGAACTCGACCTGGGATTGAACCCAGGACCATTGGCAATAATGTTTTTACATGCGTGAGTATATATATATATATATATATATATATATGTGTGTGTGTGTGTGTGTGTGTGTGTGTGTGTGTGTGTGTGTGTGTGTGTGTGTTTATTCTTACTGTTTCCAAATAAGTACAAACATGTTACGTTTTTTCATATTATTACAAAAGAAAAATATTGATTTAAATTCTTTTCAGAACTATAGAAAAAGATGTTAATTTTAGAGAAAAAATATTGGAATTTCTGCAAGAGTTTAGAAAAATTCTTAAAATCCAACATAAATTTATCATCATGAAAAATAAAATTGTTCAAATCACAAAGATTTGATGGTTGCTTTCTTTGTTTCAATGGCATATCAACCTTTGTAGGTTATTTAATGCCAAGCTATTCTCCTCGAAGAACAGTTGTGGTACTATTTAACCCATAGCTGGGAGGATAAGGGGGGTTCATCCTTTCCCAAGGGTATTTGCCTCCAAGAAGAACAGTAGTGGTACTATTTAACCCATAGCTAGGAGGATAAGGGGGTTCATACCTTTCCCAAGGGTATTTGCCCGAAAGTGAACGTAATAACGCGGCTGGAGTACGAACTCGCTTACTACGATTCCGCAGTCCATCGCTTTAATCATTACACCACGAGGACACCCTCACAAAGATTTGAAACGACGCTACAAACTGTAATAGTTGCCAAAGAACTTGCTCATTTTTTTAAACTTCTAAATAGAATATAATTCAGGTGGATAGGTTAATTCATTTGGTTTAATGGCATATCAACCCTGAGATGTTATTCAATGCCAAATCTTGTTTATTCACTTAAACGTCATATATATCAAATTTTAAGTAACTTAATCTTTTAAACAAGTTAAAGTTCATTTGTTTGCACACATTTGAATGGTTTAAACTAAAATAAATTATTAAACAGTTCTATCGGACCAATGAATCGGGCGCTAACAGGAACCACCACTCTAGTTCCAAGTGGAATTGAGAGTAAAAGCTATGAAAGGATACTCCGCATTCCCCAAAGCTCCAGCACTGGATTCTCAGCACCAGATGGTTTAGTATCATATCCAGAATATTCGCTGGCGGAACGGGGGAGGGCTTAACTCTCTAAAGAGAATGCAGTCAGAATATTCTAAAGCCTCAACTGACTTGGAAGAAGCTAAAACATTTCATGTTCATATTGCCCTGACAATGGTTTCATAAATAAACAAAAAGGTTAACATTGGCATGATATTCAATCTGAAATAAATTTATCCTCAGTATACCTTGATTTTTTTATATTCACATACAGATAACGTTCTCTCTCTCACACACCCACATATTATATATATATATATATATATATAGCAGCTGTCCAAATGCGATTTACATCACCCGGTGACTGTGGCTATGGTATTCCGGGATTAGTTCTGGTAACATTCAGACAAACATTCAATTTTGCTATTAAAATGACAAAGGTGTTGGAAAATATATGGATCAGCGATATTGAGCAGAAAACAGAATTGTTTTGTGATCATTGTGGCAAAGACGGTACATAAACACAACAACTATAGAAAAAAAAAAGCAGAATCAAGCATAACTCAAGCTAGCATAACTGACTGTCAATATATATATATATATATAGTGACTGAAAAGTAACTCCCTATTTTAATATACGTATACATTTCTTGTCAAAATTATAGTTAAGAAATAATTCAGAAGTATCTTAAAATAGGAAGTCACTTTTCAATCACAATATATATATATATATATATGAAAGAAAATAATGGATAGTAATCCGACAATTTGTGAAGAAAAATTGACAACAAGTAAACCAAATAGAAAGTAGGGATTTATAGAGAAACAAAGTCAGTCGACACTATAGCGTTTCGGTTCTGCTGAACCATCATCAGGGCTGTGAGGGGTTTTATTAGTGATGTTAAGTGTAGATGGATGTATAAAAAGTGTAAAAATATATAAAAATTTGGAAACAGCCAACTTTTCTTGTTGTACAACTTTTCCAAATTTTTATATATTTTTACACTTTTTATACATCGATCTACACTTAACATCACTAATAAAACCCCTCACAGCCCTGATGATGGTTCAGCAGAAGCGAAACGCTATAGTGTCGACTGACTTTGTTTCTCTATAAATCCCTACTTTCTATTTGGATTACTTGTTGTCAATTTTTCTTCATATATATATATATATATATATAAGGGTTTCGAATAAAATTGAATAGAAGGAGAAAAATGAAAATAGGTATTTTTAATGGTAAGAAGAGCTTGAACAGAAATAATTCCTGAAGAAGCTATCCTCATAGCAAAAGGTGTCAAATGTTTCGTATTGTCTTCCTCATCTCATACGCATGTTTATTCTTTCATATACCTGGGAGGGGTGATGAAAAGTTCTCAGCCCTACCAAGTAAGGAAGGACCTACAACCAAGAAACGTACACGCTTTTCTACATATTCAGCCTGCAGTTCAACAAATTAGAACATCCTTCCTAAAATTTCTTTGACTGTCCAAAAACAAACAAAAAAAAAATCAGTACCTTTTTCGTTACACCAAGGAACGGGTTTTACTTTATTTAATATGGTTATATAAAAGTTAGAAGCAACAAAAATTTCATTTTGGATCAAATAAGCCACAATGTAAATGTTTAAATCTTTTATCGTCTTCAGCTGGGAATGCACCGACTGCATCTGTAGATGGGTAAGACTCCCCCCGTGCATCCTGGATTTGACACTAAACATTTTGATGGTGATGCATCAACAATACTAGAGATTTGGGGAATGAGGAGTACCCCTTCATTGCCGGAGGGATAGCACCTGATAGGGTCCTATCTATGGGTCAAATTGACTGTTTTGACATTTAAACTTTGTACTTATCCTAAACTGATTTTTTGGGATATAACTGTTTTTACATTTATCTGTGTGTAAACAAGAAACTGTACTTTAGCTAAACTGAATTGTTTGAAATAGAACTGTTTTTACATTTAACTGTGTGTTCGGATTAGATTGAAATAAGTGAAATAATCTAACTGTATGAGAAAAATTATCTCAGGCTCTTTTAAAAATACCAATCATACATTTAGTATATGTGTATAAAAAGCATTAAATGGCCTACAATGGTTGTTTGATTTCTTTGTTTAATGGCATATAAATCTTTGTAGGTTATTTAATGCCAAAGCCATTCTCCTAGAAGAACAGTAGTGGTACTATTTAACTCATAGCTGGGAGGATGAAGAGGTTCATACCTTTCCCAAGGGTATTTGCCCGAAAGTGAACGTAATAGCGCGACTGGAGTACGAACTCACGTACTACGATTCCGCAGTTCATCGCTTTAACGAGGACACCCCTATAATGATTGATATGCTATAGAACCCAACCAAACAAAACCATATATATTTAATATATATGTATAAAGAGGATTTAGCATTAAATAAGGTACAATGGTTGATATGCCATCAAACCAAACCATTATCTACTGCCAGACCTAATACACAGAATGATACAGTTTGGATCAATTATCCAGTTTCAGACATTTATCTATGGCCAGATGTTGGCACTTTGTAAATAAGTCCCTGCCTAAATTCTTTCGAATAATATCGTTTTATATCAAGAGAAAATTGAAAGCAAAGGCATAAAAACAATGGAAAAAATTAGCTTCTTTTAACCTGAATCCTTAAAAACAGAAAATCAAAATATATAATAGTTTGTACCAAATAATAAATACCATTTATTCGGGTCTTTAGAAAAAAATTATTTTAATGAAAAAAAAAAGATTTTTGCAGTCTTCGAAGAAAATTAACATTGTATCAAATTGTACCGAGGTGCGAATAGATAACTAAACACAAAAGCCAGCAACCGACAAAAAAAAAAAACAGTTTAGCAAACCTTTCCAGTGCTCTAGCTGTAATATGCTACGCTTGATCTTAGACTCTGTGAGCAGTCTTGCCAACGGTCATTATTTAAGTGTTGCTTATCTGAGGAGTTCTAGGAACCCTAGTAGATTTAATTGTCAAAAACAGTTCTATTTCAAACAATTCAGTTTAGCATAAGTACTGAGTTTAGTTCTATTTGACCCATAGATTGGGCTCTATCAAGTGCTACCACTCCGGGTCAGAGTGAACCTGGGAGCAATGGTAATGAAGTAGCATTCCCCAAAGCTCCAGTATTACTGGAACCTCACTGTCAGATTGTTTAGTATCATATCAAGGACGCTAGTTGAGGAGGTTCTTACCCCTCTGAAGAGGTGCAATCGGTGTATTCAGCCGACGAGGCAATGTTGAATTTAAATATTCTGCGTTTCTCAGAAAAGGGACAGTATTCCCTAACTATGACCCTTCGACAAACTTTTTCATATTGATTATTATTATTATTATACTCCTTTGAGAGTTTTTCCCACCAGCATTAGCTGATGGTCTTCCACTGGAGTCTGATTGACAGCAAGTCGCCTGAAGTATTTAGGACTCTTCTCAGTATTCTGACCGATCTTAATAATATTGTAGTTTGGATGGTCTCTGCTTGTTCTCTTATTTCCAATTCTTCCAGTTCCTGTACCAATCCTTTGATGACTGTACAATTGGTATCACCGTTACCTTCATGTTCCATAGTTTTTTTTGGGGGGGGAGGTCTAGTTTTCTAACAAGATCTAGGAGTTATTATTCAGACGTTCGTTCATTAATAATAATTCGCTACTTGAATTCATTCACTAAATTTGACTAAAAGTATCACGCACATTGAGAGAATCATATTCACCAACAATGATCCTCTGGTTAATTTGTCTTGGTCTGCTACCCTCTCATCTAAAAACTATTTATACTCGACTAAATTTTCTCATTTCTGAAATTAATGAATGAAAAAATTCATTATTATCAATTTTATGTACACGAGGTAATTTACACCATAGCACATTATTAACTAATAGTATTGCTCTTTTGATACCTGTCGACTAGCCACGAATTTTATAGATATACCTTATCTATCAAAGATGGCCTTGCATTTTGTCAACAATAACTTATTCTATCTTTCTTCACAAATACAAGCAAATGTATTAAAACTGTTATATCTAAAATCCACAATACCCCATCGTAAGCTCTTATTTTTTTCTTCTTGTATAAAGTATTGATACTATTTACCCAACCCCTCCGCTCGGGCAGGATATGACACAAGGTCAATTTTTAAGCGGAATTTAACAGGTTTGAATTCAGAGTTTTCCTTCTCCTAGACTAGTTGCCTAACCAAAGCTGAAGAACCTAGTCTGTCCTACTATTTACCCATAGCTGGAGGGAGAATAATTGGATTCATACCTTCCCCAAGGGTATTAGTGCTATGTGAAATGCTATCAGTCTCGTCCAGGGTTTGAACTCGTGTCGCCGTGTCCATTTCCTACGACGATAACGACAACACCAAAGTATTGATGGACATTTTTTTAAATCAAGAATAGGTTTATAGAGGCTGTTCAGGCTTTTGTAATACAATGTCTCTCGTAGCATCGTTGGTAAAAGTTGGGCAGACACAGGTTCATTTCTCCCAATGGCCTTATCTTTAACTATTAATATCTCATAAACACTATTTGTAGCAGTCATAGAAATAAAAGCCTGCGTGGTTTGTATAAAAAGCAATTCAAATTAAGAGAAAGACAAAGCACTACAATAATTCATCTCAGAACTTTAGATGACTATGCAAAGGCAGTAGAGTTAAATACACAACACATATAAGGATACTCGTCTGACTGATTCCTGGAATAATAACAGTAATTCTTGCCAGAACATCAGATAATGAAAGGAAGTCTACAAAGTCTTTTTCTAAAAATAGTGATAGGAAAACAAAGTTCTAAAAGATCGGAAATTTTTGGTAAAATGATTGCAAGGCACTTATTGGAAAGTCATATGCTTCTCCAAGAGAAATGTTCTTGTTGGCATTGGATAAGTTTCGACAATAATCGAAGAGATACAAGAAGGTCTGATAATACAAGGAGGCTTTACGGTATGTGCCAAATCCTTTGGCAATTTTGACCATCCAAAGATATGCCAGAGCGGGGAAGAATATTTAGAAAATAAGGAGTGTACTTGAAGAGATAACCAAATTAGTTTGAAGATCTTTCGGTACTTGTCCAGAATAGCCCTCCCATAGAGATTTACAGTATTTAATGAAATAAAAGTACCAGAAAATTCTTAAGATATATCTGTACGATCAATGTAATTATTACACATATTTACCAACCCCTTTGCTCGGACATGATATGACACAAGGTCAATTTTTAAACGGAGTTTAACAGGTTTGAATTCAGAGTTTTCCTTCTCCTAGACTTGTTGGCTCATCAAGGCTGAAGAATCCAGTCTACCCTACTATTTACCCATAACTCGAGGGAGAATAACTGGATTCATACCTTTCCCAAGGGTATTAGTGCTATGTGAAATGCAATCAGTCTCGTCCAGGATTTGAACTCGTGTCACCGTGTCCATTTCCTACGACGACAACCATTACACCACGGGCACCTCCATAAAATGTAGTTATTATAAGACGATTGATCGATTTGTATCAAGGCTTAGTCAACTCGTCGAGGTTCATTTTATGTCTGGAGTTAAGGAATTCCTTTTATTGAACGTTCATATGTACATTTTTTTTGTGTAATTGTTTCTTAACGATTTTTCCCGCGACAGGGATACTTAATATCATGAAAAGGATATCAACAATTATGATTACAAGTAATTATTTCTATTTAATAATAGTCCTATTTATATAGTTTCAATGAACTAGTCATCATCATCATCATCATCATCATCATGTCGGGCTGTTAACACGGGTTTCGACGACTCTCACTCGCCATTCGTCTCTATCATCCATCGCTTCCGGTTGGTCTTCAAGGCTTACATATTGTTCTAGCTGGTCGTCCCACACTTGCATGTCCACGTGAAGGGGTCCATTAGTGAACGTCGCTTATGAGTTCGTTCTAACTTCTCCAGTGGTGTCCCGCATGTCTTGTTCGTCTTATTTGGATGGTTTTAGAGATGGGAGGTAGGTGGCCGTACAGCTGTTGTTCTGTGGGATGTTGCTTCCAGGATTTGTTCAATACAGTGCGTAGCATTCTTGTGCAATTCCGTATCTAGCTTTTTCTCTAAACGCTTAGGTTTTAGGTTTCTTTGTTTAATGGCATATCAACCTTCGTGGGTTATTTAATGCCAAAGCCATCCTACTTGAAGAACAACAGTTACACTATTTAACCCATAGCTGGGAGGATGAGGGGGTTCATATCTTTCCCGAGGGTATTTGTCTGAAATTGAACATAAGAGCGCGGCTGGAGTTCGAACTCGTTTACTTCGATTCCGCAGTGGATCGCATTACCCATTAAACCACGAGGACACCCTTTCTAAACGCTAAGTCAACGTCCATATATAAGAATTGACCCAACCCCTCCTTGGAATAATAATAATTCTTCATAAGCAATTATAGTTTCAAATATTCTTTTTTACAAATCATCATCATACCGTGCCACTAGCACGGATATCCCTGACTCTCTCTCCCTATCGTTCATCGCCTCTGGCGGGTCTTCTTCAGGGCTACATCCCGTATCCTCACCTAGCTGCTGAGTGTATGTTCGTGTTGGTCGTCCTGCTTTTGCTCGGCCATATGTGGGAATCCATAGGAGTACATCACTTATGAACTCGTCCCTGCTATCAGTTTTCAGAATTCAAAGTTATCACACAAGTTTAGATTAAGTTACTGGACTATGGAGCTGAAGACGAAGAAGGAGATGGAGGGTTAAACCAAAAATGCTTTACACACTCAGACGCTCACATACAGCAGACGTAACGGAAACATATTAGCACCATTGATTCTAGAGCGAGCAACGGAGACGGAAAGCTCGACCACTTACCTGGCTTGTCATTGAAGCCATGTCCTGCATGTCTGGTTCGTCTAACTTGGATAGTTTTCGTGATGGGAAGCAGGTGGCCGTATAGTTAGTGTCTTGTGGGGTGTTGCCGCCAGTACTTGTTCAATATTGCTCGCAGCATTCTTGTGTAATTGCCGTCTAGCGTCTTCTTCAGCCGTTTTGTTAGCGTCTAAGTAGTGCATCCTTACAGCAGTATCGATGTGACCGCTGCCTGGAAGAAACTGCGTTTTATTTTATCGGTCAGGTCTGATTTCCATTTGATCGATAGCCTGTCGATAGCTGTCCATGATTTCGTTAAGCTCGTGTCTATGTCCTTTTCGGTTGATGAGACGCTGCTTCCTAGGTAGGTGAATTTGTCTACTAGTTTCAGAGAGGTTCCGTCTAGTGTAGAGATGTCGTCTGTTTGGTTATAGCACATATATTCCGTTTTGTGTGCATTGACATGGAGGCCAATGCCTGCGGCGGCTCGTTCCAAACTATTCAGCAGTGTATTTGCCAGTATCACTATGTCAATTTTCATTAATGTGGCAATAGGTGTTTCTGTCGTATTTAAATAGTTAAAGAAAGAGACCAATTAGACCCTTAAATGGAACCCTAATAGGTACTGCCACTTTGGATAAAGAGTTAACTTGGGTGTATTGGCAATGAAGGGTGTCATATCCAGGAGAGCCACTATTTGGGAGGGAGCTTACCCCGCAGCAGGGAATACAGTCAGTGTTATTTATGCCTCACCGACAGGGCTAATTGAAATAAGGTTTGATTATTTGCTTACTTTTTTCTTTTTGTTTGATCAGTTACAGTTAGCCATCAGCCCAGGCAGTAAAAAATATGGCCGTTGGCTGCATTGTAGCTTATTGAAGACATAATTTTGAAATTTAATTCTTTAGTAAAAAAAACAAACAAAAAAAAACATGAAACTTGTTTAAATTCACCTGCCAGATAACAGTGTTAGATTTTTTTGTATAATTTTGAAGTATAAAAGCAAATGGAAAATTTCATTGGCGGTCTATTCCAGACAAGCATCTATTTCTCCTTTATCCCGACCCCATTACTTTTTAGACTTCATAGTACGATTCCTCAAAAATAAGAAATTGACCATCAACCTTAAATTAACTCTTTCTAAATGGCTAGGAGAAAGAAAAATTAAATAAATATGACCGAATGCTAAATTTTAGCTAGCTGAAGACTTTAATTTTTACATTTAGCGCTTCAGAACCAAAAAAAATATTCAAATGACCGAATCTTCTGATGTAGCCGGTGAATGCATTACATTTTTTTTAGTGACTTAGATTACCGCTGAAATAAATGTAAATTTTTATGAATGGGCTATTCTAGACAAGCAAGGATTTTTTTTTAAAAACCTATCAGTTTTCAGAATTCAAAGTTATCACACAAGTTTAGATTAAGTTACTGGACTATGGAGCTGAAGACAAAGAAGGAGATGGAGGGTTAAACCAAAAATGCTTTACACACTCAGACGCTCACATACAGCAGACGTAACGGAAACATATTAGCACCATTGATTCTAGAGCGAGCAACGGAGACGGAAAGCTCGACCACTTACCTGGCTTGTCATTGAAGCCATGTTAAGGCAAGCAAATGGAACAGCAAAACCTGGAATTAGAAAAGCAGTATTGGCAGATGGAAGGGTAGAGGTGACAGATATATAACTGGAGTCAATTCCATATAACACCTTGCCTGAGTGAGAAAGGTTTAAAGAGAGTAATAATCAGAATTCATTATATTTATAGAATAGAAATTTTGAAATGTTATGGTTTACGCATTTTAGTTTAAAAACTAAAACGGTAATTAAAAAAAAAGAAAACAAAATAGCATAAACAGGGGAGAAGAAAACAGTTCGAAATATACAAAGTGTTTACAGAAAATATATAAAAAATAAACATCAACTATCACACGATTCATTTTCATGAATCGTCATGAAAAGTTTAGCAATACCACAAATGAAGCCATGAACCCTCTTACTACCAAGTTAGATAGAAATTAATTAGCAATAATATATGTTTTTTAAAGCCTTGTGCTGCTAGCCTTTTACAAGAAAGCTCCACCTTTAACCCTTTCACTACCAAGTTTGTTTGTTGTTGTTTTTTTTAGGCGGAAGGTGTTTTGTTTGGTATTGAAAATGCAGAATTATGCTTTGAGTACGATCTTTATGAAAATGAAATTTTTACTGGGACAACTCCAATGGGAGTGAAAGAGTTAAAATATTCATCCTCATTGGAGTATAAAAAGATTAGACCATGTGACATAAATTTCATGCTAGTTGACAAAACAAAATTAAGGATGATTTTAAAAAAAACAAACTTACTCTCTTATGAGAGTACCTTTATAAGATAATATCAAACAAACAATCTCCACATTTTTACCATCCCTATCAACACATTCTTGGAATCTCTCATAAGGGATAATCAATATTTCTTTGGGAATATCTTTATTAGAAAAGCAGAACTGATTTTATGAAGACAACCTTAGGATGATTCCAATATGAAGACTCTGATATTATGATAAAAAAAAAACTACTCAAAAAATGTAAATATTAAAAAAAAAAACAACCAATATGACAGTAAAATGATGAATATCCCTATTTACCAACATCTCCGCTCGGGCAGGATGCGATACAAGGTCAATTTTTAAGCGGAGTTTAACAGGTTTGAATTCAGAGTTTTTTTCTCCAAGACTAGCACGGATATCCCTGACTCACTCTCGCCAATTTTCCCTATCATTCATTGCCTCTGAAAGGTCTTCTGGGCTACATCCCGTATCCTCACATAGCTGCTGAAAGTATGTTCGTGCTGGTCGTCCTGCTTTTGCCCTGCCATATGTGGGGGTCCATAGGAGTACATCACTTATGAGCTCGTCCCTACTTCTCCAGCAGTGTCCTGCATGTCTGGTTCGTCTAACTTGGATAGTTTTCGTGATGGGAGGCAGGTGGCCGTATAGTTGGTGTCTTGTGAGGTATTGTCGCCAGGACTTGTTCAATATTGCTAGCAGCATTCTTGTGTAATTGCCGTCTAGCTTCTTCTTCAGCCGTTTAGTTAGCGACCAAGTAGTGCATCCATAGAGCAGTATCGATACGACCGCTGCCTGGAAGAAACTGCGTTTTATTTTATCGGTCAGGTCTGATTTCCATTTGATCAAGAGCCTATCGATAGCTGTCCATGTTTTCGTTAGCCGTGTGTCGATGTCCTTTTCGGTTGATGAGACACTGCTTCCTAGGTAGGTGAATTTGTCTACTAGTTTCAGAGAGGTTCCGTCTAGTGTGGAAATGTCGCCTGTTTGGTTATAACAATATATTTAGTTTTGTGTGCATTGATATGGAGGCCAATGCCTGCGGCGGCTCGTTCCAGACTATGCAGTAGTGTTTCGGCTTGGTTGGGTGTATTCGCCAGTAACGCTATGTCATCGGCGTCGGTAATTGTTTTTGCGGAGTACCTTCTGCTTCTTTTCTTTGTCAGCTCGAAGCCATTTTCTCTGATTTTGTCGATCCAAGTTCTAAGCACGTAGTCTAGACAGATGATAAAGAGGTATGGGGCTAGGGTGTCCCCTTGTAGTACTCCTCCTACAATGTCGAAGTATTCTGTGTCTCCATCCGGTGAACGTACTTTCATTTTGGTGTTATTGCTGCTACGTTCAGCCTACCAAAAGGAGAGAATATAAAAGATTAAATTACATTGCCCTGATTTGGTACCAGTTGACGGACTAAAATTAGTATTTTTGCATTCATAGTACCGCTTTGGTATTAATTCAAATCTCAAAATTGTAACTCTCACCAATGATCGATTTTGTGTTAGTGAGATAAGTGATCTTTATTATGTGTGGATATATTAGAAATATTCCTCGAAGAGGGCTTAAAATCAAAGATAGAATATACGAGTTAGCTTGGATACGGTCAGCTTCACGCCTATGGGATAATTAGACCAAGTTGTTACCATAGGATGAACATTTTTATAGGGTGTTTCGATATAAATGAGGCCCATGTGACTGCTAATAACTCTACGACTACTCGTTGTAGTGTTGTGTTCTTTTGTTTATATCATCATCATCATCATGTCGTGCTATCAACACAGATAACCCTGATCCTCTCTTGCCACTCTTCCCTATCATCCATTGCTTCCGGCAGGTCTTCAGGGCTACATCCCGCATCTACACAGAGCTGCTGTATGTAGATCCGAGCTGGTCGTCCTGCCTTTGCACGTCCATGTGAAGGGGTCCACAGGAGTACATCACTTATGAGCTCGTCCCTACTTCTGCAGCAGTGTCCTGCATGTCTGGTTCGTCTAATTTTGATAGTTTTCATGATGGGTGGTATGTAGTCATACATCTGCTACTTTGTGAGGTGCTGTCTCCAGGACTTCTTCAATATTACACGCAGCATTCTTGTGTAGTTGCCGTCAAGCTTTTTCTCCATACGTTTAGGTAGCGTCCATGTTGTGCATCCATATAGCAGTATCGACACGACTGCTGCTTGGAAGAAACTGTGTTTCATTTTATCAGTCAAGTCTGACTTCCATATGACCGATAGCTTATCGTTAGCTCTCCATGGCTTTGCTAATCGCGATCTTTATTATGTGAGGATATATTAAAAATATTCCTCGAAATAAAGAAGGCTTAAAATCAAAGATAGATTATATAAGTTAGATTGGTGACGGTCAGCTTCACGCCGATGGGATAATTAGACCAGTTTGTTACCATAGGATGAGCATTCTTTAAAGGGTGTTTCAGTATACACGGGGCCCATGTGACTGCTAATAACTCTACTACTACTACTATTAGTGTTGTGTTCTTTTGTTTCAGATTTGAAAATAGTATATCATCATCATCATCATGTCACACTATCAGTACGGATATCCCTGACCCTCTCTCGCCACACCTCCCAATCGTCCATTGCTTCCGACCTAAGGAAATTTGAAGTCTCCCAGACTCCCATGAAAAACTAACGGCTAACGCTGGTGTGAAAAACTCGTAAGAAGCAAGGAAATAATAATAGTCGCTACGAAATAATAAATTAAACTTAAAATCAATTAAATCAATAATTGTATCAATGTGAAAATTTATACGGTATAAATTAAACCGCTCTAGTTAGAATGCTCCACAAACTATATAACCCTTCCCATTTATGGCTCTCAGCAGTATATAAAGGGATAACTACTTGATCATTAACCGAGGGTCGCTGACTCTGTGCCTACGCTATGCTAACTTTTTATTACCGAAATTGCGGGGCAACAACAATAGACTCTCAATTCTAAAATAAATGAAGTCAGGATTTGTTTTCAATATATTCTGCGGAAGTAAATCCTCCAATAAAACCCGTGTTGTATATTGACCCTTGACCGAGCCGTCAATCAAGAGATGCTCCTGTGTAAGTAAGCGGAAGAAGAAGCGGAAGCAAGTGGGCGGTATGAAAGAATATAAGCAGGTGCTGGCGGCAGTTGGGTTAGTTGGGTACAGGAATGCCAGAGTGAGAACTAGCTTGCAGACTGAGGGCTGTGGCCCTCAGTGACCCCCGGTTGAGCAACCAAAACCAAGATGCGGAAAAAGTGCTGCTATGGTCAAGAGGCGAACTTGGGTCAATATATCAGTCTGTCCCTGGCTCCACTCATCTCTCAAACACCACAGAAACAAAGAGAATAAAGTGTGAGAGATATATTTTTGTTAAGTGTGTTCGTTCGTTTATTGAAGTTAGTCATTATCTTTGATTATGTTTCCACATACATATATGAATATAAATATATGTGGCTATGCAACACCCGAAGCTTCTTTCCAAAGTCCGCATAATTATATGCAAAAAGCCACAACAATTGGTCACTCACAAACCTATCTCTCCCCGCCAATGACTACCGTTTATCATATTTACCTAACCCCTCCGCTCGGGCAAGATATGACACAAGGTCAATTTTTAAGCGGAGTTTAACAGGTTTGAATTCAGACTAGTTGCCCAACCAAGGCTGAAGAACCAAGTCTGCCCTACTATTTACCCATAGCTGGAGGGAGAATAATTGGATTCATACCTTTTCCAAGGGTATTAGTGCTTCGTGAAATGCAATCAGTCTCGTCCAGGATCTGAACTCGTGTCGCCGTGTCCATTTCCAACGAAGATAACCATTACATCACGGGCACCTCCATTTTTTTCCCTCTCCTCGGGCAGGATATGATACAAGGTCTATTTTTAAGTGGAGTTTAACAGGTTTGAATTCAGAGTTTTCCTTCTCCTGGACTAGGTGCTCAACAAAGGCAGAAGAACCCAGTCTGCCCTACTATTTACCCAAAGCTGAAAGGAGAATAATTGGATTCATACCTTTCCCAAGGGTATTAGTGCTATGTGAAATGCAATCAATCACGTCCAGGATTTGAACTCGTGTCGCCGTGTCCATTTCCTACGACGATAACCATTACACCACGGGCACCTATAAACTACCGTTTATTAAGCTTAAATACTTGTGGCGAATGCAATTCAGACAAGCACTTCTCTTTCTTGGATAAGGTACAGAAAACATATCATCTGAATATGAAAAATTTTGTTGTAAATAGAAAAGAGAGAAGTCATCCATAAACTCGATTTATTTAGGGATTTAACATTGTGATTCCATGGAGGAATTTTTTCTTCTTCTTCCTTTCTATAGCGATTACACTCCTCATTCGTTGGCCCAATGTGTAGAGTGTTTGCCAATGGCCCGGAAGACCTGGGTTCAATCACAGCTCGAGTCATACGAAAGACTTTAAAAATGGTACTTGGTACCGCCTTGCTTAACACTCAGCAATATAAGGTACGTATCAAGGGATAAATGGGAGCAATACAGGGAATGGAGTAGCGCCCTCCCCTATACCTCGGTGTTGTAGCGATTGAAAAGGGAGCCCTCTGATCGCCCTCGACTACTACTACTACAACTTTATCTACCCTTTATCTGTAAGTTTATTTTAGTCGATGTCTTACCAAAATTACGACTCTACTCATTTTTTTGAATTACATATATATATATATATATATATATATACTCCCATATACATGTATATGTTTACGAGAGTTGTTCAAAACATCCTAAGCACCCCCCACCAAGATGTTACATTTGCAATACACCTCCTACCTTTGAGTGGGCACCACCTGCACAGAAATTAAGATACAAAACTAGAAAATCTAATTCAGATTTCTAAGTGGTTGCGTGTTGCAACGACAAAAACGTTCAGCTTTCTTGGGAAGGCTTAAAACTTTTTGAACGAACCTCGTCAGTGTATCTGTGTAATTATTAGAATTACCCATTATCTTCAATTATATATCTGATATTGATAATTTGGTATTTCCATCTTTTTTAATAAAAAAAAAAAACCCCTTGTGTGTGTGTGTGGTTGATTGGTTGTTTGGCATATCAACCTTTGTAGGTTATTTAAAGCGAAATTCATTTTTATACAACTAATCAGTTCTATTTCAAACAATTTAGTTTAGCATAAGTACACAGTTTAATTGTCAAACCATTTCTATTTCAAGCTATTCAGTTTATCTAAACTGTTCTAATTCAGCTAAGTATAAGAACAGATTTTGTTTACATGCAGTTAAATGTCAAAACAGTTCTATATTAAACAATTCAGTTTAGTGTAAGTTGAGTTTCAATGTCAAAAACAGTTCCATTTCAAACAATTCAGTTTAGCTTTACTACACAGTTTAACTGTCAAAAACATTTCTATTTCAAGCTATTCTGTTAAGTCAAACAGTTTTAATTCAAACAATGCAGTTTAGCATAAGTATGCAGTTTAGTTCTATTTAACCCATAGATAGGGCCCAATCAGGTGCTACCACTCCGGGTCAGAGTGGACCTGGGAGCTATGGCAATGAAGGGGTGCTCCGCATTCCCCAAAGCTCCAGCATCACTGGAACCTCACCATCAGATTGTTTGGTGTTATATCCAGGACACCCGTTGGGGGAGGTGTCTTAACCCTCTCAAGAGGTGCAGTCGGTGTATTCTACAGTCCCGGACGACTGGGCAAATGTGTGTGTATGTGTGTGGAGAGAGAGAGAGTGGCAGTAAAGCTGAGGAGTGTAACTGATTTCTACCATGTGGACTAAAAAATGCACATATTGACATTCAAAGATCACTGAATGTCTACGTTATTCAAGTAGTAGATATGAGCATAGTTAGGCGGTGGGTCATTTATTTCAATAGGAGCAGTACCAATGTCAGTGGCAAGCCACGTGAGTTCATAATGGCAATACTAGCATGGTTTACTTTATATGATAAAAGACCATCAACAGATCCAAGGTAATAAGCCAGCATCTATATTAGCAAGGAAATAAATGTTTACATTAAAACCCAGGAACCAAAATAAAATTGCATGAATACATATATAAAAAAGATCTTTGATTTGGTTTATTGGGTTTTATGGCATATCAACCTTTGTAGGTTATTTAACGGCAAATCCATTTTTTTGTAAATAATCTGTTCTATTTAAAATAATTCAAAGAACTGGCTGTGTGACTTTATAATTATATACGAGGTGCATCGTATGCACCCCGTATATAATGCGCCACATGATGACTGATTAATTTTTATGATTTCAGGTTCAAATGAACAGCTACACCAGGAATTGAAATACACACTACTAACGTGAGGACACTTTGGAAGAACGATATGCAATAAAATTCTGTTTTAAACTTAGAAAAAATGCAACAGAAACGTATGGAATGCTTCAAACTGCTTTTGGAGCATCTTGCATGAATCGAGCATCAGTTTTTGAGTGGCGTAAGAGGTTCAAGAAAGGCAGAGAGTCTGTGAGGGAGGATGAGAGGTGTGGGACGAGTAAGGAAGTCAATACACCAGAGTTAATTGGCCAAACGGTTAGGGTTAGGATTACTATATTGAGGTTTTATGGGAGTTCAGCAAGAGATTCCGTCGGAAGAGGCCAGCACTCTTCAAATCGGGTCAGTAGCATTTCCAGCAGGACAATACACCAGTCCACAACTGCATCCTTGTCACAGACTATTTGGCCCAGATGGGCATCAAGACAGTTCGTCACACTCCTTATAGCCCAGACCTTGCTCCCTGTGACTTTTGCTTATTCCCTAAGCTCAGAGGTTGTTATGAGACAGTTGAGATGAAAGAGGCTGTGACGAAGGTCATTGACACGCTCACACAAGAGGACTTCCATGGAGCCTTCCAGAAGTTGTTGGAACGGTACAAGTGCATTGCAAGCGGAGGAGATTACTTCGAAGTGGACCTAAGTTTCATGTGTGTACTATCAATAAAAGTGCCCATATGAAAAAAGTCTGAAAACCTACTTAATGATCCTCGTATGTGTGTATATGTAAAAAATATAAATGGAAAAGTGGATAAAACAATGGATTCAATTGATATTTCATCTTTATTTAGCCAATGACTTCATCAAAATGTTGGCGACTACATAACGGTAGCCGAAAGAGGAAATGGATTAAAAGACTGGGGGACAGAAAGAAGGAGAGACCGTTAAAGAAAAGAAACATAGAAAGAAAAATTCGAATGTCAGAAAAATATATACGCCAGAGCCGAGCGACGGTAGAAAATATTGGCTATACATATGGGACCCCAAATTCAAAACCTTTTTAAATAGATATGGATATATGTTGAATAATAATAATAATAATAATAACAACATACAAACGGATCACTTGATCCCGGCCAGAAGACCAGACCTCATAATAATCAACGACAAAAAAAAAAAAAAAAAAAATTGTAAAATTGTCGACTTTGCTGTCCCGGCGGACCACAGAATAATTCTGAAGGAAAGCGAAAAGAAAGATAAGTACCTTGACCTTGCTAGAGAATTGTAAAAGCTATGGAATATGAAAGTAACGATTGTGCCAATTGTGATTGGTGCGTTAGGCACAATAACTAAAGGATTATTAAAAGGCCTGGAAGACTTGGAAATTGGCGGACGGGTAGAGACTATCCAAACGACAGCATTGCTAAGAACGGTCAGAATACTGAGACGAGTCCTGGAGACTTGAGGAGACTTGCTGTCACTCAAACTTCAGTGTAAAACCATCAGTTAACGCTGATGTGAAAAACTCTGAAAGAGTATATAATAATAATAATAATGTTTGAACAAGGACACTTGCTGTCACTTGTTCTCAAGAGAAGAAAGACAATTTTTTTTTAAGAATGGGTAGGTTTATATATATATATATATATATATATATATATATACGAGTTTATGTGAAGTAAAGGGGTACGTGAATAGTACGTTTACAATGAGGGTATTTTACCAACAGAGATATATGGTTTTCCTTTTGGGTCTCTTCTTGTAAGAAATTTTATATCTAAAAGAATATTTTAAAGTTTTGTATTTAGTAAATATAGTTACTTACCAAGTCCTGTAATGAGTTTATAATCTTGTGGATATAATTTAATCGTCAAGGTTATTTTCATCAACAGGTCATTCGTTCTTTGTTTTATAGTCCCTTCACCATATTACTTGTCCGGAGTCCTGAATTCAACTGAACTTTCTTTTTAGGAAAGGGGGAATCTCTCAACTCGAAATAGGAAGTAACACAGGGTCATAAATCAAATCCTCCTTCAGACGACTGGTCTAGCACTAAGGGGTTCTCTGGACTTACTGGTGCCAATTTTGTTACATTTACTATCATCTATTTAACGCTGTTTAAAAAATTGTCTTTCTTCTCTTGAGAACAAGTGACAGCAAGTCTCCTTGTTCAATTATTATTGTAGAGAAGAGGAAAATCTCGTATTTTGGTTTGGTGCGCAATTTAATTCAACACTGAATTTCACCCAATCGGGATGGCTTATCCTATTCAGCCCGGACCTTAATTTCCGGCTAGCAAAATGGGTGAGCGGCCAAACCCAGTCTCTTCGGCGTGAGACGGCGACCAAAACAGACGTTCCTCTGGTCGTCCCTGCTTAGCGATGCTTTTTAGATAGACAAGCCACCCAGTTTGGACATATCACTGTGGCTTTAACACTAGCAGCAGCAACATGGACACTCCACGAGGGAACCATCTAATTTATGGATTTCTTACAAGGAATCCCAGTTGAACATAAATTAGAAACATATAACATGCCTCGGACAGGCCCAACTTTGTATCACCCCAAAAATTGGCTATGTCGATCCGAGCGTAACTCCGCTCTCGACACACTAGCTATCATTTCACCTCTGGCCCACATTAATGGAGATAACGCAGACTCTCCCCCAAAAATACCAGGTACAAAACTACACGGTGACTTTAAAAACATCCCTCACACGTCCAACAACACGCTGCCTTCTCAACATCCTGCTAAGCCATTTCACTCCAACACTAACAAGCCTAAACTCAACGAGTCTTGCAGCACCAAGAGCAAACCATATTCAAAGCTGCAAATAAAGAACTTTCGTTGTTGTGTTGTTAAAGAAAAATTTGAACTTTCGTTGTTGTGTTGTTAAAGAAAAGTTTCGTAATTCATTTGTGTTATCCTAGAAACTGCTATAAATTGGTAACCCCGCATGGCACCTTCTGAATTGCGAAACAAATAAAAACTATTCATAACAACACCTTTCGACCATCGCCATCTTACTTCTCCTTCAACCACCTTATTATTTCCAACAAGCATTAGCGAGGGCCTTACAACACTCGGCGAGGAAACAACACAACGTAAACACACATACGTTACACCATCTTCCTCGCTGAACCAAACAAACTTTTCCTCGCTTACCAACAACAAAAATATATGGAGGGTGTCCTCGTGGTGTAATGGTTAAAGCGATGAGCTACGGAATCGTAGTCAGCGAGTTCGTACTCCAGTCGCGCTATTACGTTCACTTTCGGGCAAATACCCTTGGGAAAGGTATGAACCCCCTTATTCTCCCTCCAGCTATGGGTAAATAGTAGGACGGACTAGGTTCTTCGGCCTTGGTGAGGCAACTAGTCTAGGAGAAGGAAAACTCTGAATTCAAAACCTGTTAAACTCCGCTTAAAAATTGACCTTGTGTCATATCCTGCCCGAGCGGAGGGGTTGGGTAAATAGTACCAACAACAACAACTCTGGCTACAAAAATGGTTTCCTCTCGCTAAACAATAATATTCACTTCAAACATCACTAAAATTATTATTATTATTCAACATATATCCATATCTATTTAAAAAGGTTTTGAATTTGGGTTCCCATATACATTGATACGTCATGACTACGAAGCAGGAGGTAAGCTAAAGAGAAAAAGGTGAAATTAGCAACAAGCATAGTCTGTTCAGCAAAACACAAATGTGAGAACAATATATCTAAAGGAAAAATTATTTAGAAGTATGGAAGTGTGGTAGGGACATCCGTAAAAGTAATAGAAATAATTATTTTTCCCAATAGCCAAGAATCCATGCGAAACAGCGAAAACTCTGGAAGCAGAAATTACGAAGAACGTGTAACCTGAAACCTGATGGCTCCTGTTATCTTTGTGCTTATCAAAAAGTCTTGGCTTCTTCAGCTGAATAAGAATTTAAAAAGAACTTCTGATTTCTCTCTTCTGATAACCACCCTCTGAGCTCCGACATCAAGCTGCTAGTGATGACTAAACTTCAATGATTCTCATTGGGAGATTAAAAACAATAATGAAAAAGATAATAGTAAGAATAGGTTTAATAATAACAATAGACTGAGAGAGTGAGAAACCCGAAACTGAGTAAGCTTACAATAATAAAAGATAGGAAAGACAATGTAACTATAAAAGGAAAAGTTGAAAAAGAAAAAAAAAGTCGATGGAAAGGGAAGGAAATAGAGGTTTTTTTGTTTTGTTTTGTTTTTTGACGGCAGCCAATAACGGCAAAAACAAAACTAACTCAAGGATAAGAAGGAAAAGAGTAAGGATTAAATCGAGAAAACGAAATAGGAAAGCCAAACACCCACGTAAATACATCCGAAAACAAACGGAGGAAAAAGCGTACGAGATGACCTAAAGATGGCTTTACAGAGAACATCTAAAACGATAAACGGAATCAATTAACATATGACAGAATGGAGAGTTTAGTTATGGGAGAGAGAGAGGGTGAGGAAGCAAGCAATTTACATCATGAGTGACGGCATTAACATTTAATGATAATTTTAATAATAGTACAAAATGGGTACAATACTTAGCACGATTGGGTGGGAAAGGGGCTCCGCAAGGAATCGTGCAAGAGATAAAAATTTTACCATACAAACAAATGGTACATACACAAAGCAGAATACACCACAGAGAATGGAACACATAAAATTCTCTGGGGTTTCCACATTCAGATCCATAGTACAAAACCAAACCTGGTATTGATTAACTCAAAAAAAATCTTGTCATCTCACTGAGTGAAAATAAAAGAAAATAAGCTGATAGACAAATATTTTGACCTTACTAGAGAGCTAGAATGGTAAGACCTATTATAGTTGTCGTTCTTGGAAAGGCGATTGGAGGAATAGGAAATCGGAGGAAGAATCGAGACCAGTAGAATACTGAGAAGAGTCCTGGAGACTTGAGAATACTCCAGTGAAAGACCATCGGAAAACGCAGGTTGGAAAAACTTGCAAAAATAAAGAAGAAAAAGGAATGCTTAGCCCGTGGAAAATCCTTGGTGCACGTGAATAATTGCATGAATACTTAAAGAAATAGAATCTAAGTTCGTCGTTATATCAGAACAAGATGCATTTTAAAAACAACTTTTGATTTTGTCTTGTTTATATTTTTTTGATGGTTTGGTTTGGTTTTATGGCATATCAACCTTTATAGGTTATTTAACGCCAAATCCATTTTTATGTAAATAATCTGTTCTATTTAAAACAATTCAGTTTAGCATAAGTACACAGTTTAATTGTCAAAAACATTTCCATTTCAAACTATTCAAGCAGTTATATGTAATTATTCAGTTAAGTGTAAATACAGTATTAATGTCGAAAAACAGTTCTATTTTAAATAATTCAGTTAAGCATATGCACGCAGTTTAAATGTAAGTACGGTTTAATTGTCAAAGACATTTCTATTTTATGCTATTCAGTTTAGTCAAACAATTCATTTTAGCATAAGTATGCTGTTAGTTCTATTTAACCCATAGAGAGGGCCCAATCAGGTGCTACAACTCCGGGGCAGAGTAGACCTGGGAGTGATGGCAATGAAGGGGTACTCCACATTCCCCAAAGCTCCAGCATTACTGGAACATCACCATCAGATTATTTAGTGTCATATCCAGGACACTCGTTGGGGGGTTCTTACCCCTCTGCAGAGAAGCAGTCGGTGTATTCTACAGCCCCAGAGGCTGGGCAATTTTTTTTTTTTTTTTTTTTTTTGAGACGGAAGTGCTAGTAGTGTAACGGTTAATGTGTTGAATAGCGAAATTGTTGTAAGCAAGTTCGAATTCCAGTCGTGCTATCACGTTCATTTTTGGACTGATATGCTCTGAAAAGGTATGAATCCCTTATCAGAAAAAAAAGCAGAAAAGTATCACTGGTTTTCGTCTTCATAGTTGGCTTTGGCTGTCAATAACCAAGGAAGTTTGTTATGTCCTTGAACAAAGAAAGCAATCATATCTTTTGACTATTTAAATTTAAATCCTTTCTCTTACCTTTACCACAGCCTCCGCCACTCCCCAGCTCCTCTTTCTCTACTCAAAACACTCTATTTGACTCCCACTTTTTTTTTTGTTTTATGCTTTCATAACCCCACCTTTTCAATGATGCTGGCTCTGTCAGCTGGGTGGTAGAATACACCAACGGCATCTCAGCGAAGGGCTGAGAATTCCCCAATAAATGTCCTGGATACGACATTAAATACTCTGATGGTGACGCTCCAGTAATACTGGAGCTGTGGGGAATGTGGAGTCCCCCTTCATTGTCATCATTCCCAGGTCCACTCTTGCCCAGAGTGGTAACACCTGATAGGGTCCTATCTATGAGTCGAGTAGAACTGTTTGACATTTTAACTGAGTGCAAACAAATGATTTATGCTAAATTGAATTGTTTGAAATAGAATACTTTCATCATTTCACTTTGTGTAAAAACATGACTGATATTTAATTGAACTGTTGTTGATACATAGCAGTACTTGGAACCATTTAACTCTGTTGACGAATGCAAAGTTAATGGTTAGAAATAGAACTGTTTGATCATTTAACTGTGTGTATCTACAAAATGTGTTTACAAATCATATATAAAAAATATATGTAAAAATAGTATTTGGTATTAAATAACCTACAATAGTTGATATGTCATAAAACCCAACCAAACCAACTCCTATATATTTAATATATATGTATTAAGAGTATTTGGTATTAAATAACCTACAATGGTTGATATGCCATAAAACCCAACCCAATCCTATATATTTAGTATATATTTATAAACAGGATTTGTCATTAATTAACCTACAATGGTTGAGATGCCATAAAACCAAACCAAACATTTTCAATGCTCTTTAAAACTTTTTGCTTCACAAAAGTAACCGACACCGCCCTACTATTTAGCCATAGCAAGAGGGAGAATAGTTGGATTCATGTCTTTCCGAGATTAATAGTGCTAATTGAAATTTAAATAATCCTGTTCAGGATTTGAACGCGAGTAGTCCATTTCCTATGATAACCATTACGCCACAAGCGCCTCCTGTTTATGCAACTAAAAAAAGATAAATAATTTTGAATATTTACTGCCACATAGACGTCTTTGGAAACATATTGTGCATGGGTTGATACATATGGGCATCCATAATACAACATAAGAATTTTTTACGTCAGCATCTTCAATACTGTTTTATTTTTCCTTAGGTCATTTGTGTATCATGTTTTTTTTCTTAAGATTGATAAATTTTAGTGTATTTATCAAAATAGAAGGTATTCTTAAATAGCAATTCTACCTCTAATAAAAATAGAAATGGGGTTATGTAAGTATCAAATGCTTTAACATTATAAACTGTGTAAATCAAACAAAAAAGTCTAACACACACGACCGATTGGTTCATGCTTACGAGCAAGAGATTTCTCTGAACAGGACGCACCTGTGAAAATTAGCGGAAGCAGTCACGTATTGAACGAAAGTCGTGAGCGTTATGAAATGTTATAAGCAGATGCCCAAGTGAGAGTTTCAACTGGAGCCACAGTCTTTCAGTATCAGCTTACAGTGGGGTCAGTCGAGTCGGGAGATTGAGAACAATGGCCGCAGGGAGCCAAGCGACCCCTGTGCGATGACCGGTTTAGTACGTTACGTTGGAAGAGAAGACGTAAGCCTTGAAGATAGCACAGTGGGCCTCCAGTTGAGTATCTCCCGGCTGAGAAACAGAAGAAGTGCCTTGACGATAACACAACGTGGTATGGTTCAAGAGAAGAAGTTATGGGTCAAGATAGCAGTCTGCGTTTGTCTCTGTTTCTCTCACGCCATGAAAGCTTCAAACCCTTTCTAGAATAAAGTAAGATTTATATTTTTATAAAGAAGGGTTGTGGTAATTTTTCCTCCGTGTATATTTACTCATCATGGCAATATAACGCAAGTGCGTTAACTTATAGATAAGAGAAGGAGGAGGAGGAGAAGAGGGAGGAGAAAGAAAAAGAAAGCAGGCAAAAACAAAGCTAGAAAAGGAGTAAAAAAACAAAAATAAAAGCCAAAGAAAGAAAGCAGTATAATACCCTGTACTATAAGTTAGGGATCTGTCTATCTCATAAAACAGAAAGTTAGCAAGCCAGGTATTCAAAAATACACATATGCTAGCTATGGTTTGGTTTGGTTTGGTTTGTTTGGTTTTATGGCATATCAACCTTTGTAGGTTGTTTAATGGCAAATCCATTTTTATGTAAATAATCTGTTCTATTGAAAACAGTTCAGCACAAGTACACAGTTTAATTGTCAAAAACATTTCCATTTCAAACTATTCAAGCAGTTATATGTAATAATTCAGTTAGGTGTAAATACAGTTTTAATGTCGAAAAACAGTTCTATTAGAAATAATTCAGTTAAGCATATGCACGCAGTTTAAGTGTAAGTACGGTTTAATTGTCAAAAACGTTTCTATTTCAAGCTATTCAGTTTACTCAATTCATTTTAGCATAAGTATGCTGTTAGTTCTATTTAACCCATTGATAGGGCCCTATCAGGTGCTACCACTCCGAGCCAGAGTGGACCTGGGAGCGATGGCAATGAAGGGGTACTCCGCATTCCCCAAAGCTCCAGCATTGCTGCAACGTCACCATCAGATTGTTTAGTGTCATATCCAGGACACTCGTTAGGGGAGGTCTTACCCCTCTGCAGAGAAGCAGTCGGTGTATTCTACAGCCCCAGCCGACTGGGTATTGCTAGCTATGACAAGAAAGCTGGATCCAGTGGTTAGGATCCAGTTCTGGAACGCTGGTGTCACAATGTACGTAACAGAAAAGTGTATAAATGAATAAAACACAGATCTACAAATTAATAAATTTCCTTTTTTTTTCATATTGAGCGAAAAATGTGTTGAAGGAAAGAAATTACAAAGCCATTCTTTGTAATGTTGTATAGTTCACTGTGTCGTTATTAACAACGAGGAACACGTATGTATATAAAAATATAAGATTATATTTTTATTTTCGGCGATGATACTTGTGTGGAGCAGAAAACAATCGCAGAGAGTTCGCGCACACGGAGGAGCTGTCGGGAAACGGACGAGCCAGTGAACAACTGACTTTAGCCGAAATTCGGGAACTTACATAGTCTACAACTCTCATGTGACCTGTTGCAATTCCTCTTTTTCGTTAACTATGGTTATGCCCTCATCTCACTTCTTTGCTTTTCATTGGTTATGTTGTCTGCTTCCCATTGGCTACTTGCCCAAGCCCGGTTCTGTGGGCGTACGCATCTGCCACTATCACCGAATTCAACGACGCCCACTGTTCAGGTGATTTTCCGATATCTTCAATCGGATGCACCTGTTTTCAACATAACAACTGTGGGCATGGTGACATTTCGGCAATCACCTTGTTAATATTATCATTGAGCGGATATAATCCTGTCAACATCCTCTGATACACAGCACCTGTGGACATGATGACATTTCGGTGATCACACCGGTCTTATCAATCTATCTGTCAACAACATCCACCGTATTCACACCCGCAGGTCACGTTAATATATTACTGTAAGAAAAGGTAATATTTGTCAAAGCGTAAATTTTTTCCAATATTCACATTTCAAGAAAGAATAGATCATGCATTAAATCAAATAGTTTCTGTTGTCTAAATCTTGATATATTTTGTGAGTGTAAAAGATCTCTGTGTGAGTCACGATGTAAGAGAGAAAGTACAATTATGCGTTAAAATGTAGGTGGACGCCGTGGAAATAGCAAAGTTTGTAATGAGAGTAAGAATACCTTAAAATTAACAAGATTTTCCTTCAATTTAGCATAGTCAAGCGATGATGAAATCAAATGCATACTTGAAGGAACAATGAAAAATTTTCACTCAAAGTAAAACGTTTTGAATAGTTTTTACGGAATTAATCTTTCGTTCTTTAATTATTTGCATGTGTACGGAATATGCATGTTAAATCTTTTCGTTCAATTTGAAATAATCAAGCGATCTTGAAATGAAATGCATACTTGAAGGAACAGAATGTTAGTTTTTCACTCAATTGAAATAAAGTCAAAAATTTTGAGTTGATTTACAGAATGAATCCATAAATCTACCCACAGTGTAGCTATTCTATTGCTTATTTATAAGATTGAGAAGGTTTGAAATAAGATTTTTAAAAAAGATGATTTTTCATGTATTCTAATTGGTTAAAAATGTATTTTAAACAATCTAGGAGGTTAACGATTTCTTAGATTATTTTGGGTTCGTAGGAAGTCAAATATGGTCGTTTGCGAGTTTAAAACGAATTTGAAAACAATGGCATTAGCGCCGATCGGTCAATAAATGTAAAAATACCGATATAAAAATTACAGCTCCTCTAGCCTATTTTTGCATAAAAATTAACCCTTTTTAAATATGGAAATCAGTTAATTATATATATATATATATATAGTTATGGTAACCTACCAAACGATAACTCTTCTTCCTTCATTAATACTAACCCTATTTTACTCTCACCGAGACTTTCTCCTGGCAGAGTGGAGCGTATGCACTACTCTCTAGGAGACACATCGGTCGGCTGCGTTAGTCGGTACATAGATCTGGTGGCGTGTGTCCTGGTTCCAGTGGCAGTCGTTCGAGGTGTGCCTTGACCAGTATCCTCGAGCCTCAGGGGGCGATCTCCCAGGCTCTAACCTTCATTGAAGGGACTAGTTTTATCACCTGGCACCTGCAGCGCCTCTGTTTAGGGGAATGCTAACAGGGAGCGAGGCATTTTTGGAGCCGCTGGGTGTGTTTGAGTTACGGCTTTGCGCTCGGACCCACTTAAAAAGGCCTTGTGCCACACTCGTCCGGTTGGTGGGATGAACGACAAATACCGACTTCTTCCCAGCAGTCGAACCTGACTGTTTCGGATGTATACTTCTATCTGCTGTACTAACACTCTTATTTTGTATATATGTTCTGTTTATTCAATACACTTGTTGCACCTACTTTCTCTTCTTCCGTGTCTTCTTTTTGGCCCCTAACAGGCCACCACACATAAGAAATGATGAGCTTGCTCCCTGTGACTTTTTCCCTAAGCTCAGAGGCTGTCGTTATGAGAGTTGAGGAGATAAAAGAGGCTGTGACGAAGGCCATTGACACGCTCACACAAGAGGACTTCCATGGGGCCTTCCAGAAGTTGCTGGAACGGTACAAGAAGTGCATTGCAGCCGAAGGAAATTACTTCGAAGGCAACTAGAGTTTCATGTGTGTACTATCAATAAAAGTGCCCATACGAAAAAAGTCTGGAAACGTATCGGATGCACCTCGTATCTATATATATATATATATATAGAGAGAGAGAGAGAAGGGGGGAGAACGTAAATCGTGTTCTTTTAAGCCATGATTTGGTTTCTTTGCTTAATGGCATATCAACCTTTGTAGGTTATTAAATGCTAAAGCCATTCTCCTTGAAGAACAGTAGTGGTGCTATTTAACCCATAGCTGGGAGGATAAGGGGGTTCATACCTTTCCCAAGGGTATTTGCCCGAAAGTGAACGTAATAGCGCGACTGGAGTACGAACTCGCTTACTACGATTCTGCAGTCCATCGCTTTAACCATTACACCACGAGGACACCCCCTTCTAAGCCATCATAATCGCAACGAAACTTGGGTTAAAATCCAAATCTTGACCTCAGAGTGGTAAACCGGTGGTAAAGCTTTATATTTTAACCTTGCTTTATTGGTCAACTCCAAGTTTTGTTAAAAGATCGACTTATATATATATATATATATATATATATATATCGTAATTTATAGCGTATATATATATATATATATGATATTTTATAGTATATATATATATTTATATATATCTATAGCGGGGTAAATAAAGGGAAATATATTGTATCATATGTATTTACAAGGTTACACATTATGTTGAAAAGTAAACACTGCTTATGAAAAATGTTTTCTGCTTCATTTATACATAATATATGATTTATTCACACAATCTAAAACTACATATAAACACACACACACACACACATATATATATATATATATATATATATATACTACAGATGATTATAGTTTGAGAGCGTATAACATCATATAATCAAGTAGAACTAGTTCCATAATTTAAAAAAAAACACTTGGGCCCATACGTGTATCTCCTTTGTCTTTGTGTCATGTCATTAAGATAATTATATAGTTTATATAATTGTACTTCTGGGAATTTAGCAAACCGATGTTGCAGAAAAAACATCTATACTATTCCAAAAGCTGAAGTCAAAATATTGTGTTAATCAATAACGGGAATAGAGAGCAATAGGTAAAAGATTTTTACCATGAATTTCGGGAACATATATACACACAAGCCCAACTGACCTATAAACAAATACACTGAAGTACACATAATCAATAAGTATTCACACACAATCCCACGAGATCGATAAAATTACACACATGTATAAAAACGAAAATCGATATTAACATAAGGTCCGGCAGGATGATCTCTTTGTCTTGGAATGTAAATAAAACGAGCACTATAGATACTATTCAAAAATTAATTTTGCTCTAAGATGAGATGTTGCTGCCCAAGTATGTGATTTTTACAATTAAACTGTACTTACATTTAAACTGCGTGCTTTTGCTAAACTGAATTGTTTTAAATTGAACTATTTTTGACACTGAAACTGTACTTACACTAAACTGAATTGTTATATATAACTGAATAGTTTGAAATGGAAATGTTTTTTGACAATTAAACTGTGTACTCATGCTAAACTGAATTGTTTTAAATAGAACTGATTATTTGCATAAAAATGGATTTGGCGTTAAATAACCTACAAAGGTTGATATGCCATCAAACCAAACCAAACCAAGTATGTGAATTTGTCAATTAATTTTAGAGGTCTGTCACTGAAAGTGGAGTTTGCTCCTTTCGTTTAAAATATATAAACTGTTTTATTTGCATTCACGCGGAGGAAATGACTTTTGCTGCTTGCTCCAGACTATATAGTAAGGATTCGACTTGGGTTGGTGTATTTGTAAGAAGTGCTCGATCATCCACATAATCATCGTCTTTTATAGTTTCTGTAGAAAATTCTCTGTTTCCCGCATTTTTTAAGGTAACGCCATTTTCTTTAACAGCCTAAATACTCTAACTTCATCGTGTTGTTATCGGTAATGACACTCAGCTGAAGTTGTTTTATATCTTACAAAGATTGATGCGAATACTGGGATTATGATAATTTTAGAGCATTATTTTAAACTAGGCCTTAGAACTGTTAAAGCTTCTTGCGAAATTAGAGAAGTGTAGTTGTTTAGTTTTACGATATATCAACTCTTGTCTTTCCTTTTTCAAGTAATTACGGGATTATTTGTAAATAGCTTCAAATAGATATTCTATACCTGCCTCCAGTCACCAGTGACTGCCAGCAAAAGGTAGATCCTGACAACTCCTATTGTAAACACGAGAATTGTTCAAAGGCAAGAATAGGATACTTTCGAAAAGGAGCTGGCAGTTAGTTACCAAGAGAGCGACAAATCACGACCTAAATTTAAGGGCTTAATGAAACCGCCACCCCACTAGGAGTTATGTAAGACCTTTGTAAGAGTGAATATTTCCTAGATTAACCGAATGAAATACCACTTCCCATCTGTCTATGAGACTGGTCAGAAAAGAACTTTTGAAATAAAAAAATAAAAAAACGTGAGTGGGGTTTTGTAAATTATGAGATTAAGTGACGACATCAGCAGTGGAGTAGGTAAGATAGGATAGATAAAAATACTATTGGTACTAAAAGCAACTGAGCCATAAGTCAGAAATAGCAAGATAATAAATACGTTTATATATCGAAGTCGGATGCCGAGATTGCAATGTAATACCAAAAATTCTATTTAGGAACACTCATATATGATATGAAGTACTGGTATTCAACTGTAAAAATTCTATTTTACAGGACATATGGTGCAGTGGATGAGGTGTTGGTCTAAAAGTGCTTCTGAATAAAATCATCCCGAAGTCCCAGGTTCAATCCCACATCCAGGTAAAATAACAAAGAATACTTACTTACAAAAGCTTAATACTTGAACCTGGTTATAGTTAACAGGATTAGATTAATCTATCCCCGTGGATTAAATAAAGGGTTTGGTTCGAAGTTCTGTGTAGGCTCCCGAGTTCGACATAACATAACTGAAGGTCGAAGGGTGTATCGGCCGAAACGTTGAGTGCATAACAGAGAAGATGGAGAAATTATTCCGAATATTCTAAAAATCCCATTCAACATTACCCATTCGTTTGCAATACCGTTAAATGGTTCCGAGTACTTTTGTGTAACACTAACAATTCAATTTAACAACAGTAATTTATTTGTTCGCAGTTAAATAGTCAAACAGTTCTTTTTTACGTATAGATGAGACCCTTTTAGGTGTTTACACTCCGGCATTGAGTGAACATAGGAGCCTCACCATTAGATACAGTTTATTTTCATATCCAGGACACTCATTGGAAAGGGTTCTTACCCCTCAGTAGAGATTCGGTCGGTGTATTCTACAGCCCCAGCCGACTGGGCTGAAATTTATATTCATATTTATATATTTTTTAAATCCACTAACTGCATCCGCATAGAATGAAAATAAAAGAAAGCTAAAAGTCAAACAAATACTAGGACCTTGCCAGAGGCATGAGGAAACTGTGAAACGTGAATGTGATGCTGATACCAATTATTGAGGCTTATCTTGGCTATGACTGTAAACTACGTTTGGTTGTGAGGCTCCAGTTTGGTGAAGTTGAGTGCAGTCACCTCTTCATTCCCAATACTCCTAGGTCCACTCAAACCCGGAGTGGTGGAAACGGTGAGGGTTCTATCTGTGGTTTAAATAGCTTTTTATTTTTGAATTGATCTATTGGACAGGAATACTTTATACCAGATTATTCTAGAGGAATTATTTGTAATAAGATCTGTAATTGTTTAAATTTGCTTGCAAAAAAAAAAAAAAAAAAAGAACTGATTTCGGCAGTTAGTAACCCGGCAATAGTTAATATGCGATTAAAACAACCACAATCAAATTTCATATTTCCTTTTCCTTCGTATTTCCCCTACTCTGTCCTATCAAAACCTCTAACTGCGCCAGCATGGACATGGCATTCCCACAGAGTGATGACTAGCCAATAAAGCCTGGTGGTATTGTTAGATACAGCTGGGGCGACCAAACCTGAACTGACGCAAACACGCACCTCGTATAACAGGAAATTACTGTCATGTCACAGCATTTTTATCTTCTAAGAGGTTGAACATTCTGAAAGCTAACAGAAGTACTTATTTTAATCTCCTGTTGGAGAGAATTCCAAACTTAAGGGAGGTAACCATTGAATCTTTTTTTTTTTTAATTTAAGCTAGTTCCTCAATGAGGAAATTAGGCAGAATAGATCGAAATACAAAGGTTTTTATGCATAAGAATGTTCAAGCAAAAATAAATTAACGACATCATTCAGGAATTTGGTTGGTCCGTTCAATTTTAAACTGGTTATTTAGTTTCTGTTTATAGAACACCCTTTGCCATACATAGTTCAATTTTTCTCAACAGGGATTTTTTTCCTAAATAAATTGGTGTTCCGTTCTTTTGCGTGGGGAGGGACAGGAAGAGAGTAAAGAAAAAAAAAGGAGATAAGCGAGAAAAAAGGAGGCACTACCTGTTTCACTTAAAGATTTGTTTGTCTCTGATTTTGTGTTGGGAATAGAAGGAGCTGGAATTCTCTTTCGGTTGACAGGTATTAATCAAGAAAGAAATTACCAGGAAATAATTTGGCTTTAAAATTTTTATTTCGACCTTCGCCAGTGAAATTGAATCATCAGTCACTTTTTGTATATGAAGAAAAAAATTTCTAGACAAAGAAACAGTCGTGGGAAGAAGCTTCATCAAATTATATGGATCAGCCGATAGTTTGGTTTCTTTGTTTAATGGCATATCAACCTTCGAAGGTTATTTAAAGCCAAATCCATCCTTTTTTTTTTTAGAAGTACAGTAGGGGTACAATTTAACTCATAGATCAGAGAATTAGGGGGTTCATACCTTTTCCAAGGGTATTTGTTCCAAAGTGAACGTAATAGCGCAACTGGAGTTCGAACTCACGTACTACGATACGGCAGTCCAACGCTTTAACCATTACACTACCAGTGTATTAGTCCGAAAGAGGAGGTAATAGCGCGACTGGAGTTCGAACACGTTCACTACGAAGTCGCAGTCCAGAACGTTAGCCACAACACCATGCAGGTAGAAAGAGAGTATTTTTGGTTGTTGATTTAGGGAAGTACTTTTCCCGTGTTTTAATGACAAAATTTCATAGGAGAGAGTGGGGTGGGGAATACGAAGGAAAAGGAAATATGAGATTTGATGGTGGTTGGTTTAATAGCATATTAGTCATTGCTAGGTTACTAACAGTCGAAATCAGTTTTTCTTTTCTTTTTTTGCAAGCAAATATAAACAATTACAGCTCTTATTACAAATAATTCCCCTACAGTCATCATCATCATCATCATATCGTGCTGGCAGCACGGATATCCCTGACCCTCTCTCGCCACTCCTCCCTATCGTTCATTGCCCTAGGTAGGTCTTCAGGACAACAACCTACAGTAATCTAGTATAAAGTATTCCTGTCCAATAAAGCAATTCGAAAATAAAAAAGCTATTGAAATCATAGATAGAACCCTAACCGTTTCCACCACACCGGGTTCAAGTGGACCTGGGAGTAATGACAATGAAGAGGTGACTGCACTCAACTTCACAGAACAGGAGCCTCACAACCGAACGTAGTTTAAAGTCATAGCCAAGATAAGCCTCGATAATTGGTATCAGCATCACATTCACGTTTCACAGTTTCCTCAAGCCTCTGGCAATGTTGTAGTATTTGTCTAACGGATATCTCTGACTCTTTCTCGCCACCCCTCCCTATCGTTCATTGCTTCCGGCAAGTCCTCAGGGCTACATCCTGTATCCTCACAGAGCTACTGTATATAGGTTCGAACTAGTCGCCCTGCTTTTACTCGGCTATGTGAAGGGGTCCATAGGAGTACATCACTTATGAGCTCGTCCCTACTTCTCCACCAGTGTCCTGCATGTCTGTTTCTTCTAACTTGGATAGTTTTCGTGATGGGTGGTTAAATGTCAAGGTTCTTTTCTTTCTTTTTTTTTAATTAACATTAGGTCTGGACTTCTGACCAGGATTAGGGAATTCTTTTGTATCTCAGAGGGTGGTGTCTTCGTGGTGTAATGGTTAAAATGCTGGACTGCAAAATCGTAGTAAGCGAGTTCGAACTCAAGTCACAGTATTACGTTCATTTTTGGGAAAGGTATGAACCGTCTTTTCCTCCCAGTTATTGGTTAAACAGCATTACTGCTGTTCTTCTGGAAGGATGGCTTGGGCATTAAATAACCTACGAAGGTTGATATGCCATTAAAGAAAGAAATCAAACGTTTAAAATCTCATGTATCTCATTTTCAAAAACGGATTCTGGGTTGTGCATTTACTGTTTTTTAGTATAGTCAAATTTCAATTTCTTGCGCAATATCCAGTGAATGACCTTTCCCACCCAGTCATGTCTATCCAAGAATTCTATAATTATAATTTGACCGATATGAAATATAGAAAATTGCACTTTACGGAACTACTCATCTACTTTGGAGAGTACAATCAATGTGACAGAAAAAAAAACTATCACCCAAAAGAGGCTGCATCTAATCAATATCTTCCCTCACTTTAAGTCTTAGTTAAAAAAAAAAAAAAAGAAAACCTGTGAAGTATTGCTAGAAAGTGAAAATACAACTGGAAATTGTGTAATAATGATAACACTGCTCATGTCTAAATAATTACTTAATGCCAGATATGAAAGATGGAGTTTCATGGTGTTATGGTTAACGTCCAGGAATGAGAAGTTTGAACTCTAATCCTGCTATTACGTTTGTTTTTGGACTAATACCATTGGGAAAAGGCACAAACCATTTATTCTCCGAGTTACACAATAAAGAGTACCATTACTGCTTGTCTACAAAGATTGCTTTAGCATTAAATGACTCACGAAGGTTGATAAGACAAAAACAAAGAAACCAAACCAAATATGAAAGGTTTGTATTGACAAACAACTGATAGAACCAAAAGGGAGATAATTAAGAAAAAATCTTACCTAGAACACAATTACAAAACACAGGACCTGTTCTAGGTAAACAAGTAGTTGTTGGAAACTTGGCAGATATTTTGCAAAAAAACTAATTAATATCTATTACGGAATCTGCAAACAAGTCACAGATAAGAAAGATAAAATAATTAATCTGGTTTCTTGAAGACAAAAAAAAAACTGTCTCGTTTGCAAATGGCTTCTCAGAATTGTTCATTACTGAAAAGATGTTTTCATCTGAAACAATAGCCAAAACTAAAGCATTAACGAAATTAAATTATTGGTGAGAGAAAAAAAGTATTTTGGTTAAATTGCAGACAAGTTCTCCTGAAACATGATTTTTAATGTAGTAAAGTTAGCAACCATAGTTGAGGGTGACCCGAAGGCTCCCTTTTCGATAGCTACTACACCAAGGTATAGGGGAGGGCGCTACTCCATTCCCTGGATTGCTCCACTTTACCCTTGAACCGTACCTTATAATGCTGAGTGTTAAGCAAGGTGGTATCAAGTCCCATTTTTAAAGTCTTTGGTATGACTCAACCTGGGATTGAACCCAGGTCTCCCGGGCCATTGGCGAACACTCTAACCGCTGGGACCTTTTAATTTTCTTGTTTATTTGGGATTTTTTACAGTACGTGCGATGATGTGTTTGGAGGCTGAAGTTGTTGCACTGGGCGTTTCATAATCAAACCAATTTTGTTCAAATTTTAACAGCATGTGTAAAAATATAACTCAGAATTCTACCTTTGATTTTTAACTGCCATTTTTTTTATGCAGTTAATGTCACGAACAACATTCACACAGCACAGCCAGACTGTATGCCTCCGATTGATATGTCTTTTTATTTTTAGAAGAATACGACAATTTACTGAGTGTTTGAGAAAAAAATTAAAATCATTTTGTAATCAAATAATTTGACCAATTCTCGTTTCAAATGATGTGAAATTTTAGCAGCATGTGTACAAAACAACTTAAATTCTATCTAAAAGTGTCAGTCACTGGAGAAAAAAAGCACGAAATTTAGATATTTGATTTGTTTCTACACGTTCCTTTAAAACTTCAGATAGTCCGAACGAAAATTATTCAAGTTATTAAACTACAAAATGGTGTACAAAGTGTTTCCCAAAAAAGTGACGATACTGACAAATGGCATAGACAAAATCCAGAATCCGAGCTTGAAAATGATTTGGTTTGGTTGGGTTTTATGGCATATCAACCATTGTAGGTTATTTAATGCCAAATCCTCTTTATACATATGTATTAAATATATCAGATTTGATTTGGTTGGGTGTTATGACATATCAACCATTGTAGGTTATTGAATGCCAAATTAATTTTTATACATATAAACGGTTCTATTTCAAACAATTCAGTTTAGCATCAGAATGTTTTTCGTTTACAAATACTGAAATGTAAAAACAGTTCAATTTTAAACAATTCAAGTTAACATAAGTGCGCAGTTTAGTTCTATTTGATCCATAGATAGGACCCGATCACGTGTTACCATCCTAGACTAAAGTGGACCTAGAAGCAATGGGAATAAAGAGGTACTCCGAATTCTCCAAAGCTCCAGGGTTATTAGAGCCTCACCATCAGATTGTTTAGAGTCATATCCAGGACACTCATTGGAGGCGTCTTACCTCTCAGCAGAGATGCATTCGGTGTATTCTGCCACCTAAGCCGACTGGGCAACTTAAAAATGAGACGCATAAAATTCTTTGAGATTTTGAGACGCAAACGAATCATCTAATTCCGACTAGAAAACCAGCCCTTTAGTTAATTAGCAAGAAGAAAAGGAACTTGCCATTTAGAGGATTTTAACCAACGACAGGATGAAAATGAAAGAAAGTTAAAAGATAGACGGATACTAAGACCTTGGCTGAGGGTCGAGGAAACGGTTGAACACAAAGGTAATAGTGATCCTATTTACCCAACCCCTCCGCTCGGGCAGGATATGACACAAGGTCAATTTTTTTAAGCCGAGTTTAAGAGGTTTGAATTCAGAGTTTTCCTTCTCCTAGACTAGTTGCCTCACCAAGGCTGAAGAACCTAGTCTGCCCTACTATTTAGGTAATAGTGATACTGACTGTAGAGGCTTATCTTTGCAATACCGGGCCAATAACCTAATGTTAATGTTCGCCAATGATCCGGGAGACCAGGGTTCAATCCCAGGTTGAGTCATACCAAAGACATAAAAAATGGTATTTGATGCCGCCTTGCTTAACACTGAGTATTATAAGTTAAGGATCAAGGGTATAGTGGAGCACACCAGAGAATGGAGTAGCGCCCTCTCCTATACCTCGATGTAGTAGCTATTGAAAAAGGAGCCTTCGGGTCACCCTCGACTAAGGTTATCAACTTTACTTTATCTTGGCTATGATATTTTTTCTGAACCACATTGTATTATTATTATTTGCTTATAATATTTCTGTTGTATTCTGAAAAGTAAGTCACAAGAAAATTAACTTGTAAAGTTTTGTGGGACTTTTGTTTGTTTTGCAGCTCATTTTTGTTTTCTCCATATACCCAGATATTGTTAGAGACCAACAAAAGGCGGTTAATTTCAGTAAAAGTCATTGTATGAAATCATATCTTTTCATATCATATCTTAAGAACGTATCTATTTCTCAGTCTGCAGTGTTTCCAATGTCATATATGGTTAGCCTGGGTGCCACAATGCAAACCTGATAATGTTTCATCAAAGCAGACCCCAAACTTTTCCCTTCCTCACTTAAAAAGAATTTATCAAGTTTGCTGTTTGTTTGGTCCACTGTTGTTTCAAATGAAAACAAATTGGATTTAATTTGGAAAAAATACAAAGTGATACGGCTGGTTATTATCTTAAAAGACAAACCACTTATCAGTGGAAGGTCTGCTAAGTCGCTTTTCGACTGCTTGGTGATTTTTTTTTAAAGAGAGAAAAAAAAAACATGTGGCCATGAAAATGTACGCAGTAAAAAGTAGGTGAGTGAAAGTCGTACAGGCTTGAAAGATATTTTTCAGGTAATTTTCCAAGCAAAACTGTTTATCTATTAGTTAATAGATAATCCTTTCATCCCAAACACCCCTACCACTTTGAAGAGTTGAACAGTCACATAATGTGGTCTTTAAAAAGTTCTATTGTGTCGTGTGAATAACATTAAACAAAAATCTGTTGGTGAGATTCCTGTTCTGAGACTCTAAGGAGTTTCGACAAATCCTTCGATACCATTACTTCCAGTTAGGGTCCCATCAATTGGTCAAATAGATATCTTGAAAAAAAAACATTCGCTTTCAGGTGAAGAGTCAACTGTACCATCGTGGCTAACCTGCTGGACTACGACGACATAGTCAATGAGTTCGAACCCCAGTCGCGTAATTGCATTCACTTTCGGATCAATATTCTTGGGAAAGGTTTGAATCCACTTATCATTCTAGCTATGGTTTAAATGGTACCACTACTGTTTTCGACAAGAATAGCTTTGACATTAAATAACCCATGAAGGTTGATATGCCATTAAAACAAATAAACAGAACCTGTTCGTATTCGATAGCACTGTGTACAACACAAAAGGGTAAATATGAAAACATTAAGAACGTTATTCTCTATCCTGTTTGCATAAAATATCCTAAGACGGGTTAACATATCGTTAAAATCAACCGATCAATTTGGTTGGGTTTTATGGCATATCAACCATTGTAGGTTATAAAATGCCAAATCTATTTTTATACTTATAAACGGTTCTATTTGAAACAATTCAGTTTAGCATGAGAACGTTTTTTGGGGTTTTATTTTTGTTTACACACACTTAAATGTAAAAACAGTTCAATTTCAAATAATTCAAGTTAGCTTGAATCAATTTCTAATCATTACTGCTACTAGAATAAAAATCAGTTTACTGGATGAACCAATGTCACTTTCTGAAAGACAAGTTGACAGCCAAGTAACCATTATGAATTGCAATTCAAAACTACTGTTTGTTTGTTTTTTTATTTTGATTAATTAGATTTAACATATTCACTGTTAACCCGAACCGTTGAATTCTTGCATAATACCGTCTATGTTTTCATTAAAGTTCCCATTAGGAAATGATACCCAAGACAACTTGAGCTTTATTTTGATAATAAATTTAATTTTATTTAACCTGTCCACTAGTACTTTGGATATTTGAACCCTTACAACACCATGGCATCTGTGTTTTTCTTAGAGGTACCATTAGAAATTGATATAGAAGACTACTTACTTCGATAAATAAAATTAAATTTATGAACACGTTCACGGCTATTTGAACCTTAAATGTAATACCATCAATGTTTTCTTTTAGTTATTTGCACATTGGTAATAAATTAAAAAAAATGCCCTACGTAGAGAAAGAAAAAACTAGTTAAAAAATAAATAACGATCCTTCAAGTTGGGACATAGTTCACTAAATAATTTCTGAAAATATTTTAATGCTATGAATGTTTTTGTGACAGTTAATCTCAGAAATTGCTAAACATAAATATTTATTCTTATTTTGGGGAATTAAATTAAAATTAACACATTAATTGTTACCGCAGATAATGTTGCATGTTTTTGTTGGAGTTACCATTAGAAACTGACAAATACAATCACTGAAATGCGCCCGTGGTATAACGGTTATTGTCGTACGAAATGGACACGGCGTTCCGAGTTCAAATCCTTGACAATGCTGTGTTATTTCACATAGCACTAATACCCGTGGGCAGGTATGAATCTAATTATTGTCCCTCTAGCCATGGGTAAATAAGTTGGACAAATTGGGATTATGGACCTTGGTATGGTAACCAGTCTAGGAGAAGAAAAACTCGGAATTCAAGCCCATAAAACTCCACTTAAAAAACTGACCTTGTGTCACATCCTGTTCGTGCAGAGGGGTTGGGAAATACATACAAGATTACTAATTCTTTATTTAGTGGACCCATTTACATATTTAGGCTTCTCTTCGTATTCCATTTGTTGTTTTTTTTGTTTCGTTTTTTTTTTTGTTTCGTTTTTTTTTTTTTTTTTTTTTTGGTCTTTTTCCTAAACATAGGTTTATTCAATATTTTTTCCTTCTGGATGGCTCATAAAAATAGTCCATTCATTTTGATGATTTGATCTAAAATTCAAGGATTATTTTATGAGTATTCTATTAAAGAAAAAATGTATCGTGTCTTATCTGTTACTAGTCTATTTACTGCTAAATAAATAATGTAAGTCAGCATCCTCCAAGTGTGCTACTACCATAATTTTGGCCAGGGGAAGTCAGAACTTTGACATACAAACGGGTCCTCTTCTCCTCACCAAAAGACCAAACCTTGTTTTAATTAATAAGAGAAAAAAAAAGAATCTTTAAGAAAGTGAAAGGCTGAACAAATACCAGGACCATCCCAGAGAACTAAAAAAGGCAGCTTCTAAAACGGTAGAATCACAAGACTGTTCTGTAGAATTCTAGAAATCAGATTCTCAAAATACAGACCTTCTTAGGTCTCTTTCATTTGCATACCGTTAAATGGTTTCAAGTATTTCTATCTAATACAAATAGTTTACACACTATTATTATTTTAAATAACAATTCGTATCTAATGATATTATCTAAATTATGATAATAATGATAGTACGGTAATATGGAAGACACCCTGACCGATAAAATGAAACACAGTTTCTTCCAAGCAGCGGTCGTGTCGATACTGCTATATGGATGCACTACATGGACACTAACTAAACGGCTGGAGAAAAAGCTTGACGGTAACTACATAAGAATGCAGCGAGCAATTTTGAACAAGTCCTGGAGGCAACACCCTACAAAGCAGCAGCTATACGACCACTTACCTCCCATCAAGAAAACTATCAAAGTTAGACGAACCAGACATACAGGACACTGCCGGAGAAGAAGGGACGAGCTCATAAATGATGTTCTCCTATGGAACCCTTCACATGGCCGAGCAAAAGCAGGGCTACCTGCTCGAACCTACAGATCCAGGACACTCGTTGGGAGAGTCTAACCTCTTAGCAGAGATGCGGTCGGTATATTATACTGGACTGTATTCCTATTTGATAATAATGTGTTTCATATGTCATCAAGCACACCTAATATGAATAATTTACACACCATAATATGCTTTTAAGTATTCGCTTGCTGGCTGGTTGTTTGGGGTTTATGGCATAACAACCTTTATAGGTTATTTAACGCCAAATCCATTTTTATGCAAATAGTCAGTTCTATTTCAAATAATTCAGTTTAGCATCAGTACACAGTTTAATTGTCAAAAACATTTCTATTTCAAGCTATTCGTTTCATTCAAACAGAGATAATTCAGTTTAGTATAAGAACAAATTTTGTTTAAACACAGTTAAATGGCAAAACAATTCTATATTAAACAATTCAGTTTAGTGTAAGTAGAGTTTCAATATAAAAAACAGTTCCATTTCAAACAATTCAGTTTAGCATAAGCACACAGTTTAAATGTAAGTACAGTTTAATTGTCAAAAATATTTCTACTTCAAGCTATTCGGTTTAGTCAAACAGTTCTAATTCAAACAATTCAGTTTAGCATAAGTATGCAGTTAGTTCTATTTAACCCTTAGATCAGGTGCTACCACTCTGGGCAAGAATGGACCTGGAAGCTGTGGCAATGAAAGGGTACTCCGCATTTCCCAAAACTCCAGCATTACTGGAATCTTACCATCAGATTGTTTAGTGTCATATCCAGGACACTCGTGGGGGAGGCTTACTCCTCTGCAGAGGTGCAGTCGGTGTATTCTACAGGCAGGTATTCCTTTGTGCAAATTATCGATATTCGGTAGTATTGCTTGATACCATAGGCAAACAAATTATTTTCAGTGAAGCAGTAGATGTATTCTACAGTCCAGCCGACTGGGCAATCGTAGCACCTGATCGGGTCTTATCTACGTGTCAAATAGAAGAACTGTTTGACACTGTAACCGTGTGCAAACAAATGACTTTTGCTCAATTGAATTGTTAGCAATAGAAAAGTTTGATCATTTAACAGAGTATTTATAAATGACTGATGTTTAAATGAATTGTTAGTAATACATAGCAATACTTGAAACTCTTCAAATGTGTACCTAAACTCAATTATTGGTATTACAAAGCAATACTTGTGTTGTATTTTGACCTTCGACCCGGCCAAACTTGCCATTCCAAGGTGATGCACTGGAAGGAAGTGACACATTCCAATGGCAGTTATGAGAGGAAATCGCGTAGGCGTTCTTGACTGACGAAATGGGACAAGGTAAAAAATCCCATGATACACTCATAGACTGATACACCGGAAGAGAGTGACCTGTGAACTGCATAACAGTTATTTCCGCTTGATAACGATCAAACATGCCATTCCAAAGATTGAGTGGGTGTTGAACTATTATATAACTCAGTCAAGACAAGAAGAAAGACAGGTGGAGTTATAGACAAGATGTGGTAGGGAAAGCCACACCCGGCCGAAGGGGCCTTCGGGGCCCCCTGATGAGTTGGGGACCAGAGAAGTTGTTGATAAGACGTGGTAGGGAAAGTCACTTCCAGCCGAAGGGGCCTCGGGGCCCCCAATAGTTTCGGAGACCCGTTGGTAACAAGATGTGGTAGAGAAAGCCAGCACTCAACAGAAAGCTGAGCCCTCGGGGCCTCCGGTTGAGCATCAGGAGAACGAGAAAGACACAACGCTGATGGCCATAAGAGTGCGGGTCAATATATTGCAGTTTTGTTCGGTCTCCAACTCCCTCTCACACACAAACGTTACAATAAAGTGAGAGGTATATATTTTCTAAAGAAGACTTCGCTCGTCTGTTTATTTATTGTGTCGTTGTGATTCTTTCTGCATGAATCTGCATATGAGAATAAAACACTTGGAACCATTTGAGTGTGTGCAAATGAATGAATAGTGTTGAAAAGAATACTTAGTGTTAAATAGCAATACTTGTAACCACTTTACTGTGTGAAAACAAATGATAAATGTCGAATAGAATTAGTAATGTTTGGTAGCAATAATTGAAACCATTTAACTATGGAGAAACAATAGCAATAACAGTGTGCGAACAAATTACTAATTTATTTAAAAATGAAAAAAACCTACAAACTGTGTACAAACAACTGACTGGTGTTAAATTGTGACTTTTATATCGCAATACTCGAAACCATTTAACTGTGTGCAAATAAAATGAGTTCAGGCTCGTTTTAACATGCTATCAAGAAAATGTGTTAATACATATATATCAAATATATAACATTTGTAAAGAGAATTTGGCATTGAATTATCTATAATGGTTGATATGCCATAAAACCCAACCAAATCAAATAGAAACAGTGATTTAAAAGCATATAACTGTGTGTAAATTATTCTGGTTGGTTGGTTGGTTGGTTAGGGCATATCAAACATTTAGGTTATTTAACACCAAATCCATTTTTATGTAAATAATCAGTTCTATTTCAAACAATTCAGTTTAGCGTGAGTACACAGTTTAATTGTCAAAGGTATTTCTATTTCAAACTATTCAGTTTATTCAAACAGAGCTACTTCTGTTTAGTGTAAGTACAGATTTTGTTTACACAGTAACATGTCAAAACAGTTCTATATATAACAATTTTGTTTAATGAAAGTACAGTTTCAATGACAAAAACGGTTCAATTTCAAACAATTCAGTTTAGCATAAGTACAGTTTAATTGTCAAAAACATTTCTATTTCAAGCTATTCAGTTTAGTCAAGCAGTTCTAATCCAGCTAATTCAGTTTAGTATAAGTACAAATTTTGTTTACACACAGTTAAATGTCAAAACAGTTTTATTGTAAATCATTAGTATTAGACAAGAATACTTGAAACCATTTATAAGTGTACAAATTATCTATATTAGGAGTGCTTAATACCATAGAAATAATTCTTATTATCAAACAGGAAGAGTTACTGAAAACTATTCTTGTCTTGTTATAGTTTAACCTTTTTTTTTTTTGTAAATAGTTTTATATTATCAAGCATTTGAATCTGATATAAATAATAAGCACCCAGTTAAATGGTTTCAAGTTTTCCTATCTAACACTAATAATTCTATTTGATATTAGTCATTTATTGGCACAGAGTTAAAGGGTTTCAAGTATAAGCTATTTAATACTAATAATTCTATTTAGAATTATCATTTGTTTGCACACAGTTAAATGGGTTCAAGTATAACTATCTAATTCTCAGGATTTTCTAATAGATTTATTTGACCCATGCATTGGACCTGAATATGAACATTTTTTCCGGGACAGAATAAAACTTGAATAGTAACAATAGGTTACCCCACACCCTACAGACGTACTGAACAGGAACCTCACTGCTGGATCTTGTTTATTGTCATAACCGGACACTCACTTTGCCAATGTCTTACTCTCCTGAAAATGACTCAACCGACGTACACTAAGCTCCTCTCGACCGAGCACTATCAATGTTTTTGTTTGGATTATCTTTAGAACTTGATATATAAATGACCCACAAGGTCAATTTTTTTTAATGTTTCAATTCAGGATTTTCCTTCTTCTAAACTGGTTGCCTAAGCATCAAGTGCTACCACTCCGGGCAAGAATGTATCTGGGAGCGAGGGCAATGAAGAGGCGTTCTGCATTCTCTAAAGCTCCAGAATTACTGGAACCTCATCATCAGATTGTTTAGTGTAATATTCAGGACACTCTTTGTAGGAGTCTCACCGCTTTGCAGAGAAACAGTCATTGTATTCTACAGCCCCAGCCGTCAGGGAAATACACAGAGTTAGTCGTAAAAACAGTTTTATTTCAAACAATTCAGTTTAGCATAAGTACGCAGTTTAAATGTCAAAACAGCCCCATCTCAACAAACACTATAAAGTTCTTTTTTACGCATAAATAGGAGCCTATCAGATGCTACCAGTCCGGCCAAGAGTGGACCTGGGAGCGATGGCAGTGAAGGGGTACTCAGCATTCCCCAAAGCTCTAGCATTACTGGAACTTCGCCATCAGATTGTTTAGTGTCATATCCAAGACATCCGTGTCCAATGAATGTCCGGTTATGACACTAAATTTTATCTGATAGTGAGGCTCCAGTCCTGGAGATGTGGAGAATGTGGAGTACTCCTTCATTGCCATTACTCCTAGGCCCGCTAGTACCTGTTAGGGTCCCCTCTACGGGTCAAAAAGAACTATTTAATCATTTTCTATACTTGAAACCATTTAACTGTGTGCAAGCAAATGATTGATATCAAAATAAATTATTAGTCTTACATAGCAAGTCTTGGAACCATTTAACTGTGTGAAAACAAATGAACTCTGCCTCGTTTAAAAAAAATGTGAACAACAAATTATTCATTTACAAATAACAGGATGTGGCATTAGATAACCCGCAAAGGTTGATATGGTATAAAATGCAACCAACTAACCTATATGAACAATTCTGACAGTGGACCAATGAATTTTGGCAGTAAACGTGTATTCCACCCCACGTCTCACCCAGAGCTTCTGAACGGAAGTCTTACCACCGGATAGTTTCATTCCCAGGACACTTGAACCCTTACATAAAACCATTTATATTTTCATTACATTTGTTCTTGGAAAATAACATTTATCAAACTAAAAAGCCTATTAAATTTCCCTGTGAACAGCAACCGATGATCAAATGAATGCTTCTATTTAAGGAGAAGCGAAGAAATTGAAGTAGCTTTTTTTTTTCCAATTTAGGGGATTTAAAAGCTGGTATTCCGCATAAAAACAAATCAAACAAAATATTCCATTCTCAAAGTTAAATCAACACACATAAAATCCTTTGCCAAAAATCTTACTATGACATAGTTGTAACCAAACAAAAGATTACTGAATGAGAAATAACCAAAACAGAGGTTGGAAATGAAACAGAATTTTTTATAACAAAATACAATACTAACCCACGGGGTGGAGAAGGTAACCCACAGCAAGCGGTGACTACTTAGTCAGAATATAGGTATTTGTCGTACGTCCCGTCTTACCAACCGGTCAAGTACTGCACAAGGCTTTTTTAAGGTTGGTCCAGGATCAGCGACACCAAAAATACCTCGGGCCTTGTCGGCATTCCCCTAAAAATGTGTGCTTTAGGCACCAGCCAATAAACCTAGCCCCTCCAAGAAGGGACGGCCTTCTGAGGCTCGAGGTGGGATGGCCGTGTGACGCGAGTGCTGGGCTTCCCTGGCACCCAAGTCAGGCAGCCTCGACCAAGTAACTGCCAACTTAGTCTGCAGATTATCCCGCTTATATGAGAAATGGGACACAACCATTATTGTTCATTGGTACCATAGATAATAGATGTGAGGGTTTTTTAATATTTTTCCTAAGTTATGATTGATTTTAACAACATGTCAACATTGGGGGTTATTTTATCCCTAGATATTAGAGAATTATGGACATTTTCTTTTTTTTACATAATGAAACGCAGTTTCTTCCAGGCAGCGGTCACATCGATACTGCTATATGGCTGCACTACATTGACGCTAACAAAACGGCTGGAGAAGAAGCTAGACGGCAATTACACAAGAATGCTACGTGCAATCTTAAACAAGTCCTGGCGGCAACACCCCACAAGACACCAACTGTACGGCCACCTACCCCCTATCACGAAAAATATTCAAGTAAGACGAGCCAGACATGCAGGGCACTGCTGGAGAAGCAGGGACGAACTCATAAGTGATGTACTCTTATGGACCCCCACACACGGCCGTGCAAAAGCAGGACGACCAGCACGAACATACATTCAGCAGCTATGTGAGGATACGGGATGTTGTCCTGAAGACCTACCTAGGGCGATGAACGATAGGGAGGAGTGGCGAGAGAGGGTCAGGGATATCCGTGCTACCAGCGCGATATGATGATGATGATGATATTATATCACGTATTCCGGTTTAATTGGTTGTTTCTGTTTTATGGCATATCAACCTTTGTTGGTTATTTAAAGCCAAATCCATTTTTCTACAAATAATCAGTTCTATTTTAAATAATTCAGTTTAACACAGTTCCATTTCAAACGATTCAGCTTAGCATAAGAACTTACTTTAAATGTAAGTACACAGTTTAATTGTCTAAAACATTTCTATTTCAAGTTATTCAGTTTAGTCAAACAGTTCTATTTCAAACAACTCAGTGTCGTATTAGTACGCAGTTTAAATATGAAAACAGTTCTATTTCAAGTAATTCAGTTTAGCATAAGTACACTGTTTAGCTCGCTTTGACCCATAGATAGGAGCCTATCAGGTGCTACCACTCCGGGTCGGGGGTGGACCTGGAAGCGATGTCAGTGAAGGGATACTCCGCATTGCCCAAAGATCCAGCATTAATGGGACCTCACCATCATATTGTTTAGTGTCGTATCCAAAACATCTGTTGGAGGAGTCTTACTACTCTGTAAAGACGCAGTCGATGTATTCTACAACCCCAGCCGACTGGGCCATCAGGACACTCGTAGGGGAAATCTTAGTCTTCTGTAGAGGTGAAGTCGGTACATTCTACCGCCCCAGCCGATTAGGCCGAATATTCCAGTTTAGCACTAATAATTTACTAATCTATTTGTTTGGTTGGTTGGTTGGTTTTTATTTAATGGCATATCAACTTTCTCGGGTTATTTAATGTCACATCTGTTCTTTCAGAAGAACAGCAGAATCCCCCCATAGATGGGAGGATTCTGCAGTCCAGCGCTTTAACCATTACACCACGGGACCCCCCACCAAAGAAGACTATAACCGAACTAGGTCATAATGAACGTGAATGACAATGAAAGGATACTCCATACTTCCCAAATGGCCATTACTAAAGCTTCCCCACAAGATACAGTTTACTTTTATACCAAGAAAACTCTTTTTTTACGAGGAGGATCTTAGCCCTCTTCAGGGGATATAGTCAGTAACCGTAGCCCCACCAACTAGGTAGACAAATATAATAAGGATTTAAGATAGTGTTAAGCTTGAATATTATCTTCAATATGTCGCGCTGCTAACACAGATCTCGCTGACCCTCTCTTGCCACCCATCGTTTCAGGAAAGTCTTCTGGGCTACATCCTGTATCAGCACAGAGCTGTTGTTGATAGGTTCTAGCTGGTCGTCCTACCTTTGCTCGTCAATATGAAGGGGGTCCACAGGAGTATATCGCTTATTAGTTCGTCCTGACTTCGACAGTGTCCCGCATGACTGGTTCGTCTAACTTGGATAGTTTCCTTGAAGGGTGGTAGGTGGACGTGGTGCTGTTGTTTTGTGGGGTGTTGCCACCAGGACTTGTTCGATACAGCTTGTAGCATTCTTGTGTAATTGCCGTCAAGCTTTTTCTTCATATGCTTAGTTAGTGTCTCCGTACACAGAGGGAAGATAGAGCAAATACTTCTCGCCTACGGTCTACCCAAAGAAACAGTTGATGCCATAATAATACTATATAAAAACACGAAAGTAAAAGTTCGCTCACCAGATGGAGACACAGGCTACTTCGAGATTGTAGCAAAAATAAAACTCACAAAATGATCATTCAGTTGCAAATCGGTCAGGAAAATGCTTTATTCTTTAAGTTGGAGCAATATCCTCATAAAAATTGGGTGTGGTTGTTTGTTTTCTGTAGAGCCATGACATATTTGTGCGTCTGATCAAGACATACACATACAAAATGTGCCAAGGTATATTAAATTTCTCTTACGATAAAAGAACTGTCGGGAGCAATGGACGATAGAGACGGGTAGCGAGAGAGAGTCAGGGAAATCCGTGCTAGCAGCACGACAGCATGATATTTAGCTTTAACACTATCTTAAATCCTTATTATATTTGTCTGACATTGGCATAATGGTTAGAGTGTTCGTCCATGGCCCGGGAGACCTGGGTTCAATCCCAGGTCGAGTCATACCAAAGACTTTCAAAATGATACTTGATGCCTCCTTGCTCAACACTTAGCATTATAATGTACGGATCAAGGGTAAAGTGGAGAAATCCAGGGAAAGGAGTAGCGCCCTCCCCTATACCTTGGTGTCGTAGCTATCGAAAGGGGAGCCTTCAGGTCGCCCTTGACTGTGGTCGCCAACTTTATATATTTGTCTACCCTGTTGGTGGGGCTTAGAATATGCTGACTATACTCCTTCAAGGGGCAAAAATTGAACTGAAAAATGCTCTATTCATGTTGTAACCTAACCTTACTGAATAAGTAATAATCAAAATGGAGGTTGGAAATAAAATAGAAATCTTTATATTTATGAGGAAAGTGACTAGTTTATTATTTTTCATTGGTAGGGTATATAACAATTTTCTAATTTGGAGCAATACGCAAATATGCTCATAAAAAGTGGGTGTGGTTGTTTGTTTTCTCTTGAGCTATATTACATATCCATGCATATACATACACAAAATGCTGCAAAGTGCACATCAGGTATATCTCATAATATTTCTTGTTTCAAATTGGACTAGAAAATGCTTTATCCTATTTACCCAACCCCTCCGCTCGGGCAGGATATGACACAAGTTCAATTTTTAAGCGGAGTTTAACAGGTTTGAATTCAGAGTTTTCCTTCTCCTAGACTAGTTGCCTCACCAAGGCTGAAGAACTCAGTCTGCCCTACTATTTACTCATAGCTGGAAGGAGAATAATTGGATTCATACCTTTCCCAAGGTTATTAGTGCTATGTGAAATGCAATCAGTCTCGTCCAGGATTTGAACTCGTGTCGCCGTGTCCATTTCCTACGATTATAACCATTACACCACGGGCACCTCCACTCAGTCTGCCCTACTATTTACTCATAGCTGGAGAGAGAATAATTGGATTCATACCTTTCCCAAGGGTATTAGTGCTATGTGAAATGCAATCGGTCTCGTCCAGGATTTGAACTCGTATCACCGTGTCCATTACACAACGGGCACCTCCTAGAAAATGCTTTATTCTCTAAGTTGAATTGGTTTGGTTTGGTTTGGGTTTTATGGCATATCAACCTTTGTAGGTTATTCAACGCCAAATCCATTTTTATGCAAATAATCAGTTCTATTTCAAACAATTCAGTTTAGCATGAATACACAGTTTAATTGTCAAAAACATTTTTATTTCAAACTATTCAAGCAGGATACTCGTTGCGGGGTGGAGTGAGGGTCTTAACCCTCTGCAAAGAAGCAGTCGGTGTATTCTACAGCCCCAGCTTACTGGGCAATCTAAGTTGAAGCAATACTTATAAAATGTGTTTATATATCATATAACATTTCTCTTGTGCCAAACTGATTTTAAGACAGTTGGATTTTTTTTATTATTGAAATGTTCATATTTCATCAGAAGAAGATTGGTCAACTTTTTGGAAACAGAGATTTTTCCAGATTTACCTGCCACAACTTAGGGTAATCCAAATAATTTTGGTTTTAGAAAAGAGAAAAAATTATAAGCTTCTTATATGAGACTAGCCATGTTCTGGCTTATCCTGTTAGCTTACGAATTAATCAGGTTGAAACGAAAATAAATTAAAAATAAAATCACATATCAAATGAGAAGTAGTCTGTGTCTCCATCTGGTGAGCGAACTTTTACTTTCGTGTTTTCATCGAGCCTCATTTTGGCTGCGACTGTTTCTTTGTTTAATGGCATATCAATGTTCATGAGACAGTTAATGCCAAAGCCATCCTTGAAAAGGAATGCAGTGGCACGACTGAAGAGAAAAATAAATGTAGGTGTCTGTGTGTGTGTGTGTGTGTGTGTGTGTGTGTGTGTGTGTGTGTGCAAGCAAAAATACCCGTCGTTGACGGAATTCAAAAAGAGCTTTAAAAAAATTGTACTCTAAATCATATATATATATATATATATTTACCAATCCCTTCTGCTCGGGCAGGATATGACACAAGGTCAATTTTTTAAGCAGAGTTTAACAGGTTTGAATTCAGAGTTTTCTTTCTCCTAGAGTAGTTGCCTCATCAAGGCTGAAGAACCCAGTCTGTCCTACAATTTACCCATAGCTGAAGGGAGAATAATTGGATTCATACCTTTCTCAAGGGTATTAGTACTATGTGAAATGCAATCATTCTCGTCCAGGATTTGAACTCGTGTCGCCGTGTCCATTTCCTACGACGGTAACCATTACACCACGGGAACCTCCATTGACAAGCACCTCCATCGGTACTCTAAATTATATATATATATATATATATATAAAGAAAAGTTGGTGACCCGAGTCGAGGGCGACCAGAAGGCTCCCTTTTCGATAGCTACTACACTGTGGTGTAGGAGAGGGCGCTACTCTTTTCCCTGGATTACTCTACTTTACCTTTGATTCGTACCTTATATTGCTGAGTGTTAAGCAAGGAGGTATCAAATACAATTTTTAAAGACTTTGGTATGACGCTACCTGGGACTGATCCCAGGTCTCCCGGACTATTGCCGAACACTCTACCCACTGATGAAATTTCGGAAATCGAGTTTACTTAGTTCCACGTAGTGATGTTTTTTGTTGTTTTTTTTTTTTTTTTCATCGAAATAAGAGGTACCTGAATTTTCACCGGGTGGGGGGGTGCCCTCTTTAAACCCACCTAATCGAACTGGAAAACAAATTTCTTGTAGCTGATTGTCTTTCTCGCAAAATCTTACATACTAAATAAATATTATGTTTTCTTGTATCTTCCATTCCCTTTTGTCCTACGCACCGACTGCTTCTCTACAGAGGGGTAAGACCCCCCCCCAACGAGTGTCCTGGATATGACACTAAACAATCTGATGGTGAGATTCCAGCAGTGCTGGAGCTTTGGGGAATGCGGAGTACTCCTTCATTGTCATTGCTCCCAGGTCCACTCAGGACCGGAGTGGTAGCACTTGATAGGGCCCTATCTATGGGTTAAATAGAACTAACAGCATACTTGTGCTAACATAAATTATTTGAATAAACTGAATAGCTTGAAATAAATTTGACAATTAAACCGTACTTACATTTAAACTGCGTGCTTATGCTTAACTGAATTATTTGAAATAGAACGGTTTTTTCGACATTAAAACTGTATTTACACTCAACTGAATTGTTACATATGACTGCTTGAATAGTTTGAAATAAAAATGTTTTTGACCATTAAACTGTGTACTTATGCTAAACTGAATTGTTTTAAAAAGAACTGATTATTTACATAAAATTGGATTTGGTGTTAAATAACCTACAAAGATTGATATGCCATAAAACCCAATAAACCAACCAACCATCCTACGTAGACACACAGACAGATGCTGAGCTTGATTATATATATATATATATATATATATATATATATATGAAATGAACAAATCTTTATAAAGACTTTTTCTTCTTAAATCAGAAAGTACTCAAATACTGGCCAGAAAAGAAGGATAATCTCATTTTTTAGATATTTTAAAATTATTTATTTGCCCTGCACAATCGGCAGATTGCATAATTTTCCCCTTTCACTGTATTTGTAATCTACATCAAACTGTGAGTGTCGTAATTATATATATATATATAGATATATATATGTGTGTGTGAATTTACCCAATCCTCCCACCACGGATGGATGTGACACAAGTTAAACTTTTTAAGGAAATAACATTTAGTTTACATTTCGGTGTTTTCCTTCTCCAAGATAGGTTGCCCTGCCAAAGCTAAAGATTCTCAGTTTGCGTTACTATTTACCCATAGCTTGGAGGATGGGTTCATACGTTTTCCCAAGAGCATAAATGGGAAATCAAACGGAATCAACATCATCCAGAATTTTAACTCTCGTCGCTGATTATATATATATATATACACTAACACACACACACACACACACATATATATATATATAGTTTGTTTTGGGTTTTAATATATATATATATATATATATATAAGTAAAAAAGTAAAGTTGGCGACCGTAGTCGAGTGTGACCTGAAGACTCCGTTTTCAATAGCTACTACACGGAAGTGTAGGGGAGAGCGCTACT
>OY757935.1:9648937-9713937 GCA_963585895.1 Sepioteuthis lessoniana
ACCATTGTAGGTTATTTAATGCCAGATCCTCTTTATACATATATATTAAATATACAGGGTTTGGTTTGGTTGGTTGGGTTTTATGGCATTTCAACCTTTGTAGGTTATTTAACGCCAAATCCATTTTTATGCAAATGGTCTGTTCTATTTCAAACAGTTCAGTTTAGCATGAGTACACATTCCTCTTTCAAGCTATTCAATTTAGTTTAGTCAAACAGTTCTATTTCAGCTAATTCAGTTTAGTATAAGGATAGATTTTGTGTATACACAGTTAAATGTCAAAACAGTTCTATATTAAACAATTTAGTTGAGTGTAAGTAGAGTTTCAATGTCAAAAACAGTTCCATTTCAAACAATTCAGTTTAGCATAAGCACACAGTTTAAAGGTAAGTACAGTTTAATTGCGAAAAACATTTCTATTTCAAGCTATTCAGTTTAGTTAAACAGTTCTAATTCAAACAATTAAGTTTAGCATAAATATGCCGTTTAGTTCTATTTAACGCATAGATAGGGCCCTCTCAGGTGCTACCATTCCGGGCCAGAGTTGACCAGAGAGCAATGGCAATGAAGGGGTGTCCCGCATTCCCCAAAGCTCCAACAACACTAGAACCTCACCATCAGATTGTTTATTGTCATAATCAGGATACTCATGGGGGGGGAGGTTACCCCTCTTGCAGAGGTGCAGTCGATGTATTCTACATCCCTAGCCGATTGGGCAATACACAGACTTAATGTCAAAACAGTTTTATTTCAGATAATTCAGTTTAGCATAAGTATACAGTTTATATGTTAAAACAGTTCTATTTTAAACAATTCAGTTTAGCATAAATACGCAATTTAAATGCAAAAAACAGTAAACACAAACTACTGTTTAGTTCTAGCTAACCTATAGATAGGACCCTTATTAGGTGCAACCACTCCGGGCAAGAATGGACCTGGGAGCGATGGTAATGAAGGGTTACTCCGCATTCTCCAAAGCTCTAGCATTACTGGAGCTTCAACATCAGATTGTTTAGTGTAATAAACAGGACACTCATTGGGGAGGGGGGCTTAACCCTCTGCAAAGAAGCAGTCGGTGTATTCTACTGCCCCAGCTGACTGGGCAATTCAAGTTTAGAAAATGATTCATCATCATGTCGTGCCGCTAGCACGGATATCCCTAACCCTCTCTCGCCACTTCTCCCTATCGTTCATCGCCTCTGGCCGGTCTTCAGGGCTACATCCCGTATCCTCACATAGTTGCTGAATGTATGTTCGAGCAGGTCGTCCTGCTTTTGCTTGGCCATATGTGGGGGTCCATAGGAGTACATCACTTATGAGCTCATCTCTGCTTCTCCAGCAGTGTCCTGCGTGTCTAGTTCGTCTACCTTAGATAGTTTTCGTGATGGGAGGCAGGTGGCCGTATAGTTGGTGCCTTGTTGGGTGTTGCCGCCAGGACTTGTTCAATATTGCTCGCAGCATTCTTGTGTAATTGAAAATGATTAAATAGTTCTAATTGACCTATAGATGGGATCCTAACATGCACTACCACTCCAGGTCATATGGGACCGAAGATTTATGTCAACGAAGGGGTACTCTACATTCACCAAATCTCCAGGACTAGAGCCTCATCATCAGATTATTTACAGTAATACCCAGGATACGCATTGGGAGAGAGGTCTTACCCTTCTTTTCGGGCACAGTCGGCATATTTCACAGGTGAGTAGTTGTGTTGAAAAGCAACAGAAATTAAGATGAAAGAAAAACTCGCCGAAAATTAATAATTTTTGACAATATCTCATTTAACAGTAATGATAAAATTCTAAAACAATGTTATGACTGCAATATAATTAGCGCCAATAAAGAAACTAAATTTTAGACGAAGAGAAGACTCATAAAAAAAAAATAGTTGACAATGATCATTATCATTACATTCCCTGACTCTCTCTCTCGCCATCCGTCCCTATCACCCAGCACTCCAGACAGGTTTCCTAGACAGAGACCAGTGTCTGCACAGAGCTGATGTATTAAAGTCTTTGCCGATGAGCCAAACACTGGCCCATCCACGTGTAGGAGTACATAAAAGAACGACACTTATGCGTTCACCCTAACTTCATTTACACAGTTCCACACCTTTTTCATCCTACTTGTAAGATGGGAGGGAGGTGGCCGTACAGCTGCTGTTTTGAGGGGTGTTGCTTCCAAGATTTATTCAGAACAGCATGCAGCGTTTTTGTGAAGTTCACATGAAGCTTTTTTCTACATGCTTTTCATTAGAGTCCAGGTGGTGCATCCATATAGTAGTACTGACACAGTCATAGCTTGGAAGAACTAACATTTCATTTTATCAGTGAGATCAGGTTTCCATATGTAGTCCACACCTTTGCTATGTGCATGTTGACATCGCTTTCAGTAGATGAGATATTGTTACCGAGGTATATGGACTGGTCTGCTAATTTCACCGGTATGACACTTCAACCGCAGATGATACCTTCTCGTTTTAAACAAATGAAGTCCGTTTTACTCAAATTCACGTTGATCTGATTATAATAAAGTTCAAAATAATCTCATTCTAATTGCCATACAGCGATGGTCTAAGTAGCAATTTACTAAGGTTTTTGGTTAGATGTGGCACAAGGCTATATATGAATGGAGCACTCAATGAGACTCGAGCTCACTCATTTAAGTTTGCCAGTCTAGCTAGCAAATCATTACACCACCAGAGGTGCCCTAGCGATGGTCTAAGTATGTTACAATTAAAAGCAAATGAATTTAAGATAAATGTCAAAATTAATAGTTGTTGACAATCTTTATCTTATAGAATAATAAAAATTCATGATAATATTTCCATAGACTGCCATATATACTGCATATGGGTGTATAGTATATATTTCAATAAAGGGTGAAAATTTGGAGAGAAAAAAAGCCAGTTCTCTTCTATGCCATGCAGTACTTTCCATCTAAGATGAAAGGTCACAGGATGTTGCAAAAATAAGTTCCAAGTCGAGACACTTTTGGATAAAAAACAGTGTACTGTATAAACAGCAAGAAACAATAAGACATGATCTGTAGATTAAGGTAAACATTTTAGAAAGATTAATGCTTCAATCAAACATATTCCAGTTCCAAATCCAGATAATAACTATGTCAGGCAATGAAATTGAATATATATATATATATATATATATATATATATATATAACGTGTGGGGGGAACTGAGGACAAAAGAATATGAAAAATAAGATGAATAAAAGAAAAAAGAAAGAAAGAATGCAAATAAATTAACAGGTAAAGAAGAAGAAGAAGAAGAAGAAGAGAGAAAAAAAGAAAAGTTTTAAAAGAAGGAATGAGTAAAGAAAAAATGACTATGGAAGAAAAAAGAAAATAAATAAGGAAAAAGAAAGAGATATAGACGAGAAAAAAAGAAAGAAAGAAAGAAAGGATATAGAACAAAGGAGAAGAAAAAGAAAGAAAAAACAAAGAAAGAAAGAATGCAAATAAATTAATACGTTAAGAAGAAGAAAGAAAAAAAAGAAGAGTTGTAAAAGAAAGAATGAGTAAAGAAAAAATGACTAGGGAAGAAAAAAGAAAATAAGGAAAAAAGAAAGAGATATAGACGAAAAAAATTAATTACAAAAAGAAAGAAAGAAAAAAGAAAGAAAGAAAGGATAAAGAACAAAGGAGAAGAAAAAGAAAGAAAAAGGAAAAAATTAAGGAAAGAAAAGAAAGTAGGAAGAAAAAAAGAAAGAATGCAAATAAATTTACAGGTTAAGAAGAAGAAAGAAAAAAAAAGAAAAGTTGCAAAAGAAAGAATGACTAAAGAAAAAGTGAATATGGAAGAAAAAAGAAAATAAATAAGGAAAAAAAGAAAGAGATATAAAAGAAAAAATTAATTACAAAAAGAAAAAAAGAAAAAAGAAAGAAAGAAAGAAAGGATAAAGAACAAAGGAGAAGAAAAAGAAAGAAAAAGGAAAAAATTATGGAATGAAAAGAAAGTAGGAAGAAAGAAAGAAAGAAAGAAAGAAAGAAAGAATGCAAATAAATTAACAGGTAAAGAAGAAGAAAGAGAAAAAAAGAAAAGTTGTAAAAGAAGGAATGTGTAAAGAAAAAATGACTATGGAAGAAAAACGAAAATGAATAAAGACGAAGAAAGAGATATAGAAGAAAAAGAAAGAAAGAAAGAAAGAATAAAGGAAGGAAAAGAAAAATGAATAAAGAAGGAAAAAAGAACATATAAAAAGAAATTAAACTTGTAAATATTTAGAGAATTATGATGAGATTCATTACCAATTTTTTTCCTATACATTTTCCCCAAATACAGGAAAAAGGTTCCTCTTTTTTTCTCATAGAACTTCTCCACCTGACAAAGGCTGAAAATTGGCCCAAATATTAAATGAAAAATACCAAAAATCCTTAATAGTTCAATGGTCTGAAGAATTTCTGGTCTAATATATAAAAATATTACCAAAGATAAAACAAGTCTACATTGTGGTTCTTTCGAAGAAATGTATGTTTCATGCCACCTACTGACATTGTGAATTGCACCAAACTCACTAAATACAATTTTTTTCCTTTATACATATCCAAGTATAAATGGCCAGGAAGGGGGTTTATTGAAAAAATGTGCAAAGTGTTTCTCATTTGACCATGCAAACCAACATTTCCCTAATGAAAGGAAGAAGCTAAAATACTGTCTGTCAATTGGGAATATATGACATGACGGATGAACAAAATATGGTCCAATAACGACGCAGAAGATGACACGTTTACTGAATTATAGAAGCACAGACTGAAGGAAATGACCTGTGACAGACGACGGAAAGGCAATGTTTATATGAGCTCACAAGCTCAAAGCAGGCAAATGTTATACAGCCATAGTGATATCAATCCCAACAGTAATACAAATACATATTCAAAAACAAATACCGGCGGCCTCTGTTGTTTCAGATTCGAACGGTTTATTAATTTCTGACTACGGTTCATGGCGACACAAGGAGAGAGACACAATTCTTAAAAGTCTATGCAAACCATACTACGCTGACTCTACACCAACGCGCGGCGCGTCTTGTGATGTTTAAGATCTCTGTCTGTAGAGATCCGAAAAACCCAATTACATCTTTCAACGGTCAAAATCCAACTCCCAACGGCCGAATACCCAACTCTCGCCCCAATGGTCCAATCTCAACTGACGTATTTACAAAATCCTCAAATTCTCAGGACCATCTCTTCTGAGCATGACGTCCCCCACACTCCAGACCTATTTCCTGTCTGGGGGTTTATTATGATTGTCGTATCCCTTGTGCACGAGCGTAAACTGCACAAAATGACTATGCACCTAGACTAAGAGACTCGAATAGTTCAAAGCCTTACCAAACTGAATGATAAAATATAATTAACGAAAAATGATTAATATAATATAAAAAAATCCTTCTTTGATTATATAACATAAACACATGATACAAACAATAACAAATACAAAAAAAAACTCTCACACAGTTACGCATGAACAGGGTGTGTCAAAAAAATTTATGAGAATTAATTTCTTTATTAATTCTAATTTGGGTAGGATTTGAAGCCGCTATCTTCTGACAATGCTCACCTGGAACCCGTGGCGCAGCGGATAGAGGCGTTGAGTCTCAATGGTTCCAGGTGAGCATTGTCAGAAGATAGCGGTTTCAAATCCTACCCAAGCCGGCCAGAGGTTTACTTGGTCAAAAACGTGGTGCGATAGACAACAACTATGGAAGGCAGTAATTACTGGGGATACGGTTACAAGACCCAGCATTCCTATCCGAGGTCGCGGTTAATCACCTGAAGAAGGCCAGAGGTGAAATTTGGCCAAAACGTAGAGAAAGAAGAAAAAAAAATACCAAGATTAGGACAAAAAGTCCGCAATAAATAAAAAAAAATAATTCTCAGATTAAGAAGCCTCATCTCAAAATGATTCCAATTAAAGACATAAAATTTATATCACTTGAGATGTCTCTGATATTTTAGAAAAATTGATATTTCCTGATCAAATAAATTGGCCAATTCTCGTTTAAATGATCTCAAATTTTATCAGCATTTGTAGAAACAACTAAACATGTTGTATTTAATTTTTTATGGTTTTTTTTTCTTTTCAAATATAGAAATGCCATTCACGAGAAAAGAAAAGTTATTAAACATTAAACGTAGAATTTTGAGCCGTTTCTACACATGCTGTTAAAATTTGAGATCGGTTCATATTTTTTAGATGAAGCGTTGCAATTGTTATTCTTTACACGTAGCAGACAGCTAAACTCGTCTTTATTTTTTCTTCACGACAATTATATTATAAAGTGTTCACTTCTGAATTGCCAGAAGGTTACCAAGTATGACAAAAGGAACCGAAAGAAGGCCCGAGAATACAACTGCTGGAACATTGTGAGTGTAGCAACCCAGATAAGTATAGCTGTCTGCAATATGTAGAAAAAATATGTTTTAGATCATTTGAACGAGAATCGGTGGAGTTGTTATTTGTCTACAAAATGATATAATTTTAAATCTACAGGGCATTTACAAAAAACTGATATCAAAGTTTTTGAAACCACTCTATCACTCTCTCTCTCTATATATATATATATATATATAATATTCACACACAGAATTATTAATAAGATTTCATTCTCAACGTTTTTCTAACTGGTAAAATATTTACAGTGCTCCATGGAAAACAAAGCAGAACAATATTTCTCTCATAAAAACAGGATAAGAAAAACTCACAACTATGTGTTTCATGTTACTGATAATCAGGTGAGCAAGTATTTCATACATTGCACATGGGTGTGTGTGTATATATATATATATATATATATATATATATATATATATATATACAGACAAACCTGCCAGTTTATTTGACAACAAAATGACATGATTTTAAATGTACGATTCATTTTAGAAAAACCTGTCAGTGTATATGAACATATATGTTTAGACTGTTATGTATGTATATGATTATACATGCACACGAATATCCATGTATATATAATTTATGCATCTAGATAGATAGATAGATAGATAGATGCTTGTAAGTTTGTGAATATATATATAATAGCTCACCCCCCCACACATGGCCGTGCAAAAGCAGGACGACCAGCACGAACATACATTCAGCAACTATGTGAGGATACGGGATGTTGTCCAGAAGACCTGCCTAGGGCGATGAACGATAGGGAAAAGTGGCGAGAGAGAGTCAGGGATATCCGTGCTACCAGCACGACATGATGATGAGGATATCTTACTTCCGTTTATCTTTTCCACACATACAGGTATATTTATGGGTTTATATATATATATATATATATATATATATATATATATATATATATATATATATACGCTTCAGTTATACATACATAAATATTCATGTACATTATATATATATATATATATATATATATATATATATATATATATATATATATATATAACTGAAGCGTATATATATATATATATATATATATATATAGAGAGAGAGAGAGAGAAACACATAAATATACCTATATGCCTATGTGTGGAAAAGATAAACGGAGGTTATATATATATATATACATATATATATATATGGTACAGGTGAAGATTTATTTATCAATCGCTAATGCCGACACATGTTTCGACTTTAAGTTGACTCACTTACGGAAAGCATCTTATTAAAAATCATTTTAATAATAATATAAGAATTAAATAAAACAATGATAATACAAAGATATTAAGCACACAATTCAAAGTTGGCGTAAATGATTCACGAAAAATAAATAAATCTTCATCGACACTTAATATATATCTTTCTTCTGTCTATCTTTTCTACATATTTGTCCGATTCACTTTATTTCTCTCATTGCCCAGTCTGCTGGAGCTGTATAATACACCGACTGAACCTCTGCAGAGTGACAAGACTCCCTCCATAGAGTGTCCTGACTATGACACAAAACAATCTGGTGTTGAGGCTCTAGTAATGGTGAAGCTTTGGGGTACGCGGAGTACCCCTTCATTGCCATCGCACCCAGGTCCACTATGGCCCGGAATGGTAGCACCTGATAAGGTTCCCATCTATAGGTTTAATAGAACTAAACCGTGGTTTGAGTTTACTCTTTTTGGCATTTAAAATGCGTATTTATGCTAAATTGAATTGTTTAAAATAGAACTGTTTTGACATTTAAACTGCGTATTTATGCTAAACTGAATTGCTCAAAACTCTTTTTTGACCTCTAAACTGTGTAATTGTACTAAACTGAACTCCTTGAAATAGAACTGTTTAGATATCGAAACTGCATACTTAAGCTGAATTGAATTGTTAGAAATAGAACTGTTTGACTTAACGGAATATATTGAAATAGAAATGTTTTTGACAAATAAACTGTGTACTCATGTTAAACTAAATTGGTTGAAATAGACTGAATATTTGCATAAAAATGGAATTGACGTTAAATAACCTATAAAGGTTGATATGCTATAAGACCCAACCAACCAACTTCTCTCCCTTACATTTATGTGTAAGTGTGTGTACACAGGTAAAGGTATGTCTAAATAGTTCAGATTTAACTAAAAATAAGAAAATAAGATCGCCATGACTTGTCTAAGTTAAATAAATCTCAAAAAGAAAAATTTTAGTTTTAGTTGCAGCCAACATATTCAAAACAAACTCTGAAAATTCATTCGCTGAAAAGGTGCAGAAGTCACTCAGGTCAAAACAATAACTCAGTCCACACACAAGTGACGGCAACCTCAACAACAACAAAAAAATTTGTTTTTTGATGTTGTGTCGTTGACTGTCAAGGAATTTATTTCTTAGTAAACACAGATGTGTTTCCGCAGACATTCCTTAGTACTAATTGGAGCTGGCCGACTGGCCAGACAGACAGACAGACAAACTAGGAAGGAGAAAATAAGTCAAATTAAAAAGCTTAGAAAAGAATTTATTTAAGAAATAAGAGTCAACGCGTCTAATCAGACGGGTAAATTTCGACTCAACACACCTGTATTATGTAGCAGATTATAAAATACTTCCTGTCATAAAGTTTGTCACTTGATAAGATTATTTACAATCAAGCAGAAGCATTCTCATATGTATATACAGAGTTCATGCAAAATTAATATATAAATATATATTGAGTTAACCGGGTTTCGATCCCTGCTTCGGGAATCTAGCCTGTCTAGCCACACTGAAGATTTCTGATAGAACGAAACAGTCTGTGGATGACAATATATATGCTCTCCTACCCCTGCGGGGTTCAGCTCTCTAGCGAAGGAAGTAATGGTTGCCACTAGCGTAAAGCAAGGCTCTTCAAATGAATTGAGCTCTCGGTAGCCATTAAACGGATATATGTAAACAAAACAAATCTGATAACTAAGGGTTTAAATTTCCTTCGCTGGTTTCCTCGTGGCTGAGTGGTAGAATCTCAGTTTGGGGTGTAAGTCAGCCAAGTTTCGATCCCAGCTTCGGGAATCTAGCCTGTCAAACCACACTGAAGAGTTGTGATACAACGAAACAGTCTCTCTATGAATGACTATATATATATATATATAAGGTATTCTTCAATCCAGTAAATTCGGAGTAGGGAACAATGTGACCGAATTTTATGTTTTTCTTGAAAGTATATATATATATATATATATTGGCATAAAGGTTAGAGATTTTTGCCAATAGTCCAGAAGACCAGAGTTCAATCCCAGTTTGAGTGTCATACCAAAGACGCAAAAAAAGGATACTTGATACCTCCTTGCTTAACTCTCAGCATTATAAGATACAAATCAAGAGTAAGTGGAGCAATCCAGGGAAAGGAGTAGCGTCTTCCCCCATGCCTTGCTGTTGTAGCTATTGAAAAGGGAACCTTCGGGTCGCCCTCGACAACGGTCGGACCACTTACTTTTATATGTGATATCAGTGTGAGACACGGTCAATTTTTGAGCAGAGTTTGAATTCAGAGACTTCCTTCTACTTCGCTGGTTGCTTGTTGGAGCCTAAATAATCAAGTCTGGCCTACTATTTACCCATAACAAGAGAAGAAATGGTTTCAATATCTTTTTCCAAGAGCATTAGCTCAAAGAGAAATATTAACATTTAAACTAACGTCACCAATTCCAATCCCAACGATGATAACCATTATACTAAACACATCTTTAAGCTGTCATGTCAACGTATTTAAGATTGTCATTTGTTAAACTTTTAAAAGCAGGAAATGAAAAGCATTCGGAATCGTGCTTGTAACCATTATCAGTATAAATTCGCACTGACTCTTTCACACTCTTGGCAAGACTTTTAGGCTGCATCTTGTGTCTGCACAGTGCTGCTATAAGTCTTTGCTGGACCACCAATAATGGTATGTCCATGTGCTGGAGTCTATCTGAGAATATCACAGAGTTCCTCCAGGTTTCTCAAGCAGTGGCCCCCAAATGTATCGTTTGCCTTATTAGGTAAGCCGGTGGCTCAACAGCTTCAAGGATTAGTTCAAGACAGCCTGCAGCATTCTTGCATAGTTCCCATCAAGATTTTTCTCTGTGCGTTTTGTTAGAGTCGATGTGGTGCATCCATATTGTAGTATGTACATAAATACACACTTCAGCGTATGTTGAAATCACTTTCGGGAGATGTTGGCTCTCTCGGTCTACATAGATACAACCCAGTGATAAACATTGTAGGATCCCTGTCCTAAAGTCTTACAAGTATATGTCGCTATAATTAGTTATTACGAATAATTTTTAATGAACTGAGTAGGTGGTATCAACTATAATATTGGTTTAGTTTATTTGCTTAATGGCATATCAACTCCTGATGTGTCATCAAATAACAGAAGCTGATTCATTTAGCGTTCACCAATGGTCTCGGAGACCAGGGTTCAATCCCAGGTCGAGTCGTACCAAAAATGGTACTTGATGCCGCATTGCTTAACACTCAGCATTATAAAGTAAGTATCAAGGGTAAAGTGGAGGAATCCAGGGAACGGAGTAGCTCCCTCCCCGACACCTCGTTGTAGTAGCAATTCAAAAAGGAACCTTCGGGTCGCCCTCGACAACGGTCGCTAACTTTAGTTTACTTACACCAATTGAGTTATTAATCAGAATGTTTCAGTTGTAATTTTTGTGGTAAAGATAGCAATCATCTGTTGCACTCATCATTATATATATATATATATATATATATAAAAGAGGTTTGTGGTTCTTACTAGCTCACTTGGTGAGTTCACGGAGGACCAAATGTTGCAGTATTGTAAAATAGTGCTCAATATCAATGATAGAGCATTTACATATAGAAATATAATTCTAAAAGTCAAATCATAAACATCTAATATTCTCCTATTATGTCGCTCTATAATATTAGTTATCTCCCAAGCCTTTCCTGGTTACCTTGCTAGTGTCTAACGTAAATTGTTTAATGCAAGAGAATTCTGCATCTTTTGAATCCCGAGTCACATCACAAATCTTTTCATCAGTCCTTGCAAAGCAAAGATCAAACGACAAAGTATCTTCGAAGCAAGGATTATTTCATTATTAAGAAGTGGGTATTGATTCAAGTCGTTACCCTGGGGAGTAGTATTAGCTGGGACATAGTTAATGTTCATTTTCTATTACGAAAAAGACATGACTAGCAAACTGGACGTGAGTGTTAAGGCCAAGTATTTTAGTCAGAATCTATTACACCAAGGCAAATCAAAAGATCAATTATTGATTGCAAATCAACGCTATTTAACAAATGCGACACTCGAGCATATTATCCATAACATGTTCCATGAAAAGACTGAGACTTGTATCCATTTGGAAATACAATAAACTCTCAATTTAACAGGCACCCATATGATTGTTTGATTGCTTTGTTTGATGGTATATCAATTTTTGTGGGTTTTTCAATGCCAAATCTCTCCGTAAAAAAGGATACCAGTGGTTTGTTTAACCTACAGCCACAAAGGATAAGTGAAATCAAATAAATTTACTTCGAACTTATTTGATAGGAATACATGAAACTTTCTATCTCTAAATAAATCATTATTATCAACTAGGAATATTTACAGGAAACCGTATAACTGCTCGCAAATTGTTGGAGAAAATAATTGTTTTGGTTTTATTTGATGGCTTATCAACCATTATAGGTTTTTTAATTCCAAATCCTCTTTATACATATTGTTGTATCGTTGGTTCAATAAAGGTATTCCACAGGTACAAGCCGAAGAGTTGGCAAGTCTATCAGAGAGCGATTAAAGCTTTTTTTTTCCCCCTGAAGTAGTCAGACACCGTTCATTTATATCTTTACCGGTGTCATACTAAAAAGAGCCACTGAGTGTATAGTTCCGGTATAACACATATAAATTGAATATATAGGATTTGGTTTGGTTTTATTGCATATCAATCACTGTTGGTTATTTATTGACTTGGCATTAAATAACCTACAATGGTTGATATGCCATAAAACCCAACCAAACCAAATTTTATATATCTAATATAAATGTATAAAGAGGATTTGGCATTGAATATCATCTCCTGTATTATGGATTTCAGATTTCAGATAAAAAGCAACAATAATAAGATGGTGAAAAACTAGTATTAAAAAAATCTTAGTAAGAAAGAGTACATTGAACTTAAAGGTTGGTTGGCTAATTTTATGACATGTCAACTCTATGTCTGGTTTTATGTTGCCAAAGTTAGTTTAACAGCTCTAATGATATTATTTAGAAAACAAAAATGTATCTTCAAATTCATTTTAAAACAGATAAAGACTTAATTATCTCAACCCAATCAGCTGGAACTGTAAAATACACCGACGGTATCTCTGCAGAGGGATAAGAACCCCAACCCCCGAAGAGTGGCCCAGTCGGCTGGGACTGAAAAATACACCGACTGTATCTCTGCAGAGGGTTAAGACCCCTACCCAACGAGTGACCTAGTTAATCACACTAAACAATCTGCCTGGCTCCAGTCCTGGAGCTTTGGAGAATATGAAGTAACTCTTCATTGCCATTACTCTCAGGTCCACTCTGACCCGGAGTGGTAGCACCTGATTGGGTCCTATCTATGGGCCAAACAAATGTGTGTGAAAACAAATGACTTACGTTAAATCAATTTGTTTGATAATTTAACTGACTAGTGTTTAAATGAATTGTAATACATTCAACTGTGAGCAAATCAATGAATCCTGTTGAATAGAATAATTAGTGTTAAATAACCATACTTTTAACTACTTCACTAACAGCCAACAAATGATAATATTGAATAGTTAATAATTGGTGCTAGTTAATAATAATTAAAACTGTTTAACTATGTTTGTTGCATAGCCATATACACGAATATGGCCATGTGCGAAATAGACCTGTAATGTTCATTACTATAGAATATATAAAGAACATAGGAATCTCGGAATTCGAAAAAACATAACTTCTTGTTCAGGTGCGAAACCTTTTTAACTTTGAGTTAAAGGTTTCGACGTAAGGAGGAGAGACACAATCTTCTATGCTGTCTTATTCATTTGGCCCCCAACTCGAGCGCCCCCCACCATAGGGCGCAAGTTCGCCTCGCGCCTGCGAGTTCCAAAAATCGATCCTTCTCGTTTGGCGTCTAGGTCCCGACTCTTATTTTCTTCAAATTCTCACACAAAGTTCCGCGTGCTTCCGGTGCGTGACGTCACCCGTACCTTGTCACCCAGTATCGTCTCGGACTGTTATGACATCTGAGTGACACCTCCATCCGCCCGCGCGCACCCGCGTTAACACCTGCCTCAATTGCCTCTAACTAACCCATGTGCTGAGCCGAAAGGTTCTCAGCCTAACTAAACTCAAAGGTATGAACCGAAATCCCTCGGCTATTTTATAACATGTTGAAACAATAATACTGGTTCGTTGGTTGTTTGGTTTTTATGGCATATCAACCTTTGTAGGTTATTTGACGCCAAATCCATTTTTATGCAAATAGTCAGTTCAATTCGTCAATAAGTAAAGTTTATGAAAATATTTCTATTTCAAACAATTCAGTTTAGGATAAGTACGCAGTTTAAATGTAAGTGCTGTTTAATTGTGAAAAACATTTCTATTTCAATCTATTTAGTTTAGTAAAGCAGAGCCAATTCAGTTTAGTACAAGTACAGATTTTGTTTACACACAGTTAAATGTCAAAACAGTTCTCTATTAAACAAATCAGTTTAGTGTAAGTACAGTTTCAATGTAAAAAAAACAGTTCCATTTCAAATAATTCCTATTAAAATAGGCACACAGTTTAAATGTAAGAACGATTTAATTGTCAAAAACATCTCTATTTCAGGCAATTCAGTTTAGCATAAGTATGCAATTAGTCATATTTAACCCATAGATAGGACCCTATCACGTGCTACCATTCCGGGCTAGAGTGGACCTGGAAGTTACGGCAATGAAGGAGCGCACCGTATTCCCCAAAGCTCCGGTATCACTGGAACCTTACCATCAGATTGTTTAGAGTCGCAAACAGGACACTCATGGGGGCGGGGGGGGCTTACCCCTCTACAGAGGTGCAGTCGGTGTATTTTACAGCCCCAGCCGACTAGGCAAAACAATACTAATGGGCAAACAAATGAGTTCTAATTGAAGTAAAAATGAAATTACCGCTAAATTATCCCATTACATGCCACACGAGGATCATTAAATAAGTTTCCAGACTTCTGTGATATTTTTCCAAGTCTAAAACAGAATTTTATTGCATATCGTTCTTCTAAAATGTCCTCACGTCCAAATTGCATTTTTGAAATTCCCCAGCAGTGACAATCAGGCTTTAGTAGGATGTATTCCAATTCCTGCGATAGCTGTTCATTTGAAGCTGAAATCATAAAAATTGGTCAGTTATCTCATAAGATGTATAGCAATAACATAGTGAATTTTCAAGAGTCTACGACAATCTTAAATGCCTGTATAAAAAACGTCTGGAAACCTTTTGAAGGCACCACGTATTTGATATAAATGATTTGTAATATTAGTCAAATTGAAAAACGAGGTAAAATTCACCAGCTGTGACAATCAGGTTTTAGTAGGATGTATTCTAATTCCTGCTGTAGCTGTTCATTTGAAGCTGAAATCATAAAAATTGGTCAGTTATCTCATAAGATGTATAGCAATAACATAGTGAATTTTCAAGAGTCTACGACAATCTTAAATGCCTGTATAAAAAACGTCTGGAAACCTTTTGAAGGCACCACGTATTAAATATAAATGATTTGTAAATATTAGTCAAATTGAAAAACGAGGTAAAAAGAATTTAATGCATAAGGAAGTCAACGTTACAATGTTTCAGTTCTAATGAACCATCATTAGGACTTGGAAAGGATGATATTGAGTGACGTTAAATCACAGATAGACCTTTTGATACAATACAAAACAAGGGGGAAATATTATATATAACAAAGGTCTGGAAACTTATTGAATGCACCACGTATGTAGATACATTTAAATGTGTGCAAATAAATGACTGATGTTAAATTGTTATTGTCACATAGCAATACTTAAAACCATTTTAACGTGCACAAAAATGTTAACACAAACTTGTTTAAAAAGTTTACTAACAAAATATGTTTACAAATCATAGATATTCAATACTTATGCAAAAACAGAAATTGATAGTAAATAACCCACAATGATTGAATGGCATAAAACCCAATCAAATTTTATGATCTTTATCACATCCATATAATTGAAAGATACTATCATTCCCGATTTAAGTGTCATCATCATCTCATCTTGTCGTGCCATCAGCACGGATACCCCTGACCCTTTCTCGCCACCTCTTCCTCTCATTCATCGCTCTCGGCAGGTCCTCAGGGCTACACCCCGTATCCTCACAGAGCTGCTGTATGTAGGTCCGAGCTAGTCGCCCTGCTTTTAGTCGGCCATGTGAAGAGGTCCATCACTCATGAGCTCGTCCATACTTCTCCAGCAGTGTCCTTCATGTCTGCTTCGTCTAACTTGGATAGTTTTCGTGATGGGTGGTAGGTGGCCGTAGAGCTGCTGCTTTGTCGGGTGTTGCCTCCAGGACCTGTTCAATATTGCTCACAGCATTCTTGTGTAGTCGCCGTCAAGCTTTTTCTCCAGCCGTTTAGTTAATGTCCATGCAGTGCATCCATATAGCAGTATCGACACGATCGTTGCTTGGAAGAAACTGCGTTTTATTTTATCGGTCAGGTCTGAAGGGATACTCCATACTTCCCAGAAGTAGAGCCTCACCACCAGATGCAGTTTAATGCCATATCCAGGACTCTCCTTTTCATAGGTGGGTAGTCTTATCACATTGCAGGGGTGGGTGCCATCATAATACTCTAAGCCCTGCCAATAAGGTACAAAAATTATGGTACTGAGGTAACAACATCTCCCATTTCTTTTCCCCCCCCAAAAAATATTAAGGTGTCGTAGTCAGAACTTCTTAAAAAATCACAACTGAAATTAAACTGAACTCGAAACTTAAGGATATAGTTGGTGTCGAGTTAATTAAAGATACTTTGCCAATTTCTCGTATAGTTCAGGGTTGTCACCTATTCAGAATCAATTCGATAAATTTAGCTGCAGAAGAGGTAGTCAGTGCCATTTTAGTGTGGGTCATTAGTGAAGGGAAGAAGGAATTTGGAAATTTCTACTCATTAACCTCATTCTAGTTCAGCCATAGATTCTGAAATGGAAATGCCTGATCCCCCTATCAGTATACAACTGATTGGATCAGCAAGACTGACTAATCGTTTCATTAGAGAGGAGAAAGAACTAGCTCCAATGAAATGCCAAATGACAGAGAATAATTGCCACTTCATTAAATCAGTCTTGGATAGTACCCACCAATTTTCGGCCATAAACTCCTGATATTTGCCCTCGATCCATACTCAACTGATTCCCTCATGTTACGACCAGTTAATAGTTGTGATAATCCTGACAATAGATGAGAAGACGGATATATATCTGTCGAGTTCTATCAATAACTTGAGATGAATGTCAGACTATAAAATGAATGAGATCAAACAAGTACCTAGTTCTTGGTTAGGGGTAGAGCCAAGATCTAAGGTTAGTGCAAGTCATTAAAAAAGAAAAAAAATTGTGTTACAATATATGCCAATTAATGAAACACAAGCAGAGTTAAAATATACATATAATTTTAAACTATCTGTAGATTCTAATTCTGTTTGTGTTTCATCTGTTTGCCAGTTACATTCACATGTATACCTTCCTCACAGCTAAGTGGGATACTTTTTACCCTCCCCTTTAACCAGATGAGAGATTTTTCAATATAGTGTTGCTGACAAAGCAACATCTGTATCATATGTACAATTCTTTTGTATTTTGAAATTCAAGTGAAGAAAGTGATCTCTAGATACCTTTTTTAAGAATTTTTGTATTTCCAAAAAAGACGATTGCAAGATCTTCGAGGAAGGGTGCACAGATACATTACCCGGGTCAAACAGGAACAAAGAGATGAAATCAAAGGTTTCATTGGGTGATTTATTTTAATGGCATATCAACCTTTCATGGTTATTTATTGTCAAATCGTTTTTAAACATTCATATATATATATATATATATATATATATATATATATATATATATATATATATAGGGGGAGTATTATTCGGTCCGGTTGAACCAGAGTTGGGAGTAATTCCTTCAGGACAAGAAAATCATTCAAGAGCTGAACATTTAAATTTTCCTGACAGAGAGCTCAATGTAATTAATTTTACTGAGCAATATTTTCTTTAAAGAAAAACCAAAGAAAGTATTGCTCTGTAAAATTAAATACACAACCGATCTTTGGTTTTCTCTTTAAAGAAAGTATATATATGTGTGTGTGTGTGTGTGTGTGTGTGTGTGTATGTATTCTTCTTCAGGTGTTTCTTGTCGAACTCAGGGGCCTACAGGACATTTCGAAGCACGTCCTTTATTTAATCCTCGGGCTCGCTTACTCAGATTACGTAAGCCGTATCCAGGTATAAGTATTAAGTATTCCTGTATTGTTACTCTCCAGCAGTCGGAATTGAACCTGCAACCTCCAGATGAATGGCACTTAGAAGCTTAGGGAATCAATGCTTATAATCGTTACGCTATGTGTCTGGCAGGACACATAGTTCGACAAAAAACACCAGAAGAAAGCCGGAGGGCATATATGGAATAGGAGGGATTGGATTTATGCTTTTACAACAGGGTGCAGAAGCAAAATATGGAATAGGAGGGATTGGATTTATGCCTTTACAACAGGGTGCAGAAGCAAAATATGGAATAGGAGGGATTGGATTTATGCCTTTACAACAGGGTGCAGAAGCAAAATATGGAATAGGAGGGATTGGATTTATGCCTTTACAACAGGGTGCAGAAGCAAAATATGGAATAGGAGGGATTGGATTTATGCCTTTACAACAGGGTGCAGAAGCAAAATATGGAATAGGAGGGATTGGATTTATGCCTTTACAACAGGGTGCAGAAGCAAAATATGGAATAGGAGGGATTGGATTTATGCCTTTACAACAGGGTGCAGAAGCAAAATATGGAATAGGAGGGATTGGATTTATGCCTTTACAACAGGGTGCAGAAGCAAAATAAGGAATATTTTTTAGCTGCTCTAGCTACGGCGATTTAGAAGGACCTGCAATGTCAATAAGAAAGCATGCTAATCAATTAAAACTCCACGAAAACACGCTGAGGATAGCATCAAATAAGATTTAAGTCCAAGCCTTAACCCTCATTATTACGCTGTATTGGGTGTTTTAGAAAACAAAACAAATGCAACTTCTCATCCAAATATTGGTTCGCTTCAGACTGCTATTGAGGAGGAATGGAATCATTTAATCGATGAATCAGCATTCATGCTTATAGATATATCACGAGACTGTTTAAGGCAATGATGCAGAGCAAAATTGAATCATCCAGAGAGATACTGAATGGAATAAAACGTCTGAAGAATTTACAACAGGGTGCAGAAGCAAAATATGGAATAGGAGGGATTGGATTTATGCCTGTACAACAGGGTGCAGCAGCAAAATATGGAATAGGAGGGATTGGATTTATGCCTTTACAACAGGGTGCAGAAGCAAAATAAGGAATATTTTTTAGCTGCTCTAGCTACGGTGATTTAGAAGGACCCGCAATGTCAATAAGAAAGCATGCTAATCAATTAAAACTCCACGAAAACACGCTGAGGATAGCATCAAATAAGATTTAAGTCCAAGCCTTAACCCTCATTATTACGCTGTATTGGGTGTTTTAGAAAACAAAACAAATGCAACTTCTCATCCAAATATTGGTTCGCTTCAGACTGCTATTGAGGAGGAATGGAATCATTTAATCGATGAATCAGCATTCATGCTTATAGATATATCACGAGACTGTTTAAGGCAATGATGCAGAGCAAAATTGAATCATCCAGAGAGATACTGAATGGAATAAAACGTCTGAAGAATTTACAACAGGGTGCAGAAGCAAAATATGGAATAGGAGGGATTGGATTTATGCCTGTACAACAGGGTGCAGCAGCAAAATATGGAATAGGAGGGATTGGATTTATGCCTTTACAACAGGGTGCAGAAGCAAAATATGGAATAGGAGGGATTGGATTTATGCCTTTACAACTGGGTGCAGAAGCAAAATATGGAATAGGAGGGATTGGATTTATGCCTTTACAACAGGGTGCAGAAGCAAAATAAGGAATATTTTTTAGCTGCTCTAGCTACGGTGATTTAGAAGGACCCGCAATGTCAATAAGAAAGCATGCTAATCAATTAAAACTCCACGAAAACACGCTGAGGATAGCATCAAATAAGATTTAAGTCCAAGCCTTAACCCTCATTATTACGCTGTATTGGGTGTTTTAGAAAACAAAACAAATGCAACTTCTCATCCAAATATTGGTTCGCTAGAGACTGCTATTGAGGAGGAATGGAATCATTTAATCGATGAATCAGCATTCATGCTTATAGATATATCACGAGACTGTTTAAGGCAATGATGCAGAGCAAAATTGAATCATCCAGAGAGATACTGAATGGAATAAAACGTCTGAAGAATTTACAACAGGGTGCAGAAGCAAAATATGGAATAGGAGGGATTGGATTTATGCCTTTACAACAGGGTGCAGAAGCAAAATATGGAATAGGAGGGATTGGATTTATGCCCTTACAACTGGGTGCAGAAGCAAAATATGGAATAGGAGGGATTGGATTTATGCCTTTACAACAGGGTGCAGAAGCAAAATATGGAATAGGAGAGATTGGATTTATGCCTTTACAACAGGGTGCAGCAGCAAAATATGGAATAGGAGAGATTGGATTTATGCCTTTACAACTGGGTGCAGAAGCAAAATATGGAATAGGAGGGATTGGATTTATGCCTTTACAACTGGGTGCAGAAGCAAAATATGGAATAGGAGAGATTGGATTTATGCCTTTACAGCAGGGTGCAGAAGCAAAATATGGAATAGGAGGGATTGGATTTATGCCTGTACAACAGGGTGCAGCAGCAAAATATGGAATAGGAGGGATTGGATTTATGCCTTTACAACAGGGTGCAGAAGCAAAATATGGAATAGGAGGGATTGGATTTATGCCTTTACAACAGGGTGCAGAAGCAAAATATGGAATAGGAGGGATTGGATTTATGCCTTTACAACAGGGTGCAGCAGCAAAATATGGAATAGGAGGGATTGGATTTATGCCTTTACAACAGGGTGCAGCAGCAAAATATGGAATAGGAGGGATTGGATTTATGCCTTTACAACAGGGTGCAGAAGCAAAATATGGAATAGGAGGGATTGGATTTATGCCTTTACAACAGGGTGCAGCAGCAAAATATGGAATAGGAGGGATTGGATTTATGCCTTTACAACAGGGTGCAGCAGCAAAATATGGAATAGGAGGGATTGGATTTATGCCTTTACAACAGGGTGCAGAAGCAAAATATGGAATAGGAGGGATTGGATTTATGCCTGTACAACAGGGTGCAGCAGCAAAATATGGAATAGGAGGGATTGGATTTATGCCTTTACAACAGGGTGCAGAAGCAAAATATGGAATAGGAGGGATTGGATTTATGTCTTTACAACTGGGTGCAGCAGCAAAATATGGAATAGGAGGGATTGGATTTATGCCTTTACAACAGGGTGCAGCAGCAAAATATGGAAGAGGAGGGATTGGATTTATGCCTTTACAACAGGGTGCAGAAGCAAAATATGGAATAGGAGGGATTGGATTTATGCCTTTACAACTGGGTGCAGAAGCAAAATATGGAATAAGAGGGATTGGATTTATGCCTTTACAACAGGGTGCAGCAGCAAAATAAGGAATATTTTTTAGCTGCTCTAGCTACGGCGATTTAGAAGGACCCGCAATGTCAATAAGAAAGCATGCTAATCAATTAAAACTCCACGAAAACACGCTGAGGATAGCATCAAATAAGATTTAAGTCCAAACCTTAACCCTCATTATTACGATGTATTGGGTGTTTTAGAAAACAAAACAAATGCAGCTTCTCATCCAAATATTGGTTCGCTTCAGACTACTATTGAGGAGGAATGGAATCATTAATCGATGAATCAGCATTCATGCTTATAAATATATCACGAGACTGTTTAAGGCAATGATGCAGAGCAAAATTGAATCATCCAGAGAGATACTGAATGGAATAAAACGTCTGAAGAATTTACAACAGGGTGCAGAAGCAAAATATGGAATAGGAGGGATTGGATTTATGCCTTTACAACAGGGTGCAGAAGCAAAATATGGAATAGGAGGGATTGGATTTATGCCCTTACAACTGGGTGCAGAAGCAAAATATGGAATAGGAGGGATTGGATTTATGCCTTTACAACAGGGTGCAGAAGCAAAATATGGAATAGGAGAGATTGGATTTATGCCTTTACAACAGGGTGCAGCAGCAAAATATGGAATAGGAGAGATTGGATTTATGCCTTTACAACTGGGTGCAGAAGCAAAATATGGAATAGGAGGGATTGGATTTATGCCTTTACAACTGGGTGCAGAAGCAAAATATGGAATAGGAGAGATTGGATTTATGCCTTTACAGCAGGGTGCAGAAGCAAAATATGGAATAGGAGGGATTGGATTTATGCCTGTACAACAGGGTGCAGCAGCAAAATATGGAATAGGAGGGATTGGATTTATGCCTTTACAACAGGGTGCAGAAGCAAAATATGGAATAGGAGGGATTGGATTTATGCCTTTACAACAGGGTGCAGAAGCAAAATATGGAATAGGAGGGATTGGATTTATGCCTTTACAACAGGGTGCAGCAGCAAAATATGGAATAGGAGGGATTGGATTTATGCCTTTACAACAGGGTGCAGCAGCAAAATATGGAATAGGAGGGATTGGATTTATGCCTTTACAACAGGGTGCAGAAGCAAAATATGGAATAGGAGGGATTGGATTTATGCCTTTACAACAGGGTGCAGCAGCAAAATATGGAATAGGAGGGATTGGATTTATGCCTTTACAACAGGGTGCAGCAGCAAAATATGGAATAGGAGGGATTGGATTTATGCCTTTACAACAGGGTGCAGAAGCAAAATATGGAATAGGAGGGATTGGATTTATGCCTGTACAACAGGGTGCAGCAGCAAAATATGGAATAGGAGGGATTGGATTTATGCCTTTACAACAGGGTGCAGAAGCAAAATATGGAATAGGAGGGATTGGATTTATGTCTTTACAACTGGGTGCAGCAGCAAAATATGGAATAGGAGGGATTGGATTTATGCCTTTACAACAGGGTGCAGCAGCAAAATATGGAAGAGGAGGGATTGGATTTATGCCTTTACAACAGGGTGCAGAAGCAAAATATGGAATAGGAGGGATTGGATTTATGCCTTTACAACTGGGTGCAGAAGCAAAATATGGAATAAGAGGGATTGGATTTATGCCTTTACAACAGGGTGCAGCAGCAAAATAAGGAATATTTTTTAGCTGCTCTAGCTACGGCGATTTAGAAGGACCCGCAATGTCAATAAGAAAGCATGCTAATCAATTAAAACTCCACGAAAACACGCTGAGGATAGCATCAAATAAGATTTAAGTCCAAACCTTAACCCTCATTATTACGATGTATTGGGTGTTTTAGAAAACAAAACAAATGCAGCTTCTCATCCAAATATTGGTTCGCTTCAGACTACTATTGAGGAGGAATGGAATCATTAATCGATGAATCAGCATTCATGCTTATAAATATATCACGAGACTGTTTAAGGCAATGATGCAGAGCAAAATTGAATCATCCAGAGAGATACTGAATGGAATAAAACGTCTGAAGAATTTATTTTGAAGGTATCCAAATCGTTTCGAAGGCGGGTTGATTCAATAACTGACAAGAAAATGTTGGCCATATTGAATAAATTTACTATTTTGTCTCTATCTTCTTATTTTTTTTTTTTTTTTTTAGAATTAAAATCAATCCAGTTTTATAAAAAAGTCATTCATCATTATGCTAGAATACTCCTAATTGTTCTTCCGCACCCTGTACTCCCAGTTTCACTCTGACCCGGTGTAATGGCACCTGAACTGTTAAGGTCCCATTTAGGATTACTTGAATGTCTTGAAGTTAGGGATCTGAGTACATTGAATGTTTATATTTAGCTTTTTTAAATTGTCGCATATAGTTTTATTACATATGATATTTCTAAGAAGATAAATATAGATTAAAATCCAATAGTATGAAGGTAGCAGAAAAAACATAACCCAAATAGGTGAATTTATAATGATGTAAAGTCGCCGTTAATGTTTCGGTTTCAGTAACCATCATCAGGACTTGAATATCAAAATAGTTCACATATCGATGGATGCTTGCTGAGATGAGAGGAGCAAATGAGAAATATACAACGAAAAAACAAATACCAAATACAATATTACACGAAATCCAACATTTTCAAATGCTATGTGCCCGTTTGTGTATCTTTTTGTTGTATATTTCTCATTTGCTCCTGTCATCATTGTACTAGTGGAAATGCCACAGACCCGATTTGAAGAGTGCTGGCCTCTTCCGACGGATTCTCTTCCTGAACTCACTTAAGACCTCAACATAGTAACCCTAACCCTTTGGTCAATCAACTCTGGTGTATTGACTTCTTTACTCCTCCCACACCTCTCATTATCCCTCACAGACTCCCTGCCTTCCTTGAATCTCTTATGCCACTCAAAAGATCATGCTCGATTCATGCAAGATGGTCGAAAAGCAGTCTGAAGCATTCCATACGTTTCTGTGGCATTTTTTTTTTTCAAGTTTAAAACAGAATTTTATTGCATATCGTTCTTCTAAAGTGTCAGATTGCATTTTTGAAATTGACCAGCTGTGACAATCAGGCTTTAGTAGGGTGTATTCCAATTCCAGCTGTACATTTGAAACTGAAATCATAAAAATTGGTCAGTCATCTTATAAGATGTATAGCAATAACATAGTGAATTTTCAAGAGTCTACGACAATTTTAAATGCCTTTACCAAAAAATCCTGGAAACTTATTGAAGGCCCCACGTAATTTGAAACAGATCTATTTTATTCATGAATTAGAGTGGTAGTACCTGCTATGGTCCACATCAGATTCGACCTGGAAATAAATGGCCCACAAAGGGTTTACACCACTCACCCCGGTGTTCTAGAACTGTAGTCTCACCACTGAATAAAAGTTACTGATATGGATTCTCAAATTTTCTTGCAACAGTCCCACATACCAAACATTTTTACTGACAAGCAAAAGAAAAAAATGAAGAAAAATGTCAAGAGCTTACGTAAATATATCTAAATACGTTAAAATGTTTGCAGACTTGAACGTATGCTCTGTGTGTCCTTGTGGTGTAATGCTTAAATTACTGGGCGGTGGAATCGTAGTAAGCGAGTTCGAACTCCAGTCATGCTATTACGTTCACTTTCGGACAAATACTCATGGGAAAGGTATCAACTTCCTTGTCCTCCTAGCTATAAATTATATACTACCACTACTGTTCTTCTTAAAGGATGGATTTGAGTTTAAATAACCCAGAAAAGGTTGATATGCCAATATCTACTTGTCTATCTAAATACTCAGTGCCAACATGATTCATCCTATCCCAGGCATAAATAATTTGAAAGCTATGAAATCAAATGCCTTTGACATCAAACTAAACCATCCTCAAAATACCTCTTTGAAATAAAAATGACAGCTGCCTCATAAATACCTAAATAAACAAATGCCCCAATATAATATTAGACCAAAATAGAGCTAAATTAAAACATACCTCCATCCATATCATTCAAATATCTCCAATGTGTATATCTCACCATCATGTGTTAAGAATAGCAAAGATCATAGAATGGTCGGGACAAAACACTTGAAAGTTGGCCAGCCGTAGTCGAGGGTGACCCGAAGGGGACAATTCCTTTCCCTGGATTTCTCTGCTTACTCTTAATCCGTACCTTATAATGCTGTGTTAAGCAAGGAGGCATCAAGTACCATTTTTTGAGTATTTGGTTTGACTCGACTTGGGACCATTTGCGAACACTCAAACCATTATGCCAATAGGTCAGTCAAAACACGTAGATAGCGAAAACTAATTCAAGAATGGATATGCTAAATTAATAGTTCATTTCTTTTGGTGGCATATAAACTCACTTAAAAACCAGTCGAGTCGACTGGGGCTGTAGAATAAATACATCGATTGCATCTCTATACACCCCATCCCACCAATGTCCTACATATGACACAAAACCAGCTGATGGTAAAGCTCCTGTGTTGGAGCTTTGAGAAATGTTGAGTTCCCATTCCTTGCCATCGCTCCCAGATCCACTCTGTCCTGGAGTGGTAGCACCTGATAGGATCCTATCTATGGGTCAAACGTAACTGCTTGACATTTAAATAAGATGCAAACAAATGACATGCTAAAAGGAATTTAATTGAAATAGAACTGCTTGATGATTTAACTGTGTGTAAACAAATGACAGATGTTTAATTGAAATTTCAGTGATACATAGCAATATTTGGAACCATTTACCTTCGTTCAAATTGTTGGTTGGTTGGTTGGTTTTTATGGCAAATCAACCTTTGCTGGTTATTTAACGCCAAATCCATTTTCATGCAAATAGTTCTATTTTAAACAATTTAGCATGAGTACACAATTTAATTGTAAAAAAACATTTTTATTTCAAGCTAAACGTTTAAGTCAAGCAGAGTTAATTCACAGTTAAATGTCAAAACAGTTCTATATTGAATAATTCAGTTTAGTCTGAGTACAGTTTCAATGTCAAAAACAGTTCCATTTCAAACAATTCAGTTTAGCCTATACACCCATCACTATAAGGCACGGGTCAAGGGTAAGTGGAGCAATCCAATGAGAAAAGAGTAGCCCCCTTCCCCTACACCGCACTGTAGTAGCTATTGAAAAGGGAACCTTCAGGTCGCCTTCGACTACGGTCAGCCAACTACTAACTATATACACACACATACGAATATAAGTAATTTTCATTTCTCCCTGGCAACACTGAATACTTTTGTTAGTGTCTGGAGGAGATTTTAATTGAAATAATTTGCGTGTTTTACTTACGCAAGATAAACATGTATTCTGCCTTCTTTTAGTCGGGGTGAATGGGGGTGTAAGTGTGCAAAGAGATTATGTAACTATCGCCATTTCAACACAACCTGACAACCAAATGAAGCGCACTTAACTGTTATGAAGTGTTTTTATTTTGATTTTTCCTTTTCTTTTGAGGAGGTCAGCAGTAGATGTTCCATATAAGGGCAGTGATTGATAGAATTTGTTTATCTTTCACAGTGCAAGGAAACAAAAGTCAGGTGATTGGGGTAGGGGTGGGATAAGAGGTTGTCTACTTCTTGTCCTTCACCTTGTTATTCAAGATCCAGGGGTTTTTTTTGTTTTATTTTTTGTTGGTTTTGTTTTTCGCAATATGCTGACATGAGAACTGAGGTGAAGAAAAAAAAACTATATCCTCAGATAAAACTGATATAAATATCGACGGACTGATTTTAATGGCATGTCAAACTGTTTATTGTTATTTAATGCTAAGAGGTTTGGGAATCATATACAATATATGTTCATGTCAATTTTTGGAGGCTGTTATTTCTTAAGAGATTTTTTGTTGTTTTTTTTTTTTTTTACACACATTCCAATCAATTACAAATGATTTTTAAACAAAACTATTTGACCAATAGAAGGGCCTCTAACAAGTACTTCCACTCTAGAATTAACCTGGAATTAATTGCTCTCCCCCACAGCTCTAGAATTGGAGACTGACCATCAAATGCAGTTTAGTGTCCTATCCAAGACACGTTTTTTGTGGGATGGGGCCACACCTCTCTACAAGGGACACAGTGTATATCAAATTCCGCCAACAAAACAGCAGTTCCAAATGAGGACTTTGTCACTTGGGGTGCACGAATAAATGCCTAATATATCAAAGAGATGTCTTTAAAGAGAACTAAGACCCCATTTCCCTAGGTATGCTATTCTTGATATTAAATGGTTTGATACTTTTAGATCAACCGAGTATATTTATCTATTTTTGATATAAACTTGTGCAATTATTAAAAGACTATTCGTTTTTTGTACTCATTTTAATTAATTTTGTGTTTAGAATATTACATTCTTTAATCTTGACCATAACAACAAAACTAAGTAAAAAGTGGGTCTTTTTAATATAAGTGCGAAGCTTAAGCAAGTTTCTCATAAGCCATAAGTGAAAGATGAAACACTTTGCCAGAATAGTCACAGTGAAAACTCGAAGGAATAAAGCTTTACTTCATATTGACAGAATTAACCGGACATTGGCCAAGCGGTTAGAGTGTTCGCCAATGGCCCGGGAGACCTGGGTTCAATCCCAGGTCGAGTCATACCAAAGACTCAAAAAATGGTACTTGATCCCTCCTTGCTTAACACTCAGCATTATAAGGTACAGATCAAGGGTAAAGTGGAGCCATCCAGGGAAGGAGTAGCGCCCTCCCCTACACCTTAGTGTAGTAGCTATCGAAAAGGTAACCTTCGGGTTACCCTCGACTATGGTCGCCAACTTTTATGATTTATGTGGTTTTCTTGCGAAGAAAAACTCCAGGAGGAGGAACAAAGCACGTCTAGAATGGAAAAGCTTCAAACCTACAATAACTGACATTGTGTGTTTTTACTGATCTGAAATAATTGGCTAGTTATCTGTATCAACTTTCTTTCCGCAAGTGAGTGTCTGAGAAAAGAGATCGTGGATTTGAAGGCTCAATGAAAGGGAAAAAAGATGAATGAGGTGGGGAAAAAAGACAAGTTTCAGATTAAGCCAGGGGTGAACAAATTTATGGGCAGACAAAGAAGAGAGGCAGAAAAGTTAAAACACCAAAAAAAAAAAAAAAAAAAAATTGCAAGAAGCAGGCAATAAGTCAACTCAACGGACTCCGGTAAAAATTGACTGAAGCAATTTTGAAAAATGTCAGAATCATATCAAAATGGGGAAAGGAAGAAGCAGCAGCTCAAAGAATTTTATTTTTTTTATCTAAGAATTCAGAAAGATAACAAAAAAAAAAATTAAAATCAAAATAAAAAACTTTTTAAAATTTTAGTCAGTACTTTGCATCTGTAAGCTATAGATGATTTTTTTTTGTTATATATCTGAAAAGCAAAAAAAAAAAAAGAAGCCAAACCTTGAAATTGCCACATGGCCAGCATTATGTCGGTTGGTTGGTTTTATTATATTTTAATCATTACTGGGATAATTATATAGTTTAAAGTCTTTCTAATACAAATAATTTGTTCAGAATTATAATTTCAAGTAACTATTTCTATTTGATAATAATAATTTGTATTCAGAGTTATATTCTTTCAAGTATTCCCATCTAATACTAATTAATTGTACACTATTAAATGGTTTCAAGTTGCTGCTGCTGCTAATAATAATAATAATAAATGCACAACATAGAATCCATCCTAGAAAATGAGACACACAAAATTCTTTGGGATTTCAAGATATAAACTGATCATCTAATCTCGGCCAGACAACCAGACCTAGTGATAGTCAACAACAAAAAAAACCTACTGAATAGTGGACTTTGTCATCCCAGCTGACGACAGGATAAAAGTGAAGGAAAGGGAAAAGAGAGATAAGTACCTTGTCCTTGCTGGAGAACTGAAAAAACTATAGAACATAAAATTGTCAGTGATACCAGTTGTAATTAGTATGCTCGGTACAGTCACCAAAGGATTGGTACAGGGACTGGAAAACTTAGAAATAAGAGGATGAATGGAGACCATCCAAACAACAGCATTATTAAGATTGGTTAGAATACTGAGAAGAGTCCTGGAGACTTGAGAAAACTTGCAGTCACTCAGACTCCAGTGGAAAGCCATCAGATAACACTGGTGTAAAAAATTCTCAAGCAAGCAAAATAATGATAATAATTTTTTATAAACAATTATATCTCCAAGTAAATAATCTTAATACTGGGTTTGCACACAGTTATTTGTTTTCAAGTACTGGAGAACTTGGAAATAAGAGGATGAGTGGAGACCATTCAAACTACTGCATTATTGAGATCAGCCAGAATACTGAGAAAAGTCCTGGAGACTTGAGAAGACTTGCTGTCATTCAAACTCCAGTGAAAGACCATCAGCTAATGCTGAAATGAAAAACTCTCAAGGAGTAAATAATAATAATAATTATAATTTTTTACATTTATATGGTTTAAGTATTTCCATCTAATACTTTTCAAAAAAGATCAATTTAACTTGCGACTGGAAATTGTACTATTACTCCAGGTCAGAGTGAATGTGAAATTATTGCAAATGAAGGGGTTGATGGTACATTCCCCTGAGTTTAAGAACCAGATCTCCAACACAGGATGCAATTCGGTGACATATCTCGGATGCCCCTTTTAGCAGGCTAGGGTGAGGGATAGTTTTAGTTCTCTGGAATATGTTTGAATGAATTTTTCTCCAGCACCTGTTACTTGAACCAAGGTCACTTTCAACTTCATTTACTTGTTTTTTGTTTTTTATCTTATTTTGTAATGTATTTTTTGAGAGAGAGTTATCCCTGAAATTTTAATTAGGGATATTTTCCTTAAATTTTAGGGATTTTTTTCAGATTTGAATTTGAATTTTTTTTTTAAATTTCACTTTTTTTTCTAACTAGCATTTGAATTGGATTTAAAAAAAAAAAAAAAATTTTTCAATGATTACCAAAAATTTTATAAAATTTAATAAGTTAATTCACAGATCAAACAAGAGGCCTTGTTGACTGGAGCTGTAGAATATCCCAACAGCATCTCTGCAGAGGGGTAAGACCACCCCACTCCAACGAATGTCCTGATATGACATGAAACAATCTAATGGTGAGGTTCCAATGATGCTGGGGCTTTGGGGAATGCAGAGCACCCCTTCATTGTCATCACTCCCAGGTCCACTCTAGCCCAGAATGGTAGCACCTGATAAGGCCCAATCTATGGGTCAAATAGAACTACATTGTGGACTTATGCTAAACTGAATTGTTTGAGATGGAACTGTTTGACTAAACTGAATTGCTTGTAATAGAAATGTTCCTAACAATAAAACTGTGTACTTACATTTAAACTATGTAGTTATGCTAAAATGAATTGTTTGAAATGGAACTGTTTTTGAAATTGAAATTGTACTCATGCTAAACTGAATTGTTTAAAAAATAACTGCTTTGACATTTAACTATAACATCTAAAATCTATAGTTATACTAAACTGAATTGTTTGAATTAGAACTGTTTGATTAAACTTAATTGCTTGAAATACAAATGTTTTTGACAATTAAACTGTGTACTTATGCTAAACTGAATCATTTGAAATAGAACTGATTATTTATATAAAAATGGATTTGGCATTAAATAACCTAGAAAGGTTGATATGCCATAAAACCCAAACAACCAACCAGCATTAAATTTATGATTTATAAACAAATAGTTTATTGTTAACAATTTTTAAATGAGCCTGGGCTCGTTTGTACACAATAAAATGGTTTCAAGTACTCCTATCAAATGCTAACAATTCAATCAAACATCACTCATTTGTTTGGACAAAGTTAAATGGTTAAACCGTTCTATAGATGGAATCCTAACAGGTACTACCACTTCGGGTCAGAGTGGACCAGGGAATAGTGGCAATGAAGGGGTACTACACATTCCTGAGAGCTCAAAGACTGGAACATTACCCTCTAAGGTTAAATAGATATACACAATACCTAAGATATTGTTTTGTTGGTAATTTCATTTCCAAATGAGTCCAAACCAATCCGCCTGCACACCAGTATTGCTATTGTCTCCACATAGTTAAATGGTTTTACTGATTGCTATCAAACACTAATTATTTGATTCAACATTACTCATTTGTTTGCACATGGTCAAATAGTTCTAAGCATTGCTAATGTCCGAAGACTTTTATAATAGTGAGATAAATTATTTTTAAGAAGATCCTCTATTTTACCGAAAGTTCTTTGGGTTTCATTGTAATGAGGCCATTTCAAGTTTTTTTTTTTCTTTTTTTTTGATCCAGTTCTTTTAGCTGTTAAATTGCAAGTAATAAAAACAGTATTACTGATGTTTTTGCTTTCCTCCATAAAAATGGAGGAAAGAAATAAAAGAAGAAAGTAAAGTCTCAGGGAAGAAGCTAAGAAGGATGGAGAAAGAATTTTGTAAAGAAAGATATTTGAAAAAGAAAATTTTGAATGATTAAGACAATAAATAAAAGCATGAATGAAAATAAATAAGAATTAGCAACTTAAAAAAGGAAGAGAACGAGAGTTGAAATCGAAGAACGAAGGAAAAAATTAGAGAATTAATCCAAGCTTACATAGAAATACATCAAAGAAGAAATGAATGAATGAAAATGAGTTGAAATGTAATTATATTGGATTTCGGAATGAATAATAGAATAAGCAAAAATAAGCTCAAATTGAAGAAGGAATAAGAAGGAAAAAATTATAATTTAAAGTTAAAACAAAAAGAGAGAATAAAGTAAGAATGAATGAATGTCTCGAAAAGGAAGAATGAATAAAAAGAGTGAAAACTAAAGAAAGATTTAGAATGTTAAAAATGAAAAAAATATTGCAATGATAAAAGAATGAGTGCGAGAACAAAAAGATTTTTTAAAAACAGAGGAAAAAGAAAACAAAAAATAAATCCAAGATGAACAAGAAAATGAGAAAAAGGGAATGAAATGTTTTGGCTATAGTAGAAAGTGCTGGTAAAAAAAAAAAAAAAAAAGGATATCAAAAAAATAAAAGAATGGCAGCTGAAAGAGAAAAGAATTTGGACAGCGAGCCAAAAGTTAGACAGAAGAATTCTTGGAGATGGCCATAGTGGAAATCTTTGCAGAATCTGTTCACCTGTAGAAAATAGGAGATAACAGATTGTGAAAGGGTGAAACTTCAATTTTGCGATAGAATGACAGTCCTGTTTGAAGATCTTCTCAAAAATGTACAATTCTTTTACTCAAAATCAGGAAAAATGTAAAAAAGAATTTGGGAGCAAGGAATGAGACATCAAAGAAGAAAAAGACTAAAATGCTTGAATAAAAGGTTAAGATGATGTATCGAGAAGGGGTAGATGGGGTTTACTGAGAGAAAGAAGATATAAGGACATCAGAAAAAAATAGAAGGGGTGAGATGAAATAGAAAGATCTTCACCTCATGAAAGGAACAGGTTCAGGGACAGAGAAAAAGACGAAAAACAAGAATATTGAAGAGAAGGAAATGGTGAGAAAGAAAGAGATGGACATTAAGAAGAAGAATATGAGGATGAAGGATATGAAAAATGAGGAAGAAGGAGATAAGGAGGAAAAAAAAACGAATATGAAAAAGAGTAATCAAGTAAAAGAAGGAAACAAGGTGAAATTCGGAAAAATAGACAAGAATTTTAGAATGAAGAAAAAAAGAAATTAGTCTTGAATAGAAAGAGAAAGATTGGTTAGGTTTGGTTAATTTTTATGGCATATCAACTACTATACGTTATTTAATGCCAAATTGTCTTTATTGGTTTGGTTTTAGAGCAGATAAACCATTGTTGGTTATTTAATGCCAAATCCTCTTTATACATATATATTAAATATATAGGATTTGGTTTGGTTAGGTTTTATGGCATATAAACCATTGTAGGTTATTTAATGCCAAATCCTCTTTATACATATATATTAGATATTTAGGGTTGGGTTTAATGGCATATCAACCATCGTAGGTTATTTAATGCCAAATCCTCTTTATACATATATATTGAATATATAGGATTCGGTTTGGTTGGGTTTTATGGCATATTAGCCATTGTAGGTTATTTAATTCCAAATCCTTTTTATACATATATATTAAATATATAGGATTTGGTTTGGTTGGGTATTATGGCATATCAACCATTATAGGTTATTTAATGCCAAATCCTCTTTATACATATATATTAAATATATAGGATTTGGTTTGGTTGGGTATTTTGCCATATCAACCATTATAGGTTATTTAATGCCAAATGCTTTTTTATACACATATATTAAATAGATGATTTCTTCATACATTTTGTAGATAACATTTTTAAAAGAGCTTGAGCTCATTTTTTTGTACACAGTTTAATGGTTTCACCAATTTCTATCTCATATGAATAATTCTATTTAGAATTAATCATTTGTTTGCTCACAGTTTAATGTTTTCAAGTGTTGTATACAACACGTATACATGATAATCGTAATGATATCAATCCAATGGTCCATATGCAAATTCAAATACAGGGAAAGACAGGCGTATGCAAATACAGGCGGACTCTGTTGTTCAGATACAAACGCATTTATTAATTTCTTGACTTTGGTTCTTCGACACGAGGAGAGAGACACAATTCTAACTTTGCTAACTCCATCCCCATGCGCAGTGCATCTTGTGGGGTTTATGATCTCTTTCGGTAGAGATCCAAAAATCTTAACCGCCGTTGCAATGGTAGAACACTCAACTCTCGTCTTCCATGGTCCAATGTCAACTTTCAATTGACTCTTTTTCAAAATCCTCAAATTCTCAGGACCATATCATCCAGGCATGACGTCATCTACACTCCAGCCACATTTCCTGTCAAGGGGTTTATTATGACAATAGTGATTGTCATATCCTTTGCGTGCGAGCATAAAACTGTACCCTATGACTATGCTTCGAACTCTTAACCCGAATAGTTCTAAGCCCAACTAGACTGAATGATAAAATATAATTAACGAAAAATGATTAATATTAAAAAAAATCATTCCTTAATTATATAACACAAGTATAGCTATTTAACAAAAACAATTCAATTAAACATTGGTCATTTGTTTACACACAGTTAAATGATCAAACTATTCTACTTCAAACAATTCAGTTTAACATGTTAACAAAGTTAAACAGTCCCAAGTATTGCTATGTATCACTAACTTTTCAATTAAATATCAGTCATTGGGTTACACACAGTTAAATACACAAACAGTTCTATTTCAAGCAATTCCTTATAGCATAAGTCATTTGCATGCTCTCAGTTTAAATGTCAAACAGTTCTATATGATCCACAGATAGGACGCTAACAGGTGCTACCTCTCCAAGCTAGAGTGAACCTGGGAGTGATGTCAATGAAGAGGTACTCCATATTCCCCAAAGCCCCAACATTACTCGAACCTCACCATCAGTGTCATATTCAGGATATTCATTAGGAGTCTCATTCCTCTGCTGAGACGCAGTTAGTGTATTCTACAACCCCAGCCGACTGGGCCAAGAAAGAGAATGAAACAATGAATAAAAGTTTTAGACTCGAATGACTGAATGAATAAACCAATGATTAAAAAAGAGAAGAAAATAATGAATGAAAAAGTTTAGACTAAAGAATCAATGAAAAAGGTTACAATTGAAGAATGACCAAATGAGTCTAAGTACGAATGAATAGAAAAAGTGTTTTTAAGAAGGACTGCATTAAAATGAGTTGGAATTTACTATATAGATCTACAAATGAATAAATTAGAATTGAAGAATGAGAAAATAAAGGGAATGAAAGCATGTTTGAGAATGAAAAAAACAAATAATTAAAATGATTTAAAGTAGAAAAAAAAAGAAAGAAAAGCATCCAAAAATGAAAGATTAAATGACATGGAAAGACCTTTCCTCGCTGAAAAGATCATGTTCAATTATTAAGAGGAAAAACATGAAGATGAAAAATAATCTGAAAAAGAAGAAAGATGATGGCAAAAAGAAGCATATTAAAAATGAAGGAGGGGATGTCCTCGTGGTGTAATGGTTAATGTGATGGACAGCGGAATCGTAGTAAGCGAGTTCGTACTCCAGTCACACTATTACGTTCACTTTCGGACAAATACCCTTGGGAAAGGTATGAACCCCCTTATCCTCCCAGCTATTGGTTAAATAGTACCACTACTGTTCTTCTAGGAGAATGGCTTTGGCATTAAATAGCCTACAAAGGTTGATATGCCATTAACCAAAGAAACCAAACCAAAGTTCACTTTCAGACAAATACCCTTGGGAAAGGTATGAACCTCCTTATCCTCCCAGCTATGGGTTAAATAGTACCCCTACTTTTCTTCTAGGAGAATTGCTTTGGCATTAAATAACCTACAAAGGTTGATATGCCATTAACCAAAGAAACCAAACCAAAGTTCACTTTCGGACAAATACCCTTGGGAAAGGTATGAACCTCCTTATCCTCCCAGCTAGGGGTTAAATAATACCACTACTGTTCTTCTAGGAGAATGGCTTTGGCATTAAATAACCTACAAGGGTTGATATGTCATTAAACAAACAAAGAAACCTAAAAATGAAGGAAATAAAGGATATATGAATTTGAAGCAGCTAAAGATGAATAAAACAGTTAATGAAGAAGATTGAGATGAAGAAAACGAATAGGAAAAAGAGTGCTCGTAAAAATGAGTGAATGGAGAGGAATAGTTGGTTACAGAAAGAATTCTGAAAAAAGACCAAAGAAAATGGAAAAACGCAAAAAAAAAGGAGAGGGATAGATGACAAGTTAATTAAAAGAAAGAAAAGGTTTTGGGGAGTTGTTTTATTTGTTTTTCTTTCTTTATTTGAAATTTTAAAATAAGAAAAAATCAAAATGCAAAAAATTTGGAATTTCCAAATGCATTTTGAAAATATTGTCATGAAAGAGAAGTTTATGTAAACCTGAAATTAAGAGTCAAAAGGGAACATCTGTGGAATTGGTTAAGTTGAGCTAAGAGAGTCAAAGAAATGGAGAGAAAAAAATTCCAGTGGGAGGAGAGGAAAGAATTAAATATAAGAATAAAAGAGGAATGAAACAAAGAATGAAAGAAAGAAAATAAAGCGAAAGAAAAAAACTGAGCAAAAAAAAAAAAACAACATATATATATGTATATATATATATATATATATATATAAACATTTTTTATAAATTGGTCTTCTTTTAAAAATTGATCTGCGTTTCATCTCAACCTACCTTTTGTTTATATCTATCTATCTGAGTTTTTCATCTTTCTTTATTTTTCTTTTCTATCTCCCTATCTTCTTTTTGCTTATATCCATCAATCTATCTAACCATCTATTTATAATTTTTTTTATATATCTATCCGTTTTCATATCTCTCAAGCTGTCTTCTTTTTGCTTCAACCTATCTCATTTCATTTTTTTTTTTTTTTTTGCATATCTATCTATAGATATAGATTAAAAAAATTTATGAGAAGAAAGAAAAAATAATGACAAAATAACCAAAGTAGGTGGAGATATTGAAAAAAAAGAAAAAAAACACGACAAAAAGAAAAACCAATGTAAAAGAATGAGGAAAGAAGAAAGGTAAAAAGAAAAACGAAGAAAAAAATGATAGAACAAAGGAAATAAACAGTGAAAAATTTTAAAGGAAAAAATGAAAAATAAAGAAAAAACTTGAAATTAGTGAAGGAATAAAAAAAATAATAAAAAAAAAGAAAAGAAAAATTCTTTAGTTTGAAAGTACAGTTGATTGATGAAGAGCCCTGAAAATAAAATATGTATTTAAAAATATCTTTATTGATATCTAGAGGAAGTGCATAACAATATATATATATATATATATATATATATATATAGTTATTTATGGCTAGATGAATATTTGTTTGTAGTCATCCATGGAAATGATTATGTCCAAACCATAATGTGAAAATGTATAAAAGAAATAAAGAAAGGTTTTCATTAAATACATAAAATAGACACACCAATACAAACAGCTCGAGAGAGGGAGAGATACAGAGTGAGAGAGAGAAGGAAAGAGGAATGGGGTAGAAAAGAGAGAAAAAGAATATAAGGTGAATGAATGAGAGGGTAATCGAGGCAAAAATGAGGAAGGGTAAAGAAGAGAGAGGGAGAGAGAGAGAGAGAGAGAGAGAGAGGAAATAAGAACAAAAGAGAGGAATGGGAGGGAAGAGACAGAGGAATGGAGAAAAGAAAGAAAGGTATTGGAGGAAAGAAGAGAGAGAGAGAGAGAGAAAAGAATGGAGAAGAATAGAGAGAACAAAAAAATAATGGATGAGATGAGAATAGCTGTAAAAGAGAAGAATGGGTAAGAGAAAAGAGAGAGAGAGCCAAATAGTGAAGGAGAGAGAGAGAGAGAGAGAGTGAGAGAGAGTGAGAGAGAATGTTAAAGAAGAGTGAATGATGGCAAGAGAGAAATGGATAAAGAGAGAATGAGAGTAAAAGAGAGAAGTGGGGGACAAGAGAAAGAGAGAGCAAAATGAAAGAATGGTAGAAAGAGAGAGAATGAGGAATGATAGAGGAGAGAGAGAGAGAGAAGGGAAAAGAGAGAGAGAGAGAAGGGAAAAGAGAGAGAGTGAGCGAGAGAGAGTAGACAGTGAAATAGTGTGAAAGAGAGAAGGGAAAAGAGAATGAGAGAGAAGTAGAGAGAGAAATAGTGAGAGAGAGCGAGAGAAGGGAAAAGAGAATGTGTGTGAGAGAGAGAGAGAGAGAGAGAAGTAGACAGAGAAATAGTGAGAGAGAGAGAGAGAAGGGAAAAGAGAATGAGAGAGAAGTAGAGAGAGAAATAGTGAGTGAGAGAGAGAGAGAGAGAGCGAGAGAAGGGAAAAGAGAATGTGTGAGAGAGAGAGAGAGAGAGAAGTAGACAGAGAAATAGTGAGAGAGAAGTAGACAGAGAAATAGTGAGAAAGAGAGAGAGAAGCCAAAAGAGAATGAGAGAGAGAGAGAAGTAGACAGAGAGATAGTGAGAGAGAGAGAGAGAGAGACGTAGACAGTGAAATAGTGAGAGAGAGAAGTAGACAAAGAAAGAGAGTGAGAGTGCCTAAAAAGAGTAGAAGAGAAAAAAAAGGGAAAGAAATGAATCCTAAAGAGAAAGAGTGAGAGTAAGCCTCAAGACAGAAGGAAACTGACAGTGAGTTAGAGAGAGAGAGAGAGAGAGAGAAGTAGACAGAGAAATAGTGAGAGAGAGAGAGAGAAGGGAAAAGAGAATGAGAGAGAAGTAGAGAGAGAAATAGTGAGAGAGAGAGAGAGAGCGAGCGAGAGAAGGGAAAAGAGAATGTGTGAGAGAGAGAGAGAGAGAGAGAGAGAGAGAGAGAGAAAGAAATTTAATAAAAACAGAAAATACTTTGGAAAAGGGAAAATAAAGATAAGGTAAAAAAGAAATATAAAAAAAAAAGGAACTCAACAAAAAAGATCTTTTTTAGCAAAAATGGTGAAGGCAAAATAAAAAACAAATCAAAGAAAAGATGGAACAAAAATGAAAATAAAAAAAAAAAGATTTAGATACAAAACTGTTTCCATCGAGATACAGAAATCAAAACCAAAATAAAATATATAAAAGCTTAAAGGAGAAAGAAAAAGGCCCTATGCTTGTCGAATAATCAATAGCAAGTCGTGGTTCACAGACAATCTGAGGATTGATTTAGAAGCCATCTCCTCCTCAAAAGCAAAACTATCACTTCAGAAATGGCTGAAGAAATAAGAAACCAGAAAGACGCAATGGCCGACAAAATTGGAATTATTCATTTTTAAGACAAATTAAATTAAATATCTCCCTCCTCCAAAAAACACCCATAAGACTATTCATTTCCTTCGAGTGCTGCTACACACCACCAATCTCATCTTCTGTTTTATCTATTACAGTCATTCCCCATTGTAGAACCTGTCCTCTCGGAAAGAAAAGAATTATAAAAAGAAATCTTTTTTAAAAAGATCTACAAGCTAAAAAGAAAGTAAAGACAGAAAAAGACTAAAGAGGGAATCTAAAGAAAAGGAAGACTATGTAGCACTAATCTTTCTCCAAGTGGGAAAGGCTTGCTCATTTTTAAAGATCAGCTTTCAAAACCTAGATCTGAGACATAACCTCTGGTGCCAGTTAACCTCGAAAGCTTTTATCCTATTTACCCAACCCCTCCGCACGGGCAGGATATGACACAAGGTCAATTTTTTTAAGCAGAGTTTAACAGGTTTGAATGCAGAGTTTTCCTTCTCCTAGACTAGTTGCCTCACCAAGGCTGAAGAACCTAGTCTGTCCTACTATTTACCCATAGCTGGAGGGAGAATAATTGGATTCATACCTTTCCCAAGGGTATTAGTGCTATGTGAAGTGGAAACAGTCTCGTCCAGGTTTTGAACTCGAATCGCCGTGTCCATTTCCTGCGATGATAACCAGTACACCACGGGCACCTGGAAAGCTTTTATTGTTTACTAAATTTCAGCTAGACAAGCACATGGACAGAAATATAGAGTACCAACAGGCTTAATGAGGGAGGAGATAAGAAAGAAAAATATCAGATCTATCAGAAAGTCAATACACTGAAAACAAATCAATAAAATTAAAAATGTATTACAGAAGACATATTAAAATCATTATGCAAATTAGATATCCCATGACTGTGATAGATGCCATTTGTTAGTACATATGATACACATTGCACGTTGATCATACTTTTTAAGGATTTAACATAATGAAGACCATATTGATGCTGGCATGAGTGTGAAAACACACACCTGAAGATACACACACACACACACACACACACACACACACACACACACACACATACACACACACACACACACAATATATATATATATATATATCCAAGTTAGACGAACCAGACATGCAGGACACTGCTGGAGAAGCAGGGACGAACTCATAAGAGATGTACTCTTATGGACCCCCACACATGGCCGTGCAAAAGCAGGACGACCAGCACGAACATACATTCAGCAGCTATGTGAGGATGCGGGATGTTGTCCTGAAGACCTGCCTAGGGCGATGAACAATAGGGAGGAGTGGCGAGAGAGGGTCAGGGATATCCATGCTACTAGCGCGACATGATGATGATGATGATGATGATGAATTTCAAAGTGTATACAAAGCTAGCATGCAAATGGATGGGCAAAATGGGAAAATAAACTCGGGCTCTATTGAAGGTACTTTTTAAAAAAAGTTTTAGAACCATCAAACAAGCAGTGTACATACTAAATATATGTTAAGTCGTCGCACTCAAAATATATTGGCCCAGTTGGCTGGGGTTGTAGAATACACCGACTGTATCTCTGCAGAGGGGTAAGACTCACCCAACAAGTGTCTTTCATATGACACTAAGCAATCTGATGGTGAGGCTCCAGTAATACTGGAGCTTTAGAGAATGCAGAGAACCCCTTCAATGCAACCACTCCCAGGTTCACTCTGGCCCAGACTGGTAGCATCATCTTGGGTCCTATATATGGGACAAATAGAACTAAAATATGTAATTACACTAAACGGAATTGTTTGAAATAGAACCGTTTTTGATATTTAAACTGTTTACTTATATCAAAAGGAATTGTTTGAAATAGAACTATTTTGATATTTAACTGTGCGTAAACGAAAATCTGTACTTATGCTAAACTGAATTGTTTGAAATAGAACTGTTTTTGACATTTAAACCGAGTACTTATGTTAGACTAAGCTGTTTGAAATAGAACTGTTTATATGTATAAAAATGGATTGGAATTAAATATCCTACAATGGTTGAAGTGCTATAAAACAAAGCAAAACCAAATCAAAATGGCACAGACCCTATCTTAAAGTGACAACAAGACTAATAATACATTTTGCTTTCTCTTTTTGGAAGACAAGTTGGCAGTTGCTGCATACCCCAATTCTAAAGTTGCCCCGTCGGCTGGGGCTGTAGAATACACCGACTGCTTCTCAGCAGAGGGGTAAGACCCCCCACCAACAAGTGTCCTGGATATGACACTAAACAATCTGATGGTGAAGTTCCAGTGATGCTTGAGCTTTGGGGAATGTGGAGTACTCCTTCAATGCCATCACTCCCAGGTCCACTCTAGTCCGGAGTGGTAGCACCCGATAGGGCCCTATCTATGGGTTAAATAGAACTAAACTGAATTGTTTGAATTAGAACTGTTTGACGAAACTGAATAGCTTGAAATAGAAATGTTTTTGACAATTAAACTGTTCTTAGATTTAAACTGCATTCTTATGGTAAACTGAATTGTTTGAAATGGAACTGTTTTTGACATTGAAACTGTACTTACACTCAACTAAATTGTTTAATATAGAACTGTTTTGATATTTAACTGTGCATAAACAAAATCTGTACTTATACTTAGCTGAATTAGAAAAGTTGGAATACACTGAATAGCTTGAAATAGAAATGTTTTTGACAATTAAACTGTGTACTCATGCTAAACTGAATATTTTGAAATAGAACTGACAATTTGCATAAAGTGGATTTGGTTTTAAATAACCTACAAAGGTTGATATACCATAAAATCCAACCAACCTAATCTATAGAATAGCTGAATCAAAGATCTGAGACATTGAATGGATGTATGAGGAGCATACAATAAGTTTCCAGACTTTTTTCGTATGGGCATTTAAAATTGTCGTAGACTCTTGAAAATTCAGTATGTTATTGCAATACATCTTATGAGATGAGCATTTTAAATTCCAGACTTGAAAATGGACCTTCATTTCCAAAATATTCATATCTCGCTGACAAAAAAGAGCTTAGTCTGGCACAGAATACGTGAAAGGGAATATTTGCTGAAGATAGCCAGGCACAAGTCAAATGGGGATTAAAAATTGAGTTCTTGAAAGTGGAGATTGGTTATACCGGAGAAAACTTATTTTTTCTTTTTTTTTTCTTTTTTTTTTATTATTCTGGGCTCAAATATTGAATATTTAGCAATGGCGGTTGTGGTGGGAAACATAACTATCTCAGTCACAGAGTAAACCGCAAGAGATTGTGGAAGGAAGAGAGAGAGAAGGAGAGTTAGAGAATTAGATTAGAAAGAATAAGAGAAATAAAGTAGGGAGGAGGAAGAGAAAAAATGAGAGAAAAACCTTATTTCTTCTTTTTTCTACTTCTTTAGAAAAAGAAGGATAGGTAGGAAAGAAAAAAATATTCAGTAAAAAAGGAAGGTGAAGAACTGAAAGAAAAATGTATGTAAAAAGAAGCAAAAGAAAAAATATAAAAAAAAAGAAGGAAGGGAAGAAGAAAAAAGAAAAATGAACGAAAAAGAAAATGAATGAAAAGAAGAAAAAAGAAAGAATAAAAGAAGAGAAAAGAGAGAGAGAGGAAGGAAAAAGAAGGACCATAAAAGTATGACAAAAAGAATGTATAAAGAAAGAAATAAGGAGAGAAAAAATTGAAGAACAAATAAAACAAAAAAACTAACAAAACAACTCACAAAAAAAAAAAAACAAAAAAGTAAAAGAAGCCTCACCTACAGAAAAAAGAAACAAAGAATTATAAAAAAAAAAAAAAAGAAGCAGACCAGCCACAGAAAAAGAAAGGAAAATTTTAAGAAAACAGCCACAAAAATTAAATAATGGCCGACATAAAAAACCAAAAAATAAAAAAACCAACCAAAGAAAAACCAACAAAATGGGAAGAAAATAATGCTACAAAATATGAGGCACAAAGTGATGAAGTGACAGAACAGCCTTACACCTAATTGCATCGTGCCTGTTGATTCGGCATTTTCAAGCGAATATTTCCATGGATGTTCTTCTTCCACTTCATCCTCCATCACTGTCAATTTTTTTCCCCTCTTCTTCTTCGCCTGCCTTCCTTCCTTCTCAGACTCCAGAGACAACAGGGTCTGATGCGTTGCCGGGTAAGGTCGGCGGCAAGGGGCCAGTAGCACGGATCAATAGTCTACCTCTTCGTTGCAATTCTGCTTCAGTCCTGATTGTCGGGGGCAAATTTCCCCTCTTTCTCAACCCATTCAATCATCCTCACTTTCGTCGTTATATCGACTACAACTCCATTAAACCAAAAACTAATAGACAGTCAGCAAAGCTTCTCGACAAGTTTCTGCAGCATTGGGTATTGATAATGAATGAAAACCATGATCCACATCATAATGTACATTTATGACATAGCGGAAAATTTAAAGAGAAGACAATAAAGGATTTAGAATAATGGTAAAAGAATGGAAAATACGAATTAGAATGGAAAATACAAATTAGAAAATAATAGAAGTAAACCTTGAGTGAGTACTACTGTTTGGTTGCACCATGCTGCATTAAATAGTAAGCCTCTGAAATTAATATACCTGTTCAATATACCTCAGTAGCAATATCTCATCTACTGAAAGTGATGTCTAGATAGATATAGATAATGCATGGACTGCTATTGACAGGATATTGACCATATAGAAATCTAATCTCTCTAATAAGATAAAACAGGAGTTCTTCTTTGCTTTAGCCATGTCAGTACTATTGTGTGGTTGCACCACTTGGACTCTAATGAAACACCTGGAGAAAAAGCTAGGTTTAAGTTTCTTTGTTTTAATGACATATCAACCTGCATAGGTTATTTAATGCCAAAGTTATCCTTCTAGAAGAACAGCAGTGATGCTATTTCACCATAGCTGCGTGAACTACACAAGGTTACTGCATGCTATAATGAACAAATAATGGAAAGAGTACCTTACAATACAATGAGGGGGGGGTTCCTTGTGGTTAAAGAGCTGAACTGTGGAATCATAGTGAGTTCAAACCCCAGTCGTGCTATTACATCCACTTTCGGAGAAATTATAATGGGAAAGGTATGAACCCCCTTATCCTCCCAGCTATGGGTTAAATTATACCATTACTGACCTTCTAGAGGTATGGCTTTGGCATTAAATAATCCACAAAGGTTGATATGCCATTAAACAACCAAATGAACAAACAAACAATACAAAACAATATGTAATATTACGGACGGGCGCTGTCGTTGAGTTGCGGCGGCCTCAAGGTTGGAGAACGTGCGAGCACATCAACGGTCATCAATCATTGGGTACATGGGTCTGACGATCAAAAACGTCATGAACTTCGCTCGTGCTGGCAGAACGACCTGTAGAGTTCAAGCGTGATTTTAATATAATCACGTGTGAACTTTCACGTGCTACCCTATTGTTTTCACTGGTGATCCTCGAGCCTTCTGGAACCTTCAAATTGATCCATCAAATCGCTATATAAGGAAACCAGGTGGCGAAATTTTGGGAGATCAAGGCAGGTTTCTAAACAGGTTCAACAGAGGTCCATGATACCCCAACCCATGCCATACCCAGCCTGTCAGCAATTCGACTGATATGAAAGTATCAACAAGTCAGCTATAACGCCGCCGCTGTCATCGCCAAGAAGAGGAGGAAGGAAGAATGCTATCAAACAAACTTTTTTAACTACAGCCCGCCGTAGTCCCCATGAATAAAAGCGACTACTATTTTCTTCCTTAAAATTCGAATTTTGAGTGTTTCTTTTCCGCGAACTCCTTTCTTTCAGACCCAACGTGTATTGGTCCTATGCTACAAATAGCCATATGGCCACCTTACTCCTATCTTGCCAATCGTAGCTTGGTTAGCTAGTCGGATTTTATGGCATATCAACCCATGTGAGTTATTTAATGCGAAATCCTCTTTATACATATATATTAAATATTTAGGATTTGGAAACACATTTTGTTGATAACAATTTTAAACAAGCCTAGGCTAATTTTTTTTTCCCAGTTAAATGGTTTCAAGTATTGCTCTATAATATGACTAATTCTATTCACTATCAGTCATTTGTTTGTGCACAGTTAAATGGTTTCAAGTATTGCTATATAATAGTAACAATTTAACATCAGTCATTTGTTGGCACACCTTTAAATAAATATTCATGTCATGTAAGAGATTAGTTTGTCTGTTAGTTGGTTGGTTGATTGGGTTTTATGACATATCAACCTTTGTAGGTTATTTAATGCCAAATCCATTTTTATGTAAATAATCAGTTTTATTTCAAACAATTCAGTTTAGCATGAGTACACAGCTTGTTTGGTTTGGTTTGGTTCGGTGGGTTTTATGGCATATCAACCTTTGTAGGTTATTTAACGCCAAATCCATTTTTATACAAACAATTCAGTTTAGCATGTGTACACAGTTTAATTGTCAAAAACATTTCTATTTCAAGCTATTCAGTTTATTCAAACAGTTCTAATTCAGCTAATTCAGTTAAGTATAAGCACAAAAGTTCTCTATTAACCAATTCAGTTTAGCATAAGTACAGTTTCAATGACAAAACCAGTTCCATTTCAAACAAATCTAAGTACAGTTTAATTGACAAAAACATTTCTATTTCAAGCTATTCAGTTTGGTCAAACAGTTCTAATTCAAACAATTCTGTTAAGCATAAGTATGCAGTTAGTTCGATTTAACCCATAAATAGTGCCCTATCAGGTGCTATCATTCTGGGTCAGAGTGGACCTGGGAGCAATGGCAATGAAGGAGTACTCTGCATTCCCCAAAGCTCCAGCATCATTTGAACCTATTATTATTATATCTATTAGTATTAACCTATTAGTATTATATCAAGGACTCTCATAGAGGTGGCCTTACCCCTTTTAGATGTCAAAACAGTTCTATTTTAAACAATTCAGTTTAGCATAAATATGCAGTTTAAATACAAAGAAACAGTAAAGTCAAGAAAGCACAGTTTAATTCTATTTAACCCACAGATAGGACCCTTATCAGGTGCGACCACTCTGGGCTACAGTGGATCTGGGAGCGATGGCAATGAAGGGGTACTCTGCATTCCTCAAAGCTCCAACATTACTGGAACCTTACCATCAGATTGTTTAGTGTCATATCCAGGACACTCATTGGGTGGGGGGTACCCCTCTGCAGAGAAGCTGTCGATGCATTCTACAGCCCCAGCTGACTAGGCAATAGTTTGTCTGTAATTTCATTGTTAAACAAGTGAGAACTAATTTGTTGACACACAAGTATTGCTATTGTTTCTAAACAGATAGATCGTTTCAATAACGCTTATAATTCTATTCAGTATTAATTATTTGTTTGCACATGGTGAAGTGTTTACAAGTATTGCCTTTTAACACTAATTATTCTATTCAACATAACTCATTTGTTTGCACACAGTTAAATGGTTTTGAAGAATTTTGCATTACTAACTATTCAATTAAACATCAGTCATTTGTTGACACACAGTTAAATGATCCAGCAGTTCAGTTTAGCATAAGTCATTTGATTGCACTCAGTTTAAATGCCAAAGAATTCTATTTGACCCATAGACAGGACCCTATCAAGTGCAACCACTCCAAGTCAGAGTGGACCAGTGAGTGATGGCAACAAAGCAGTACACCACACTTGTTAGGGGTTGGGTCAATTTAGATGTCAAAAAGTTCTATTTAACCCATAGACTGGACCCTATCAGGTGCTATGACTCCAGGGCCAGAGTGGACCTGGCAGTAAAGGTAAAGAAGGGTACTCCGCACTCACAAAAACTTTAAGACTGGAGCCTCACCATCCGAACGTTTAGTGTCATACCCAAGACACTCATTGGGAGCTTTTACCTGTCTTTAGAGAAGCATTTGGCGTATTTCACAGCCCCAGCTGACGGTGATGTATTTAAGTGGGTGACACGAAAGAGATTTAACTATTTAAACATTTTTATCTTTTGTCTGGATTGCTATTCCTAAGTAAGTAAGCCTATGTAACAATTTCTCATCTCCCATTGAAGAAACATCTTAAATATATTTATTTTTAATTACATTCCTTAATTTTTTTGTTTTGACGTTTAGGAATTCAAATTCTGAATGATTTGTCACCTCTTGCAGCAACATGATTTCCAGCTAATACACTTAGTTGTTAAAGATAATCTTTTTGTTTCTCTTTATATTCATTCCCGCAAGACACCGAAAATATTTTTATGTTAAAATGTTTCTTCGGATCTAATAAATACTCCTATTAAATTTGGTGACTCAACATTAAACCATTTACCAGAGGAAAGCCAGAATTTATATCCATCTGCACAAGTTTTTTTTTTAACTGCTTATGTAATCAATCCCTTTTAATTTTCAAAAGATGCTGGGAACTTTAGCACATCCTAATAACAATAATTTGATCCAGTAGTTTGGCTATAAAATTAATATTTTCAGTAAGATTTCATGACATCAGTTTTAAATAATATAGAATTTTTTTTTTTCTTGAATTTTCTTAATTTCAATTGAATCCTAATATTTTCTGCAATAAAATTTAAATCAAATTTAAGAAAAAAAAAAAAGAAAGACTGATTTTAAAGTATTTTTCTTTTTAACAACACAGAATCCTTTAAATGATACCATGAGAAAATTTCAATAAGGATTTTTTTCAAAGGATTTTAGAGATAAAAATAGAAAACAAAACAAAACTTGCTGTTTGTTTAAAAAATCTTGGAGAGCAAAAATAAAATTAACAAAGGTTAAAGTTGTTGGTATCTCATTCAAATATTAATGAATACTTTAACTCGAACGATCAAAAGGGAAAGTCTTTTTGTAAAAGCTTAAACCTTAGAACTTTGAGTCCTCTATGCTCATACTTTAACCCCTACCTCAAACCTAACTGAAAAAATAACTGAAAATGTAAAATATTTAATCTTTTATAAAGGCAACAGCAACGGAAAAATAATGATTCCCTGGCCAGAATTTAGACCTCTAAGTTGGCTGATTAATTCATTTTAGTGGCATGTCAAATTCTCAAGAGTTATTTTATGCAGAGAGGTTAGATAATCGACTTCATTTTACATTCATATTTACACTTTTTAAGAGCTTTTCTTTTTTTTTTTTTGCATATGTTGATGTAATATCAAATATTCTTATTAAATACAAATAATTTGCACACAATTGTATGGTTTTAAGTAACTAATAATAATAAGTAAAGTCGGCGAACTTAGTCGAGGGTAACCTGAAGGCTCCCTTTTCAATAGCTACTACACTGAGGAGTAGTTGAGGGCGCTGCTTCATTCCCAGCATTGCTCCACTTTACCTTGATCTTTACCTTATTGTGCTGAATGTTAAGCAAGTCGGTATCAAGTACCATTTCTTGAGTCTTTGGTATAACTCGATCTGGGATTGAACCCCAGTCTCCTGGACCATTCGCAAACACTCTACTCATTAGGCCAATGGACTAGTAAGTAAATGAGTGAATAGTCTTATTTGACCCATAAATGAGACCCTAACAGATATGAATACTCCTGGCAGAATGAACCTAGGAGTAATGACAATGAAAGAATACCCAACACACCCCAGATCTCTTGAATCGGAGCCTCATTATGAGATGTTGTTTAGCGTTATACCCAAGACACTCCTGATTTTTTTTAAAGGGGAGAATACTGTTGGTGCATTCTAAGCCCAGTTGACAGGGCGGCTGTCCCTAAGGTTTCAGTGAAAAACCACCTCTTAAAACTAATGTGAAAAACTAGCAAGGAGTAGGGTAACAATAACAATTGTTAGAATTTGTGTTGTTATTTTGACTTTCTGCCCAAATACTCAACAAAAGATACTTCTTTCTGGTAGAAACTATTAGAAACAATTGATTAGCTGTGGAAAGTTGCAACTGATTGAGATTAAATAGTTTCAGTCTTCATTTCTGATTGGCTAATTTCCTCTGCTGCTGCTAACTGGAAAATTTATAAATAAGATCAACCATTCTTTGTACATTGTATACCTAAAACACTCCAATAATAACATTATTAATAGTAAATGAATCACATAATAAGCAAATGTACCAAACTAATGCATGGAGAGTATATGTGTAGACATGACTGGGTGGGAAACGTTATCCACTGAGAATTGAGCAAGAATTTCATATTTTACCATATTACCAAATATTACATGCACAAATCAGATTCATTTCAGAGAATAAACGTACAAATTTCTCTCGAGCTTTGGTTTGGTTGGTTGGGTTTTATGGCATATCCACTTTTGTAGGTTATTTAATGTGAAATCCATTTTTATGTAAATAATTCTATTTCAAAAAATTCAGTTTAGTATGAGTACACAGTTTATATGTCAAAAACATTTCTATTTCAAGTTATTCAGATTATTCAAACAATTTTTATTCAGCTAATTCAGTTTAGTATAAGTACAGATTTTGTTAACACAGTTAAATATCAAAAACAGTTCCATATTAAACAAATCAGTTAAGTACAGTTTCAATGTCAAAAACAGTTCCATTTCAAACAATTCAGTTTAGCATAAGAATGCAGTTTAAATCTAAGTACAGTTTAATTGTCAAAAACATTTCTATTTCAAGCTATTCAGTTTAGTCAAACAGTTCTAATTCAAACAATTCAGTTTAATTCTATTTAACCCATAGATCGGGCCCTATCAGGTGCTACCACTCTGGACCAGAGTGGACATGGGAGTGATAGCAGGGAAGGAGTAATCCGCATTCCCCAAAGCTCAAGCATCACTGGAACTTCACCATCAGATTGTTTAGTGTAATTTCCAGGGGGGGGTTACCCCTCTTCAGAAGTGCAGTCGACTTGGCAATTTAAAGCTTTGGGAAACAAGCAGAGCACCAAATCACTGCCAGACGACCAGACTAAGTGATTGTCAACAAAAAAGGAGACCTTGACATCCAGTGGACTTTGCTCTCTTGGCAGACTACAAAGTGAAAATCAAAGAAAACAAAAAAAGAGAGACAAGTACTAAGACCTTGCTTGAGAGTTAAAAAAAGTTATAGAATGTGAAAGGTCCAGTGATACCAGTTATAATTGGTGTGCTAAAACAGTACCCAACAGCTTAGAAAGGGAGTGGGGATGAGTTGGAAATTGGAGGACGAACCAAGACTATCCATAATACAACAGTGTTAAGAGCAGCCAGAATACTAAGAAGAGTCCTGGAGACTTGAAAAGACTTGCTGGGAATTAAAAGAAACTGCTTAGATTTGGTTCATAATACCCTCAGACTTATTTAATAAGTTTGTTACATTTTTTTCTTTTATTTATTTTTTTTCTTTTCATGCCTCATTGTGTTTATATTGTGTACCTGGTTGATTTTTCAGGAGATTCAGTGACAACAAGTCAATTAGGATCTCCAGCACCCTCCTGAGTATTCATTCAAATCCTACTATTGCCACATTTTCAATAAGTCTTCATTATAAATATTACATTATCTTTGCACTGGCATGAAATAAAAAAAACATAACTAAAAAAAAAAGTTACAAATATATCAAATAAATCTGAGGGTATTATGACCCAAGTCTAAGCAATTCCTTTTCATTCCCATTGCATTTTTCAGGTTCTTTTCTTCACCCTGAAATTCACCGGGACCCTCTCTCAGCCATGCACATCATCCTCTCCCAGCTTTGCTCTTCAGTGGAGCATGCTTACACATTAATATCAATTTGTTCTCAGTAGACACACAACAAAAGTCCGACCCATGATCTGACCCTATCTATCATCACCAGAAGCAATCCCTCCATCAAACAGTTTGTTATTAATAAATGTCCAGTCCAATTTTTCTTTCACTGAAACAAATCCTCAGGTGTCAAGTCTCCTTAATCAAGTCCACATGGCAAATTACTCCAGTCATAATTCACCTTTTTTTTTCTCTCTTTCTCTATCCATTTTTTCTCTCATTAAGCAATGGTATTTGCTTAAGGGTCAATGGATCCCACTCAAAGGCATAGAGCCTACAATTCAATTATCATCTTCCATTTGTCTAGACCCCCTATTCCATTTAGAAACATGTTGGAAATGAATGTTTAGGAGCAAATTTAACAAGGAAAACCACTGGGTTATTTTTTTTTAAAGCATATGAACCCTTGTTGGGTTATTTAATGCCAAGGTCAGCATTTTCTTCAGCAATTAAATGGTTTCAAATATCTGAGTGTAATGATAATTTTGTAAACAGAGTTTCTGGTAAGTATTCTTAAAACAAACATTGCTATCATATTTCAAGTAATTATATGCTAGTTCGATGGTTGATTTTATTGCATATCCATATTTACCAACCTCTCCATTCGGGCAGGATATGACATAAGGTCAGTTTTTAAGCGGAGTTTAACAAGTTTGAATTTAGAGTTTTCCTTCTCCTAGAGTAGTTTCTTCACCAAGGCTGAAGAACCAGTCTGTCCTACTACCGATAGCTGTGTGAACTAAAACAATACTCATACTAAACTAAATTGTTTGAAATAGAAGTGTTTGACTAAACTGAATAGCTTGAAATTGAAATTAAACTGTGTACTCATGCTAAACTGAATTGTTTTAAATAGAACTGTTTAATTGCATAAAAATGGATTTAACATTAAATAACCTACAAAAGTTGATATGCCATGAAAGCCAAACAACCAACCATCAATGTATTAATAAAGTTTACAATATTTCTACTCTATATCCCTTTTCCTTGGCAAATTGATACTCAAAGAATATAGGATACTAAACGAAATAAAGAAACGATTGTAGAAATAAGTTCATATATATATATATATATATATATATGTGTGTGTGTGTGTGTGTGTGTGTGTGTGTGTATTAGCATGCTTCTCTCCTATTGTCATGTTTAGATTGCAGTTTTGGGAAATAATAAACTAATTATGATGATTCTATCCCTCAAGAAATTCATGTCATTCGAATATTTTGTACTGTCTCTCTTTATTCTCATGTACATGAAAATTATACACACGTTTGCCAATATTGTACTTACATCAACTTACCCAAAATACAAATATAAAAATGATATTTTTGCCAACATATACATGATAATAAAAATCATTTTTGAAAATTGATTTTTTCAACTGTGCTTACTTATTCATATATTATACAGAGCATTCATGGATTATATATATATATATATATATATATATATATATATATATATATATATATATATATATATATGAGAAAGACAAAGACATCAGTACATGTGTATTTGTTGAGATTTATGGAAACACTTCCTTTTCTCTCTTTCTCTCTCTAAATATATAAATACATATATGCACACTATTCTATCAGACCTGACTGATAAAATGAAACGCAGTTTCTTCCAGGCAGCGGTTGTATCGATACTGCTATATGGATGCACTCCTTGGACGCTAACTAAACGGCTGAAGAAGAAGCTAGACGGCAATTACACAAGAATGTTGAGAGCAATATTGAACAAGTCCTTGCGGCAACACCCCACAAGACACCAACTATCCAGCCACTTGCCTCTCATCACGAAAACTATACAAGTTAGACGAACCAGACACGCAGGACACTGCTGAAGAAGCAGAGACGAGCTTATAAGTGATGTACTCCTATGGACCCCCGCATATGGCCAAGCAAAAGCAGGACGACCAGCTCGAACATACATTCAGCAGCTATGCGAGGATACGGGATGTAGCCCTGAAGACCTGCCAAAAGCGATGAATGATAGGGAGAAGTGGTCAAGGAAATCCGTGCTAGTGGCACAACATGATGATGATGATCATGATTCTATACTACAAATGTATCAAACATGCATATATACACTCTTGTATTATGACACATACACACAGATACATGCTTATTTGCATAAAGTGAAGAGCTAATAATTAAATTGTTCTCCGATGATGTCCTCCTTTTTGACAATGCTATTATTGTGTCTTGCAGAAAATCTGATCTATGGTCATAATAGTCATTCTAAATTGAAACGAATAAGACAAGACCCAGTACAGAAAGGCTTCAGTCTTCAAGTCAAGGCAATTGTAATGTGTGTGAATGGACCAGTGGTTCCTTGATTTTACTTATACAGAACGCTGGCAACATTCAAATCATCCATTTCCGTCAATTCTCTCTGCCTCATTGCTTTTAGTTTCATCTTGCGGGTTCTGTTGCTTTGGTCTTTGTTGCTTTTCTCCTCTTTACGTTCACCAACACCCTCTTGTTCTTTTTGAGTGGGTGGGTGAAAATGTTTGCAGTCATCTTTTTCTTTTCTTTTATGGATTCTTCAGGTTATTTTCTTCCTATTTTCTCGTTCTTTCATTCATTCATTCCTATTTTTCTTCATCCTTCATACCGGCAGTTACTGAGGGGATGAAAGAAAAAAACGATCATTCTGACGTGTGTCTCAATTTCTTGGGAACTGGTTCAAAATGACCCACAAGTTCTTTTCAAAGATACAGCCAAAGGGCAGTAAATAATTCTTGCCATTATAGAAATAGTTTGGTTTGGTTTCTTTGTTTAATGGCATATCAACCTTTGTAGGTTATTTAATGCCAAAGTTATTCTTCTAGAAGAACAGTAGTGGTACTATTTAATCCATAGCTAGGAGGATAAGGGGGTTCATACCTTTCCCAAGGGTATTTGCCCGAAAGTGAATGTAATGATGCTGGAGTACGAACTCGCTTACTACGATTCCGCAGTCCATCGCTTTAACCATTACACCACGTGGACACCCCCCCTATTATAGAAATAACAACTATATATATATATATATATATATATATATATATATATATATATATATATATATATATATATATATATATATATATATATATAAACAAAAACCGGTCACAGTGAGCTCTTTACCAGGAAAATTTAAATGTTCATAGTTGAATGAATTTTTGTCCTGACGGAATTATTCCCGACTCCGGTTTAACTGGACCGAATAATATATATATATATATATATATATATATCTCCAGTTAGTATCCAGGGATTGTGTATGGAATTATTCATATATAGAATATATGAGAAATTTTATATAATTCTACTCAATGTATAGCTATTAGTGTATAGATCTATGAAGAATATATATGAAGACGTGAAGCATTGACTTGTTGGAACAAATTTATAATAACACATTAACTGCCTGTTGAGTTTTCTACCATAATATATATATATATATATATATATATATACACACACGCACACTCATTACTACCAAGTGGGTAGAGTGGTCGCCAATGGGCCAGGAGGCTAGGGTTCAATCCTAGGTCAAGTCATACCAAAAACTCAAAAAATTGTACTTGATACCTCCTTGCTTAACACTCAGCATTATAAGGTATGTATCAAGGGTAAAGTGGAGCAATCAAGAGAAAGGAATAGCACTCACCTCTACACCTCAGTGTAGTAGCTATTGCTAAGGGAGCCTTCAAGTCACTCTTAACTATGGTCGCCAACTTTACTTAACTTTATATATATATATATATATATATATATATATATAGAGGAATTGATATCATATTATGCATGACACCTATTTGGGAAGTCGTGGCCCTAGGGGTGGTTGCTTCCTTTGTCAGGTAAAACGTACTTTCAAGATACATATGATCATGCGGTTGTGCATTCTTACCATGACTAGTTGATTTGGCATCGCTTATGTGTTGCATGATTTGTGGCCCATAGGTAGAAGTCCGGTTTCTACATTCTGGGGGTGCTGGTTCGATCTCTAGGGGTGGAGATTATGGTATGCACTGCTGATGAGACCCAATAAGATGGAAACATCTGTTCAATGTTCCGTATGTCGCATGTGAGTGTTTGCTGGATTTACTGGTCATGGTAATTTAATTTATATATATATATATATATATATATATATATATATATATATATATATTCGTATGCATGTGTATATACCTAACTATTCCACCATGTGCATGATGGGACACAAGGTCAATTTTTCAGCGACATAAAATTTCACTTGACTTCAGAGTATCAAGGGTAAAGTGGAGCAATCTAGAGAAAGGAATAGCACTCTCCTCTACACCTTGGCGTTGTAGCTATTGCAAAGGGAGCCTTCAAGTCACCCTCAACTATTGGTCACCAACTTTAATTTATATATATATATATATATATATATATGCATGTGTTTCTACCTAACTAGCCCACCATGTGCAAGATGTGACACAAGATCAATTTTAGTTCAGACGGCCCTTCTTTTTATTTTGTGGACAAAGTGGGGATGTCTTAGCCCTCTGCAGAGAATACAGTTAGTGTATACTAAGCCCCAAATGTAAAGGCATTTTCCAGGAGTTGTATTACTTATAATGGAGGTGCCCGTGGTGTAATGGTTATCGTTGTAGGAAATGGACACGGCGACACGAGTTCAAATCCTGGACGAGACTGATTGCATTTCATATAGCACTAATACCCTTGGGAAAGGTATGAATCCAATTATTCTCCCTCCAGCTATGGGTAAATAGTAGGGCAGACTGGTTCTACAGCCTTGGTGTGGCAACTAGTCTAGGAGAAGGAATACTCTGAATTCAAACCTGTTAAAACTCCACTTAAAAATTGACCTTGTATCATATCCTGCCCGAGCGAAATATGATAAATGGTTTTGAACATATAACATCAGAACTAAAATATCAATATATTTTTGTAACAATGTGTTTGTTCTTTTGTTACCCAGATCAAGTGACAACCTCTTGTTTTTTTTTTCAGTCTTTCTTCAACAACCCTCAAGATCACCAGAATACGACCGTTTGAGCACTAAATTAACCCATGCCTTGAAAATCCAATGAAGAACAAAGGAAAGCAATGCACTTTGACGATTTCTTTGAGGTTAAGAGACCAATCAAATAGTTTTATGTTGGATTTTCTGCACATTTTTATCTCTATTCCAAAAGCTTGTCTTTATCATCTTGGACATTTCCCTACATTTTTTTTTCTTTTAATACTTTTAAAAAAATTTTTATATCTAATCTTCATTCAACTTAGATCACTCAATTTTCTCCATTACTTTCATCATTGGGGCTGGGGTTTTTTTTTTGGGGGGGGATTCCTTTGTCAATTCAAATTTTTCAAATTTTCTTCATTTTCATTTTTTTTTCATCCCGTTCTCCTCTGTTCTCTTTCTTTTTCAATTTCTTCATCCATTATCTCTATTCTAATGAGATTCTCCCTTTTCTTCTCCTCCTTCAATTCTTTTCCCTCCTCTTACCATCACCTCTTTTCACCCCCTCTAAATTTCCTCATATTTCTACTCTGGATTTGTCATCATTTTCCCTGACATATCTGCCTGACCACTCGTTTATCTTTCTTCTCCTCTTTCTTCTCTGAATTCTCTCCTCATTTCCTCATCCTTCTCTTCCTCACTTTTTATTTTCCTTCTCCTCTTCCTCCACCCCCTACTCCTCCTCCTCCTCCATTCTTTTACACCTCCTCCTTTTCCTCTTGTTTTCCTCCAACTTTCTCCCTTTACTTTCTTGCCTTGATTTCCTCATCTAATTTTTCACTTTTTCTTCTTTTCTTGTTTGCCATTCTTCACTCCCTCCCCCATTTTTTCTTCTTTCTTTCACTCCTCCCCCACTTCTTTCTCCCCATTTTCCGCCATTATGTTCTCATCTGACTTTCACTACAACTCTACCTTCCACCTACCCCACTCCTAATTTTCCGTACGTTTTTCTTCCTCCCTTTGTCCAGCCTAGTCAGCTGAATATGCAGACTGCATCTCAACAGGGGGTAAAACCCTCCCACCTCTGAAAAAGCATCCTTGATATAACGTTAAACTGCATTTGATGGTGAGGCTTCAGTTCCGAAGTCCTGAGGAATGTGGAATACCTCTTCATTGCCATTACTTCCAGGTCCACTCTGATCTGAAGTGGTAGTATCTGTTAGTCCCATCTATTTGTCAAATAGAACAGTATAAGCATTTAACTGTGTGCAAACAAATGACCGATGTTAAAATGGAGTTACATAGCAATAATTGAAATAATTTAAATGTGTACAAATATAACTATTTGAGAGAGACTGCAATACTTGAAACCAATTCACTGCATGAAAGAGAATTATTAGAGTTTGATAGAAATACTTGAAACTATTTAACTGGGTGAAAATGAATGACCTCTGGCTTGTTTAAAATGTTACCAACAAACAATTCATTTACAAATCATATATCTTTTATGTATGTATAAAGAGGATTAAATTACCTACAAGGGTTGATATGACAAAAACCCAACCAACCAATCATCCTCCCCTTCTCCTCTCTTTGTCTCTCTATCCTTTTACCTCCTCCTCTTCTCTGCTTTTTTCTCTTTTTTTCTTCATTTTTCTCCTTAATTGTTCTTATCTTCCTCTCTGTCAGTTTCTTCTTTTGTAGATTTATAACAACTCTCTCTCTTTCTCAGTATATATAAATATATATCTTTTATCTCCTCATCTTTTCTTTTTTTTTCATTTTCTGAGAACAAATTGATTGGAGCTTATAAAACCCCAAGGGTAGAAAAAAAAATTTAAAAGGCAAAAACAAAACAAAAAATAAACAAAATTACCCAAAAAGCAAAACAAAAGTCTTATTTATAGCCCTTCTCCACACTCCCACACCACTACCTCCAACAAATGAAAACCAAGCATCAAAAAAATCCCAGTCTTCCTTCATGGAAGAACTCAGTTGCAAAGCGCTTGTGAATGTCATTTAAAGTAAATACCAAAGAGCTGAAGAAAATACTCTATGCGGAACTTATCATCTTGGCCTTTGGCTAATGAAAAAATCCACCAGCAAGAGGAGAACTAAAAAATATGATTCAAGTTCCTTGCCGGCCGAGGTGTCCCTTCAAGGCACTACTTTTCCTGGTGTGTTTCCTTAAAGATACAACACAAGTGGCACTTAGCCAGATGAAAGGAAACATAAGAACACATATATCCATCGTAAAAACAAGTAAGTATGACACTGAAGGTTGGATCAACTTCAGAGGCAAAAGTTATTGATATTTACTTAGCACAGCTCAAGTATGGGATCCCCAGTAAAGCCGAACTTCATAAAAGTAGTTGTGGTAAACAAGCTTACTTTGCTAACAAATATTTTGCCACAATATGCTCTAAGTGTTTATGAAGCTGAGGTACTCAGTGAGACTCAAACTCACTATATTAGTCAAGATATGTTTGGTTTGGTTAGGTTTTACAGCATATTAACACTTGTAGGTTATTTAAGGCCAAATCCTCTTCATATATTCATATTAGATATATAGGATTTGGTTTGGTAGCGTTGGATTTTATGGCATATTAAACATTGTAGGTTACTTGATACCAAATTCTTTATACATATATATCAAATATATATGATTTGGTTTGGTTGGGTTTTATGGGGTATCAACCATTGTTTAATGCTAAATCCTATTTATACATATATATTAAATATATAGGATTTGTTAGGGTTGGGTTTTATGGCATATCAACCATTGTAGGTTATTTAATGCAAAATCTTTGTACATAAATATTAAATATATAGGATTTGGTTTGGTTGGGTTTTATGGCATATCAACTGTTGGAGGTTATTTTATGCCAAATCTTTGTACATATATATCAAATATATATGATTTGGTTTGGTTGGTTTTCATGGAATATCAACAATTGTAGGTTATTTAATGCCAAATCCTCTTTACACATATATATTAAATATTTAAAGTAGAGTTTTATGGCATATCAACCAATGTAGGTTATTTAATACCAATTCCTCTTTATACATATATATTAAATATATAGGATTTGGTTTGGTTGGGTTTTATGACATATCAATCATTGTAGGTTATTAAATACAAAATCTTCGGACACATATATCAAATATATAGGTATTGGTTTAGTTGGGTTTTATGGCATATCAACTCTTGTAGGTTATTTAATGCCACATCCTCTTTATACATATATGATTTATAATTACATTGTTTGTAGATAACAGCCACAGCTTATTTGTTTGCATATAGTTAAACAGATGTACTTATGATATGCAAGTCAATGGTTTGGAGGTATTCTTATTTGTAAATGAATCAGAGCTACTTTATTTGCACATATGTATAACTATTGTTTGCGCACAGTTAAATGGTTCCAAATATTCTTACACAACTAATTCTATTTAGCATGAATCATTTCACACTCTTTTAAATGTTTTCAAATATTGTTATTTAACAATTAATTTAATTTTCACACATTTAAAAGGTTGCAAGTATTGCTATCTAACATTACAATGAAACAGTCATTTGTTTGTGCATAGCTTAAATGTCAAACAGTTTTATTTGACTCATAGATAGGACCCTATCAGGTGCTATCACTCCGAGTCAGATTGAACATGCGACCAGTGGCAATAAAGGAGTACACTCTAGGGCTGGAGCCTCGCCATCAGATGATTTAATATCATATCCAGCAATAGAATACACCAATTGCAGAGATATAGTTGGTGTATTCTGCCACCCAACCTGACTGGGCTGAGTCAAGGTAAGTGCAATTCAACAACGGCCTAGGGTGCCCAAAAACATGGCTATAATCTAAAGGACTATTTGTAAGGGCAGTTTGTCATTTGACTGAAACAGTAAGTTTTTCCAAATACAAATTTAAAACAGGAAAATTAGTCTTGGTCTGGTTTCTTTGCTTCAGCTTTTGTGGGTTATTTAATGCCCAAAACCAGAAGGAGAAAGTTCATACTTTTTCCATTATAGCACAAGTGGAATTTGAACTCACTCACTAAGATATTGCAGGCCAGTATTCTAGCCTTTACACCATGAAGACATCCCATCAAGTTAAGTGTGTGTGTATAATGACTGAATGTTTACGGTACAGTCCCGCACATAAGTGACTCACTTTTTTTTTTAAAATTTTATCATACGTGTGAAAGCACGTGCAATACCCTGTCCTCATCAGCCGCCAACCAGGGGAGATAACATAGTTTTAGTAGCTCAAGGCAGTACTGCTACACCTGGCGCTACCAAGCAATTTTTGCCACCGGACAGGGTATAAAGAAAATTACATATATATATAAAAAGTCGACTCTCTGTGTTATGAGGACTAATTCTTTTAACCTTTTAAACTTATCCTTTACTCTTTATTATTATTTCTCAAAATGCCATATTTAGCATTATTGCATTTTACAGGGGGTCAAAGAGTAGGAGTTTAATATTATATCATATTATATTCTGTAGAAGAAACTGCATTTCATTTTATCAGTCAGGTTTGATTTCCATATGATCGATAGCTTATCGATAGCCGTCCATGCCTTCGTTAGCCATGTGTCGATGTCTTTTTTGGTTGATGAGACACTGCTTCCTAGGTAGGTGAATTTGTCTACCAGTTTCAGAGAGGTTCTCTCTAATGTGGGAATGTCGCCTGTTTGATTAAAGCACATATATTCTGTTTTGTGTGCATTGACATGGAGGCCAATGCCTGGGACAGTTCATTCCAAACTATGCTGTAGTGTTTCGGCTTGGTTGGCATTTTTGCGAGTATCGCTATGTAGTCGGCATCGGTAATTTTTTTGCAGGGTACCTTTTGCTTCTTTTCTTTGTCAGCTTGAAGCTATTTTCCCTGATTTTATCGACCGATGTTCTAAGCATGTAGTCTAAGCAGATGATAAAGAGGTATGGGGCTATCGTGTCCCCTTGTAGTACTCCTGCTAAAATGTCGAAGTATTCTGTATCTCCATCCGGTGAACATACTTTCACTTTGGTGTTTCTTTGGATGCTAACAGAACGGCTGGAGAAGCTAGACGGCAATTACACAAGAATGTTGAGAGCAATATTGAATAAGTCCAGGCGGCAACACCCCACAAGGCACCAACTATATGGCCACCTACCTCCTATCACGAAAACTATCCAAGTTAGATGAACCAGACATGCAGGACACTGCTGGAGAAGCAGAGATGAGCTCATAAGTGATGTACTCCTATGGACCCCCACATATGGCCGAGCAAAAGCAGGACAGCCAGCTCGGACATACATACAGCAGCTATGTGAGGATATGGGATGTAGCCCTGAAGACCTGCCAGAGGCAATGAACGATAGGGAAAAGTGGTGAGAGAGGGTCAGGGATATCCGTGCTAGCGGCACGACATGATGATGATATTGTGTAGAACTATATATATATATAAAGTAAGGTTGGCAACCATAGTCGAGGGTGACCTGAAGGTTCTTTTTTTAATAGCTACTACACCATGGTGTAAGAGAAGGACAATATATCAATTTCCTGTATTGATCCTTAACTTAGAACCCTAAGTTCTAAGCAAGGCAGCATCTAGTACCATTTTTTGAGTCTTTGGTATGACTCGACCAGTGATTGAACCCCAGCCTCCTTGGCCATTGGTGAACACTCTACCCACTAGACAATTATATATATATATATATATATATATATATATATATATATATATTTACCTAACCCCTTTGCATGTCCAGGTTTAAACTCAAACAAACTTTTTAGTTGAATTTAAAAAGTTTAAATTGAGAATTTTCATTCTCCAAGATAGGTTGCCATACCAAGGTTTAAGAACCTAGTCTACCCTACTATTTACCCATAGCAAAAGGGAGAATAATTAGATTCATACTTTTCCTTAGGGTATAAGTATTATGTGAAATGCAAACAATCTGCCCTATTATTTATCCATAGTTGGATGGAGAATAGGTTTGGTTTCTTTGTTTAATGACATATCAACTTTCATGGGTTCTTTAATGCCAAAGCCATCTTTGTAGAAGTACAGCAATGATGTTGTTTATCACATAGCTAGGGACTAAGGGGGTTTATGCCTTTTCCAAGTGTATTAGTCCAAAAGCAAATATTAGCACAATTGGAGTTCGAACTTGTATTCAATAATTTAGTCATCCAGTAATTTAGCCTTTAGGCTTTTGTTGTATATTAACCTCCGACCCGGCCGGGCTGTCAAAATAGGAAATGCACCTATGTAAATAACAGGTGCATCCGGTCGAGGAATATCAGGATATTATAACCTTGACCGTGGACAGTTTGAATGAGAGCAAAATTGTGACGCCCACAAGAAGGTGGGCGTTGAATTATTATATAACTCAGTGCACAGGAAATTCAATCAGTTGGAGACAAGATGCAGTAGAGAAAGCCAGCACCCATCTGAGGGAGCCCTCAGGCCCCCGATTGAAAGTTTGTAGATCAGATGAGTTGGGGATCAGACAAGTTGGAGATAAGATGCGGTAGAGAAAACCAGCATCCAAAGAGGCTGGGCGCCCAGGACCCCGGTTGAGCAGCCCAGGAGAACAGGAAAGAAACGCAGTTATGGCCAATAGAGTGGGGGTCAATATGTTGCAGTTCAGTTCAGTCTCCAACTCCCTCTCACACACAACCCTTTCAAATAAAGTGAGAGGTATATTTTTCTTAGAACTGTGTCGCTCGTCTTTATTGTATCGTCATTATGATCATGCATACATATGTGTTTGTATAGTTGGTCATGGCTATACAAAACTCACCTGATTGATTCATACATTTTCCAAGATTTATTTGCTCTATGTGAAATGCAAACCGCCTTTTTCCAGGATTTGAACTCAGTCCACCAGCAATAACAATTACACCACAGGATACAATATATATATATATATATCATCCACATCATCATGTCATGCTGCTGGTACAGATTTCCCTAACTCTCTCTAGCTATTCATTTCCATCATCTATCACTTCCAGCAGTTTCTCCAGACTCCATCCTGTGTCTGCACGTCCAGGTGAAGGGGTCCATAGAAGAACATGGTTTATGAGTTTCTGCGTGTTTTGTTTGTCTAATTTGAATGATTTTAGAGATGGAAGGTAGTTGACCGTACAGCAGCTATTTCGTGGGATGTTGATTCCGGGATTTGTTCAGTATAGACCATCGCATTCTTGCGCAATCATAATCTAGCTTTTTTACCATATACTTAATCATCGTCCACATGGTACGACCACAGAGTAGAACTGATATGATCACTGCTTGAAGAAAATTGTTTTATTTTATTGAATAAGTCTGACTTCCATATGATCAGTAACCTATTGACTGCAGTCTATGCTTTCACTAATCACATACTTATATCATTTTCAGTAGATAAGATGTTGCTTCCAAGGTAGGGGAACTTGTCCATGAGTTTCAGGGAACCACTATATATATATATAGTGACAAAAATTATTTCATATGCCAGTATCTAACCTACTACAGTTTTGCCTCATCAGGATACCTAATCCCGACTATATATATATATATATATATATTATCCATAAAAAAGGATACACAACTATATATATATTTATTATCCATAAAAAAGGATACACAGTCAATGTTTTATAAAACATTCCTTTCATTCAAAATAAAAGATTTTATTATTTCTAGTGATGCATTATACAATAAAAACTAATATCATTTGTTATTATTGTTTGCCAAACTCTAATACAGTTAAACTCTGTAATGAAAACTATGAATATGTAAGTAAAGTAAGTAAAGTTATCTCCCTTTTCGATAGCTACAACACTAAGGTGTAGGGGAGGGCGCTACTCTTTCTCCTGGATTTCTCGACTTTATCCTTGATCCGTACCTTTTAATGCTGAGTATTAAGCAAGGAGGCATCAAGTACCATTTTTAAAGTCTTTGGTATGACTCAACCTAGGATTGAACCCAGGTCTCCCGGGCCATTGGTGAACACTAACCATTATACCAATGTCTGGTGTTAATATGAATATGTTGTTGTCTAAAAATAAACTTACTATATGGTGAAACATATATATATATATATATATATATATATACCGGGACATTGGCCCAGCGGTTAGAGTGTTCGCCAATGGCCCGGGAGACCTGGGTTCAATCCCAGGACGAGTCATACCAAAGACTTTAAAAATGGTACTTGATACCACCTTGCTTAACACTCAGCATTATAAGGTACGGTTCAAGGGTAAAGTGGAGCAATCCTGGGAATGGAGTAGCGCCCTCCCCTACACCTTGGTGTAGTAGCTATCGAAAAGGGAGCCTTCGGGTCACCCTCGACTATGGTCGCTAACTTGATATATATATATATATGTTTCACCATATAGTAAGTTTATATATATATATATATATATATATATATATATATATATATATATATATACACAGCCCAGTCGGCTGGGGCTGTAGAATGCACTGATTGCATCTAACAAGAGGTAAGAACCCTCCCTACCAACGACTATCCTGGATAAGACACTATACTGCATCTGGTGGTAAGATCGTACCACTGGAGCTTAAGGAAATGCAACATATGCCTTCATTGGTATTACATCCAGGTCCACTCTGACCCGGAGTGGCAGTATTTGTTAGAGTCCCAGCCTTGGCCCAAATACTGATTTGAAATGATACAGTGATGTGAAAATTCATCCTATTAGATAGGAACACTTGAAAAATGAAATTATCAGTGTTACATAGGATTATTTGAAAGCATTTAACTATGTGCAAACAAAAAATAGATATCAAATAAAATTACAATCATTCGAAAGGACTATTTGAAATCAACCATTTACAAGTGAATCAAGTCTCTGCCTTTATTGACCCATAAGATGCAGATATGCCATTATATAAATCTCAGTACACCTCATATATATATATATATATATATATATATTTGAGAATGTTTTTTGAAACCTGGTGTAATTTTATTTCTAGTTGCAAAGTTTCAATTTTGTAGATTGAGGCAATAAAAAAACAAAAGTAAACTTGGCAACTGTAGTCAAAGGTGACCTGAAGGCTCCCTATTCGATAGCTACAACACCAAGATGTAGGGGAGGGTGCTACTCCTTTCCCAGGATTGACAAACTTTACCCCTGATCCATACCTTATTATGCTGAGTGTTAAGAAAGGAGACATCAAGTACCATTTCTGAGTCTTTGGTATGACTCGACCTATGATTGAACCCAGGTATCCCGGACCATTGGCAAACACTCTAACCATTATGCCAATGTCTGGTGCTTGAGGCAATAAACTATACTTGATATCCCTTTTTATCGTAAAACATTTTACTAAAAATAATAAAATCCTGCTGTGGTTTAGAAGAAAATCAACTTTTTAATAAAATGGCTTGGATAATTCTGTGTGTATATATATATATATATATACACACACACACATAGTATATATAATACTTTATATATATATATATATATATA